>UYYA01003813.1:18916-487784 GCA_900624975.1 Angiostrongylus costaricensis
ATATATATATATATATATATATATATATATATATATATATGGCTACCTCAGCGAAAGATCAACGCGAACAGTGCGTTCATGAATGCCACTCAACAAGCAACTCTACACAGTTGGTTACATCGATCAAGTTTCAATCGAAAACAGCCATTTTTTGACAAAGAAAACTTCGTAATGGTATTTTTTAAATTTGGACTCTTCAGAGGATAACAGTGACTCCCTGACACAGCGCTGCCCACTTTCAATGAAGTTATGGATTAGTAACCGAAATCTAATTATTAAAACCTCTTATTAATAAAATCACATTGTTACAACATAACTTTTCAGATGTCTATTTATAGAAAAGGCTAGAAAACAAACGTCAACAAGAAAAAGACGTAGAACATACTTGCACGTGAACCGGCAATGACTATCACCAAGGAAGTTATCGACGACAGCCCATCCGAATTCGTTGAGACTACGAATCACATACTCGGCGATATACTAAAAACATTGAACATCATAGATAAAGATCATTTAATACAGAAGATCCCAATACTATACAACACCTGCTAACGGCATAAGTTAGAAATACGCTTTGAACAAATATATGAGAATCTCACTCTCAACCGAAGTACAAGAGTCTGGTGGAGATTCAGTGTTAACCCTCGTTTCCTCATCATGTTTTGATGGTCTTGCAGTGTTGTCTGGAAACACACTGTCTCAAACAAGTCGACTTTGCAGTGAAACAAAGTGAGGATTTACTGAAGAACTACGAACGCACGTTATATACTAAATTCTTCAAATGGTCCTTAAATAGAATGGAGTTCGAAGGCGTTGGACGCTTACGGCATCGCGTGAGGGTTCCGTGGGAGTCCCGAGTTGGAGATCCCATCTCGATGATCTGAAATACGTCGAACACTTTAACAACAGAAGTAATTTATAAATGCGGCCTGCTGCAAAAATAACGGCAAATTTTTGAGACTTAAAGATTACAAATGCATTTTGTAGTGTGTACTCCTTGCTTACACTAATGTTTTGAAGCTCATTTCGTCCTCAAGCATTTCTTACATAACAGCTTTCTGAAACTTGTTTACTAGAACTTTAGTACGCCTTAAATAATTGTGACCTCAATGTAGAAAAAATATTGTCTTTTTGGCACATGACTCCAAACTGTGACATAAAACAGGGTAGTAAACGGAAATGAAATCAAAGCATGAGCCAACGACGGGCTTCCGAACGCACGTTGTACAGAGGTAATTCTAAGCGATTCGTGCCAAAGATATAACGAGGGAGCAGGCGATATTAGCAGCCAATAGTGACCGGCGACCATGTAGACCCGATAATCAAAGCGGCTGCTCAGAACTACTTGGAGAGCTATGAAAATGTTCGTTATTCACAATTCAACCAATGTTCGTCATTTGAAACACAATGGAAAGATGAGAAAGCTCCATAGAATCGTGCCATGAGAACGAAATCAAGGAAGAACAACGAGGCCACCGGTATGATGTTTGCCCTTCGTTTCCTTTGCGCAACAAAAATGGCCCGTTTCTCGATCGAATTCTTGACGTCCGGCGAAAAGTGGATCCTTTTCGACAAGCGACGACGTTCAGTTCAGCGACTGGCGCTCGGCTCAAATCCTCACGACTTCTATATTCATACCCATGAACAGAAAACTCAAAAAATGGACAAGTGTACACATCTAAAACATTTACTTTCTACCGGTCTCCAACACCTATAAAACTTCGCTATTCGCAAGAAATGAAAGCAAGTAAGCAGTCGAATACAGTTAAGTCCCTTCATAATAAACATTAATTGTGGGCTTCCTTCACCGTCATTACTGACAATTAGCAAACATTAAAAAATTTCTATGCCGGTAAGTAAAATTTATGTTGATTTTAACTGTTAATAATTACGAAATATGTTTATGATTGAGAGGACACAATTTAGTTACAAGACATTCTGGACTTCACTAAATGCATGCACTTCGATAGTGTTATTTACAAAGAAGTGTCACAAGTCTCAAAAAATTATTCGGGAAATCAAAGCGAAGACAAATATCAGACTTTCCGTTATAGATATAAGCCAATCAGGACATCAGCACAGAGTCGCGAAGAATCCTACAGATTCTACAGTGTTGCTGACCATTTGGAACATAGACAGAACAACCCGTGGCGACGAATGGACGTGATAATGTGCAAGTAGGCACTGGTGAAACGTGAAAATTCCCAGTTGGCACGTAGCCGATCGACGCCCCCACTGCGGAGTGCACCCTTAGTTCTTGCTGAAAATCGGACCGCTTCCATATCAGTGCGTTATATTGCTGTGTCCGTGATAACGCAAGATAGATAGCAAATGAGCAAGATGGACATTTAAGAAATCCACAGTTATAACCTTCAGGGACGGCTACCGTTCATCACAAGCACCGTGCTGGTTTCAGTCTGCCCAGGCTAACCAAGCCTCTCATCCCGTCGAAGATGAGAAACTGAAGAAGGACTTGTCTCGGAAAAGTTCGTTCCCTACAATCCAAGTGGTAACGCTCTAGCACAGCTATCCCGGAACTCCAGGGTAAGTAAACTCGCCCGGCATTCAATGAAATCCTTGGAGAAAACGATTATCTTTAAGCACGAGCCGAACCCACGTGAAAAGCTCAAAAACTTTTGTGGATGTGAGGAAACAAATCGAATGCACGTGATGGGATCTGTGCAGTAGACGCAAATAAGGGGCGTGCAAAAAAAACTATTTTCTCGCAAAAAAAAAACAGTCATGACTTTTACATTGGTGGATCATACCTTGCAAAATAACACTGAAAAGCAATCCTGTGGACCCGTTTAGAGCACCCTGCAATGCGCACGTTGCCTTTGCTCGATCCCTGAGCTCACTAAACCCTTCAATGTTCCGAGGTCGGCCTGGTAGCGGATTTGGCCGGAAGGATAGCAGCACTGGTACGATACATCGGTAGGCCACCACGAGTCATTGTACAGACCCGATATGCATTCGATCACCTCCAACGATGCTTAATGAAGTCGAATGCATTGCACCCTTCAGAGAGTGATCAATGCCGAGAGCATTATCCTTCACGCTTTTAACCTCATGGCCATCACTCTTTCGAATAAAGAATAAATGGTGAGTTCTCTTAAAGAGACAAATATTTAGTTTGGCTTAAAAGCAAGGCTTTTACTGAGATTAAAGGAAAGAAATTGAACGATACAAATACATATATATAATACGTCTCGGCCCTGAAGGCGGAAAACTCCGAAATAGCCTACGAATTTCAAGAATACGTGAAAATCAGCTCCTTTCAGGTCAAAAAAGAGAATTCTACAAGTTTATTATTGCGGGAGCAAGTCGAAGAACTGAAAAACCGTATGTGTTCTCTACACAAAACGACTTTTCTATACAATATTCATATAATAAATAGGTCATTAGCTGATTTAACACATAAGCCCTCAAACTCGTTATTCGATAACTGATAATTCTTTAATCACTGGAATTTTTAAGAATTCAGAACTTCAAAGATTTACAGAACAGACTCTGCTCTGCCAAATTAATCCCACGTACAAATTTCTTACAGTGTCGTTTCAAATTGACATATAGGTTGAAAACAGAACTAGAGCTTTGAAAACTGATTATGAAATCTAAGTTCTTGAGCTTTTAAACGCAAAGTGTTAGATGGAAACACAAACGATACATTGAATAACGTTACCGTGTCTTGCTGAACGGAATCCCGTTTTTTCTTTTGCCTTCGTGTTCGAAGAATTGGAGCAACAAAGCAGGAATAGATAAATGCCATGAACTCCAAAAAACCACAACCTTATTTGGGTAGAATAAAACTTCCAACATGTAAGCAAATATGTCTAGATTATTAATGGATTTTATTACAACTAATATAATATAATATGAAGCAAAATATATTTGTTTGAAACTGAATGGCATACATTGCACCTCGGACGTTAAAACGATAAAGAGTGAAGCTCTTGATCAATTTCGAAGCATGCCACAACTTCACTAAGCATAGTTTGAAGACAATGAATGCATATCTCGATTATACAACGACTATCGGTGCCCACCGATGTACCAAGTCAGCGATTCTCTCCTCCCAGAGAAGTGTGGCAGCAATTTACTGAGCCCAGAAAGATAGAACGCTTGGTGATCCGGGGATGCGGCATGGAACCAAAGACGACGTGTTTGCTGCAAGGTAACTCTAACCACTGCTCTACACGGGTTCCATAACTCTAAGGCCTTACGTATTAAAATCATGACGACATGACCTCAAAAGGAATCGTAAGGTCCTTTGGTGGCGTGACTTGATTTTCAGTCAATTTCTTCCTAGTGGTTTACTCCAGCGCACAGAACTTTTGCCAAAAGTTTTGTAACCAATCAATTGACTGCCTAACACAGATGTGATAACAGATGTCGACTGAGAAATGCCAATTTGTAGAGAACTGTTTATCCTTCGCTTTTGTTGACGTGCAGCGAGAGTGTTGACGGTGATGAGAGTACCCGTCAATGAGACTGCTGCTGATGAGGATAGCGAAACGACGTCATTGCTGATGCAATTGAAAACTGAAGTACGGCGCTTAAAGACAAACAATTTTCAGTAAAACAAAGTGACAAGTTACTTAACAGACTTGTATAGATGTAACTGTGGTGTAAACACGTACTTCAGAATGGCTTGGTGTTCACTGCGTGTGCATCCATCAATGTGTTTCCATGGAGTTTAACCATACAAAGTTTAAAATTCTAGTTACCATAAAAGCCTTGTCGTTTCTGCCCATGAATAGCTTCGCTTGACTGTAGCATTCGACGATTTGCAATTTTGATGAGTTTGTGAAAACTTAAGCGATACCGTGTGGTCTTTTCCCGTTCCTGCCGTAGGTTCGAGGCAAATGGGTTCTCTCTGGGACAGGTTATCAGCGAAGAAGACATTTGTTTACAAACTATCAGCACATAGATGCCTTTCTTAACCTAAGAGATCCTACGTATAGTCATTTTTATAAAGTCATACTTCCTCAATTCTGAAAGATCTCTATTAACAGTTTACAATTCTGTATGTGCACTTCAGTTTCAATAAATATGAGTAAATAATGATTAATATTGGCAGTTGAGTTCAGTGTCCACGGTAACCACTTTTAGAGAAGATAATGGGTACTTATTCTCATTAAATTATTAGATTATAACTGAAAGAAGATTCAGAAGAAAACAACATCGGCAGGGTTATTAATGAAAATAGGAAGCGTACAACAACGCAAGTGCCAAGTAGTGTTATAAAAAGAATAGACCCAAAGTGACACAGTTCACTGAGGACTTTAGAGATCCTCGAGAAAAAAAGACCTAAAAATAGGCTAAATCAAATAAAGAGCATTTCAGTATACGAACTTCAAGAAACAGACATTTTGCCGGAGACCCATAGGAGTTTAACTAGCAAAAATACCAGAATATTCTAGTAAGGAATGCATTTAGACACAAGTTTACTGGTAACGATACCTACGTACTTGATACTTGAATGGCTCGTCCTCACTGGTTGTGCGGGCTCCAGCATAATCTCCATTTTTCGGAGATTTGCTGGCTAAGCCATTTTGGTTCCCCGGACTTTGATGCCAGGACGGCGGTGGATCCTGGTATTGGCTTACTCTTAGCTAGGCTTCTGATGGAAACGCCGGACTCCTTCTCAACATGAGAGACACTGTCGGTGGGACGAATCCCCCCGCTGTACATCGCAGTCCGACACCCAGAAACAACTCCTAGCCAGATGAGGCGGTAAACCGTTGGGAGGGGTAACGATACTACTATCAACCATCGTCCGTAGTAGAAATATGTGCTCGAAACATCAACTGGGTCAACTGGTAACTGAAGAAACATCACACTCGATTTTTCTAGAGCATCGTGTATATGGAATTTTAATAAAGTATATCATTCACCAAATACGACACTTCTTGAATTTTTGCCTATATTTTAGATGACTTCGTCGGTGATTTACTCGATGTCATGAAAAAGAATGAAAAAGAAAGAATGCTCTAGCACCATAATTCTAGGATTTCAAGAGAATCGACTTGATCAACATTCGATTACACTAACAAAGAACTACGAACCGCCAAATAGTAGTAACCGTACCCTTAATAGATCTGAAAATCTTCGTCAAATATAATAGGAGATAACGGATGAATATAAAAAGGAGGGAACCACACATTTGACGTCATGTCATGGAAAACAAAAAAAAACCAAAAAATAACAATTAAAGATAAGGGATGCTTACAATGAAGTAACGTCTACTCAGATACCTCGAAGTTAGATAGCAAGGACGTAGTGGACACGATGGTGGTGTGACTGCATAATAAGAGAACAAAGAAAAAGTAGTCGGGTCTTTCTCAGTTGGCGATCAAATTGAAAGAAAGGTCGTATGCACTTAGACAAGAACAAAATGCCAAATGTACCAACAAGTTTAAATGTAGATAACTAAGGAGAGAATTAAAAGTGCTTGCTTTCCAACATAGTGGTCCACAAGTTATCCTACTCTTCAGTATATAAGTGTATAGAACCAAAGGCACGTTGAAACATAGCATTAACCTGCGTTCTAACCAATTTACGTAAATGGCCTCTAAAATAAATGATAGACGTCTACCCATCGGAAAATATCACCACCACATTTAATACAGCACAGTGTTACTCACAGAGAATGACGAAAATCTGAAGACCGTACTGTCACAAATACACTCTTCCTATGACATATGTAAGTTGTCTACTATTATTGTCAACAATACCGCAACAGAAAAACAAAACGCACATGAGGAATTTAAATGAAATCCATTCGGATTTAGTACTGAGGTCTGCTTCGCAGTTGAAGCTACGGCAAAACTATGTAGTTACTTGCCCATCCACTCCAATTCTTTGCTCATTCTTTCCTTTTTTTTCGCTTGAACTAATAGGATTTCGACCAAGAATACACAATGGTCTCGTCGAATGTGTCGTCAACAGGGAAAGTTGCTGCATTCTTGTCAAACTTCTGACTTCATTAACAATCTTTCAAATCTAAGGATACGGCGTATCTGGGACGAAAATTACGCATATATATATATATATATATATATATATATATATATGCGTATATACATCCATATAACGGCAAGTCTCAAAAATAAAATATTCAACTTCCCAAGTAGTTAAAATTATCCCGAAGTTACGTTTTCTGCGAATGTGTTCTATAAAGTGGTCAACCTATTCGGAATTCTAAAATTCAGTTTCAACCCTATTGCGTAGCAAAAAATAAGCGAATGAACGAATAAGAAATAGGCTAAGTAAGGAATTAAATAGAGTGAACAAAATCGACTAGGTAAGCACTTAATTCTGGAAGATGAACCAGATTTCTGTCCCAGAACTGTTTTATAGCTTTCGTAACCGTTCACGCATGCGTACATGTACATTTTTGAGTACTCGAACTCAATCTTGGAGAACAAATTGGCGAAGGAATTATTTTAGAATAGCTAAGAAGTACACGTAAGATGGTAGGAGAACGCTTTCATCCAGAAATAAGCCTCACGTTCACTCCAATAAAACCTAACAAGCTATTCGCCCCAAAAGTCGTGGTTCAACCCTGTAAAGGAGCTACTCCTGCGTTTCATATATACAAAAAGGTTGAAAATAACAGCTTATGAAAAAATACACGACGCTCCTTGTGACAGTTTATTGAGCAGAGCATACTAGGATCGAGCACTCTGCATGGTGGAGTAGCTACTAGTGGACTAACTGCATTTCAGGTGGCACAAGACAACGTGAAATATAAATGAGAAGTTATTACCTTGGGCATCCAGTTGAAAGCGGCAAATTCACACCAGGCGACAGTAAATCGAGCGACGACTATATGGAAAAGGTTTGGTACGGCCACCTCGGGAATGCGTGATTAATGAAACAACAGTTTAACTGAAACCATGTTCTGGCCAACATGAATGTTCATAGTAATGGCACATTCAACGACAGCGTCAAGTGATACAGCATTCTCGAAAGAATCGTATGATAGTATGTAGGAACTGTATATGTACAATACTTTTTGTATACTCCATTTCAGGTTCCGTACACGATAACAGCCATGTATGATCTTACCAGTTTGCGAGTAGTACAATAAATTGACACGTGAAATTGAAGGCAAAAGATGCGACCGAAAAAACTTTTTAATGTGCTGGGCATCAGGAAGGTTACTGAGGCGATGAAAGGAAAAATTCTTGGCTCAAGCATAAAAAGGTGAGAAAACACTAAAAAAGGGTACCTCAATGTCCGGATAATCTGTTACCACCCGATGTTCACAGAGAGTCGTCGATGTTGATGTCGACGATGGAGAAGGTGCTATAACAGTCGAAAACACAACAGTTTCCACAACGTGTGAAACGCGTCTGCGAAACCTGTTTCTAGTTATGTGTATCACTGTCCACTGTATAGAACACTTTTAAATGATTGGTACTTGTTCATGCAAGGTTTAAAATGGGGAAACGTTCCCGTTACAAGAAAAAACACCGCGTGTTCTTTAGTTACATCCCAATTTTCACCGATCAGTAGAAGCAAACTATCACTATTTAAAATGCTCTAATAGGTGCATAAAGTTTTTGTCGAAAAAGTGACATTTTGCAAGATCTTTACTTATACTAGCTGTTTCAGGACTCAACAACCACAACCAGGTTGAATTGTGGATGCAGAGCTAACTGCTTTATGAAGAACGAATGAGTTGAATGAAAATTTGATGAATCAGGGACACAACAGAAAAGCGAAGGAAAACTCGAGAGCAAAAAATCGACCATATGAGAAACAACTTAGAAACTAATTGGCTTCACAGATCCCCTAAAAACATACCTATTTCAGTCGTCGACGAGACTGATGGAAACGATTCACACAACGAATTCGAATCTGAATCCGTTGTTTTCGTCGCATATCTCGTCTCCGTCTGCGTGCAAGCAGTGCAGGACGTTGGTTCAGTAAGTGTGGTCCTACGCTCCGTTTCTGCCTGGATCTGTTTGCAGACTGGTTTATGTCGCTTCCAATCGAATTGCTGAAAGAAACGTGACAATAGTAAACTGTTTATTAACGGATTTAACTCTCTGTTCGATCAAGAAATCAAAGGAAAACTATGAGTAGTGATATCGATATCGCTTGCGATTCAAAACGAATTTGAAACAAATATTCAACAGAAAAAAAAAGATAAAAGAGAAAGGAGAAACACAAATACTGATAGAGTTAAAAGTGGGCTCCGTGTTAGTTATTGAAATTTTGTTCTCGTTCACATCCGCTTATCTGACGGACACAACAAATATTATCTTTGTTTTTTGAAACTTCACGAGGACATCTGACCGCATGGTCGGTGTTATTTTTAATGTGTTCAACAACAAGAAGAATCTAGATGCTAGAAAATCATGTAAACCGGTCATCGTTAAAATGCGTCGTTATGGCTCACGTAATTTTCGACACCTTGGTGTACACAGCGACGTGAGCGCTCTTTTAATGTCAACATACTTCGGCTTCACGCGTGATGCGGACTCCTCCGAGCATCGCCCTCTCCACTGTAGTTCGACAGCGCTGACTGATCCCTTCCATTTTGTCCAGCTATCGCACAGGTTTCTAATGTATCCAGAAAGAATCATAAAGCTCAAAGTTCCTTTTTGTCATCTTCACTACATTTTCGATACTCTCATACTCTTCCCAAGTCACCAATTTTTTTCGCCCAATTCTACAGCCAAGCCGTGTTTATGTTGACTTATTCCGCCACAGATGCAGCATTCGGAGACATTCGCTTTGTTCAGCGTGAATGAGACAACACATTCCATGCAACGCCTATTTCAAGCGTAATACTATAAGAAGGTAATATCAACGCAGTTCATATGGCAAATATCATCCACTTGCTTTCACACCCACGTCCCACTAATCCAATTCTTAAGGGACGTTCTGGAAGATGACTATGAATGATTTTGAAGAAATCATATCGCCATTGGAGCCAGCCTCATTAAGCGAATTACGTAGTGTATAGTTGTAATTTTAGCTGTACGGTTTTACCACTCATCAAGGGCAACCACATACTTGAGGTGTTTCGTAGGGAAGCACTGACTGTCAAAAGTTCCCATCACTGCTTCAATACTTCTGAAAGTTTCGTATCGCTTGATTATGAACCAATGAACTAAACCCTTTTCAAAACTCCTGGTCGCACGGTTGCACTTTCTCTAGTATTCTGCCAATCATGCCAACTATGACTTTCCTAAAGAGCTCATAGAAGATGAATAGCAAGCAAATTGTTCGTAGTTGCCGGCAACGAATTGGACTCCTCGTTTATGCAGCAACACGATCGAGCAACTTTTCTATAGGTTACGAACTTTGCATTCTAAAAGGTAGAGTGCAAAGAGCTAGGTATGTGCGTTGAAGATAACGAGTTTGTGGTAGATTCGTTAGATGTTCGAGTTGTTAAGCAACATGTTAGACCTTATAAAGGACAACCGCTGGGAAGACATATCTCTCTTTCTTAATTTGATATGGAAATAGATGGAGGTGGCTGTTATAGAGATGAAACCAGATGTCTTGAGTGATTTCCACCACTGTCCCTCTGAAGGCAATGACTATTCGGTCAGGGCACCGGAAAGTAATCATATTTTCTTGTAATAAGTGAATTCTCGGAGGATCTTCTTCATATCCTTTGCAGTATTAACAAGCTCTGCCTTTATCGCCCAGCCCTGCTCCGTATTGCTTCCTTGCATGAATTTTTCATGATTATTGATTGCGACTCGTGCAATTCTACGAGCTAGGTTCCATGATGCTTTCCTTGCACTAATGTGAACATGTTGAATTAGCTGACCGTATTCATCGTCTTCACCTTTCGTCTCCAACACGCGCGTCGAAAGGAGGTCAGTATCATCAACTATTACTCACAAAACTGTACAGATGATAAGAGCGAAATGGACGCATTTTACAGCCACAGGGGAGAAGTAATCTGTAACGAGAAGTCCTAATAGAAATTCGTCATTTGAGACTTCAATGACAGGTTGGGAATAACGAACGAAAATGAATACAGGGTGCGGAAATCCGAAATAGAACGAAATGAGAGTGGGAACCGCCTTTCAGGACTCCTGTTCACGGGAAATTTCTTCCATTCGAATTTATTTCACCGGTTCCGCTTGATGAAGATATTCCCAATAAAATCGTCACCTCATATAGAAGATAAAGGAAGACCAGACCGAAGACTACAAGCTGCTCGTCGGAGGACTTAAAGCTCCGAACTCGCCTCAGTTCCTTAAACAAGATGTCCACACCGCATCTCGAGTACCACTAAGGAGAAAACTCAAAAACAGAAGGACACTGAAGCCTGATCTGCAACACACTTAACACGGCTGATAATAAATGCCAGTTGTGAAAGATCTTTCCAGGAAAATTTGCATCGGTATAGGCAAAAACGTGATTGTAAGCAGCCCGAAAACGGTCTAGCCCGAGGAATAGCAGTCGTGATCGTTGCGACTATACTGTTCCGTTATCCACCCTGACGAACGAAGGTAGGACTATCACTGCATTCAGCATGACAAAGAACTGATAATGGATATATTCTAATCTTTTCGGTTCCATGACCTCATCTCGGTCCCAAACTCTACGCTTCTGAAGAACCACACGGAAATCTACCTCAGAAATCCAAGTAGCGATAGAGTGCATGAAGAAAGACACAGCTCCAGGATTTGATGATATCGCCACGATGATATTGCCACCGCTTTCCTTATAGGTAGTAGCCACAAATTAAATGTGCTGCTCGCAACCTACATGACATTTTACTTTCAGAAGGAGAAAATCCTAGAGCAGTGGAGGAGCTCGCGCACAGTTATTAGACCTAAAGGGCGAACGAAGGGATCGTCGTAACTGCCTACCAATAAGCTTGTTTACTGTGTTTGATTGTATAGGCAGAAAGCGTATTCTACAAGCTGTTTACGAGGGCTACATATTGAAGGCCATGGATGAACCATTTGAACAAACAGGGTTTCGACAGAAATTGTGGCGCATGGATCACACTTAGACCATAGCACAGGTCATAGGATCCCGCCCGGAGCACCAACTACCCTTTGTCCTAACTTTTACCGACCACGAGAAACCATTTGGAAGCGTCTAATCAAATGCAATCCAATCAGCGCTTGTCGACGAAGAAATGGAAACGTCCTACCCATAAATACTAGCAGACTGTTAACGAACAGCAGCGCAAATATACAGTTTTTCCAATTTTCCATCGACTTATCACCACATCATCTCCCTATGATCCACAAGGGCTGCGACTGACCGCCGTGGTGACGACCTGGGGCAGACTTTGGCCAGGCTGTCCTCGGGATTCCAGGGAACCATAATGGCTTAAGCATCAAATCTCCGAAAAATGGTGATTATGCACAGCTAGTGATGACGAGCCGTTCAAGTATCAAGTAAGTATCACCACATCCATAGGAAAAGAGGTTCGACAAGACGACACAATACCGTCAATCTGTTTACTGACGCACTGCGATAGGCAACCGAGTCGCTCGATTCGGACGAGAACACGATGCGCACTGATGGAAAATTCCCATCAGATCTTCGTTTCGCGGATGACATCGTCATCTTTTTGAGAAGTACCAGTGAAGCACAAGCAATGCTCAATAAAGTCAATGAAGCGAGAAAAAAGATTGGACTGCGTATAAATAGGACGATGATGCAGCTCATGTAGAACCTACGGTACGAAGGCGAACAAATCGACCCAGATGGTTCTCTAATTAGAAGCAACATGAAGGAGCAACTGGATAGAAGAAGGAGAGCAACATAAGCCGCATTCGAGCCACTCAAATAAGCCACCGGCCAATTAACAAACCCAAAACCAAAGCTTTTCAAGTCAACAGCCCTCCTAGCGCTTCGTTAAACGGCAGAAACATGGTCTGATACATCAATCATGTCAAATCTGGGAACTACCCATGGAGCGCTTGAAAAATTTCTTCTGAAATTTAACCGGCACTCACAACGTCTAGCCTGAATCCACAGTTTAGATCCTCGAAACCTAAACCATCTTCGGGACTCACAACCATCTGCACCCGCAAATGGCAACGATTTCAGGAATACGGAATGGGTTTCGCCGACGTCGTCACGTTCAAGGCAGACCACCACCTTGAACGACCATTGCGCAGTAAAAAAACGAATGGAAATTATGCTGGAGCCTGCATAACCAGCGAAGGCGAGCCGTCTACGCATGCAAGTATTAGACAAATAGAATACTAGCTTGGAATACTACATGGCAAAATGGTCTATCAAATGAGTTTCAGAAGAAGGCCAATCATGATTCGGAGAATTCTTTTTCATGAAGTCATGATCTAATCTAGAAGTCTTGGGAGATCTCTATAGAGAGCTAAAGTTATGTACAATAGTGTACGATTTATCTTCTGCTGCAGACGACAACTTCGTCTCGCTAAAAAACGGACCAACAATCGCACATAACTGATGGGCAGCCTAACTGCTTCGTGATATTCTACGTATGTTAAAATTAAAAATTTAAAAGAAACCACCGAACACTGAAAATTAACCTCCTCGTTTTAAAATGAACATAACGAACAAGTACTCTTTCATCGATAGCTAACACGGGGATGACAGAAAAGAAACTTTATTCGGCCAACTTAACGGCGTCTTCGCCTCACTCAGAGCCGAATTTGTCCGATTCGATTGCCGACAGTTCTTTCTTCTTCCAGTGCGGTCTTCCTGATCGTACTGAGTCGAATCTAGTGGACCACGGCCCGGACAAAAACCTCACTCGGACGGAAGTCATCTTTTATACAGCACGGTCGCGGTTGATAGCGATAGTCCACTGATAACAATTTGTTGTCTCCGGACCGTCCATCCTACAGCAGTTGGCATTACTTTCAACCAGCACAGAGAGTAACAATATTGCAAAAACTGACTTTCCTTCAACCTCGGTAACGCGATCACGATCATGAAGACCGACATCGGAGGAAGAAAGAACTATGGACCATCGAGTCGGGTCAGTTCGACTCCGAGGAAGGCGAAGACGCCAAAACGTTAGCAGAATAAGGCTTTTTTTTTCTCAACCTCGTGTTAGCTTATCAATGAAAGAGTTCATGTTGATTACTGAGACCGAGATTAAAAGAAAGCCGGTTTTTGTAGTAAACACAAATTAATAAATACTTCGCAAGTGGTGATTTATTTATCAAAGGTGGATTTCTCTCATCTACAAATTTACGAACGACAAGGTAATGAAACACGAAAATGAGTACGTGGACCATACAGATGGAGTTCTTAAGTACCTAAATATCACTACCAACTTACATAGCTCCAGGCAAGCGTTAAAAATTCTGGCAAACAAGGAATGAACAGGAAAACACTAAAGTTTAGCCCAAACCACTATTATAAAGGATAATGGGATAAGATTTCCGGTATTGATCAATCCCTAAGAGATGCGTCACTTCATGTAACATCGAAGCAGCGACTGCATGCACGTTTAGCCTACTGACTTCCGAGAAACAACCAAGCCATTAAATCAATACTTTCAACCTCTCAAATATATTTTCTATCAGACTGCCGAAAAAAAGAGTGATGGGAAGATTCGTTAGCCCAGGGTGAGAGATCGAACCAATCACAAAGAACAAAGATAAAGACGCCTGCGTTGTAAGGGCCCCTCTAACAACACGCGTTTCCAACGCTTCAATAAGAGAGATAAACTGCAGGCTTCGAATGAGAATGCTGAAGTTTTAGACGGTATTTGCTGCCATAACATGTCCAAATAATATCGGAAAATGAAAGATAACGCCTAACTCTTTTGAGAAGGTATTTGAAAACACAGCGTATCTCAATTTCAATAAGATGTGTAGAGTCAAAAGTCGTAGATTTTGTAGGAACACATCAATATAAAACAACAACCTAATCGAGCGCTACCTGGTTGAAACTATCGCTGCTCAGGATAGAAGTGTTGACAGAGAACGAGAAAACAAAGAACGAATTGTGGGCTCAGGAAAATCAGAATTTCATATGGCAGGAGAAGAAAACTTGAGCTCTCCTGACAAAGACCTGTGGGTGGTGGTCACTTCTACCTCAACAATTAAAGATTATTTTAAAGAAGAAAGTCCAACTTGAGCACATAAGTCCCTACTTGGCTGAAATAACTGTTTAAAGATGAAATGTTATTCATCCTTATGGTATCGGCCACACACCACATGTAGTTTCACGAATTTTCTGAAACAGTACAATACCCGTCACAACAAACATTAACTAATTCTGTTTTTAATCAAGCAAGCCAGGCCCTCCAACAGGGAAAAGCTCGAGGCTCACGCAAATACCTAACTGAATTCATCGACATTTTCCAATTTTGGTTCATAGGGAAGAAAAGAAGTGAAGATCATTCGTTAAAAAAAAATAAACGAAGTTATTTTACTAAAACTGTCAATGGACCTATAGGCTGTAGTAGGCCCAGAGAAGGGAAGAATGAGAAATCACGCAGGAGATCAATTCACGTAGATTTTGATTTTCACCAAAAACAACTTTGAACGAGCGAAAGCTTCTTGTTTCATATCGTACTGAATAGAAGTCATAATAGTCGTTAGCACTTTGTTTCGACAACAAACAGAAACGTTTCCTTTACAACGAGTTAGATAATCTAACGCACTAAAAACTTCTACTGTAAAAGAATGGGGTGTGAGGCGCAGTGGTCGGACGCGCCCTGCAATACACATGGGATCGATTCCCACGCCACTGGCCTTCCATCCCTCCGAGGCCGGCATATTGGTACCAGACTTGTCTGGGAGGATGGCAGCACACACGTCAGTAGGCCACTGCGAATCATTCCAGACATGCATTCAATCACCTCCAAACGATGATGCTTAATCAGGTGCAATGCATGACGTATCCGAAAGGGATTGATCAACGCCGAAAGTTTTTTTCTATTCGAAAATAAAAACGTTATTACCTGGTGCTCTTCGCTACAGTATGCCACAGCTGCACAAAAGATACATTTTTTGAGCATTCTCACGTCGGAGCAACCACAGTAACGGCATTTTTCTAACATAACGGAGTGGTGGAGAACCTATAAACAGGTAAACAGGAGCTTCGATGATTCAAGATAATCAATCGATCTGGATAGACGAAACAACTGTAGTTCAGAAAAAAGAAGCAACAGAAACCCACAATAATTTGAAAAAAATGAGCCAACGAGTTGAGATGTAGGCAAGAGGAAAACACAACTTCTAGTGAACACCGGAATAGCGAGCACGACAATCGATCGCCACATGGGTTGTGTTTCACCGAGAACACTTCAACAAATAGCAATACATTATTGAACAAAATGAGTGATAGGTGGGCCGATATCGAGGTCTAGCTAAGCTGGATGACTGGGAATTCTGTCGTCTTTGTGGGTGCCGTTCTCTGGAAAGTCAAAGGGGCAACGACCAACTGATGGTCGACCAAGGGACGGCCGCGCCCCAATCGATAACATCGACTAGCTCAAGCGCCGTTTCGGCCCAGTCCAACTTCGAAATTACACCGTCAACGATTCGAAACGTACTGGAGTGGACTCGCCAAATTTGAACACGGTTTCACTTGCTAATCGTTTCGTCGGCTTAGATTTTCGTTGCTCTTTTGTGTCCATTTTTCGTTTGTTTTTGAATTTTTCCGTTTCCATCTACAACAGCTGTTGTGGACAAGGATGGAAGTAAGGTTCGTCTTCTTTCACTTTCATTTGACGGCTGCATTGCTTCTTCTTTTCAGTATTTCCGTTGTGGTAATGCTCCCTTTGTGCACACTTTTCATAGAGTGGTGACTGAGGCTGGCGTTCAAGAAACAAGGAATACCAACCTATTCGTTGGTCTACTTTACGAGACACTGAATTCGAAAACAAGTCCATAGTGCTTCAACAAATATATAGGATAAAGAGCGGTAAAGAAAGAAATACCCCTACTGTATGCGGTTTGTAGAAAGACAGAGCTGACGAACATAGCACTCAGATATGATCTCCGGCGTGGTGTCATTTCGGACCTTATACCTTGTTTAACACATTTGCCACGATGCTTGTTCTTCGAAGAAGGACGGCAACTTCTTGTATACTGAAGGACTTCGGAAGTTTGGTATTTCGTAAATTTGTAGAAGAGATTGGTATATTTCTACCTTGATACATGGTGGGATAATGGAGTGGTTTATGGTGAAGTACGTCAAGAGGCAAGGTGCTGGTTCGAGTTCCTATCGAAGCTCTCCTCCAATCGATATGGGAGCGCCTTATCGTAGCTATCTCCAAGTTTGCATGGAGACTCAATACCACCAGCATTTTACGACATTCATAAAGAAGACGACATCCTCAAGCAGCAACCCATGCGACCCACTAAGTGTTCATATACCTCTATGGGCGATAGGTGCGAGGAGAACGAATCGGATGCGAGAAGTACTGGGATCCTCGCAGTAGATTTAGCAACGGATCGTGTATGTATTCGTAATAATAATAGTAATAAAAGCGGAAGGGGGTTTACCCTATCGCGTTAATCACAGAAACAGCTTTTGCACAGTAGCTTTTCAAATTGAAATATCCTTCGAATCAGGATTTTCGAAAAGTCGAGAATGGAATCTAGACGTTATCCCCAGTGTGCGTCAGCAGCGCGGAGCAAAATTCGCCTGCGTATTCATGCTGCGGTCGACGAAAATTAGTTCCCTCAAGAATATGTTGCTAGCATTTTTGTGGGTCTTTCGTGATCGCCTTGTTCGGAATATTTTACAAAATTCGTTCATAATGAATATTACGTAGAGATACCTCCGTATCTGTTTCTTGTTCCCTCGTTATTGCCAATTCACATCAGTGCACTGTACCCACAATCAGTTCCCACTGGTGCATTAACGGGGCGCTTCTTTTTAATAACAGTTATGGTGCCATGTATTGTATGTTCATTGATCTCGCTGTTATTTTTTTAATGCTACACAAATGGTTGATCATCCATGTTTAAGGCTATGTTGGGGAGAATGCAGAAGTACAGTATACCAGCGGGAAGTGATTCGGAATTGATCGCTATTCCGCTTTTAAGCCATGAACGGACTGACATGCGTTGTTTAGCATGGCCCTCCGAATGGGAAACGGGCATTGTTTACGGCCTGCAGAGTTTCTGGTTTTCTGACAATAAAAAATAATTTTTCAATAACTAGAGTGCTTCAGGGGTTGTGAACATGACGGAATTATTGATTGATAGGCTGATCGTGAGAGAATTATTGATATGCTCTATCGTTCTATAGGTATAAATGGTACGTACGCCACTATTCACTGTGTGTTGCTGTGGCCCATTAGGCAAATACATTGCTGTCAGGATTGGAAATATTTTGCATTCTATGTTGAGTCTAATTCGGTGTCTTTTACATCCGCGCATTTCTTACAGTTGCCATAGTGGTTAAAATTATGTAACAGTTGATTGCTAGCAAAAGTACCGGCCAGTGAAGTCTTTCGTAAATCGGATTTTTGTTAATCAGCAAATATATGCGATGGTTTTTTCCGGCCTCACCCCTGCCAATTTAGTCTGATTTCGATCAGCTGTTGAATGAACACACATGGTGCCGAAAAAAAAAAAACCTGCAACGCACTAAACTGAAGGTAGACATTGTAGTGTCCATAGCTGACGTTATGGATTAAGGTCATTTGTAGCTTAGAATAAGAGAAGCTTGAATGGGAGCCGTTTCTTTTTCAGGTGAGGTGATGCCATTGAGGATAATAGCACTATAGATCTGAGTAGAGAAATGGAAAATAAAGCACGGCAACCATTGCCAGAATAGTTACTATTTTTTTTCTATTATCGTATGTTTCTGTAGTAATGATAATATCCACCGTTTCTCAAGTCGCTTGGTAATGCTGTAGTACGTAAATATTTTCCTCTCATCCTAAGGAACTTTGATCGCCATAAACAAAAACACAAAGAAAAAAATCGTTACCATGAAAATTCAGCATTTTATTTGAAGGCTAGAATTTTTTTAACCCCAACTATTTTAGACATTCATGATTCCATGTTGTTTCGATCTGCTGAATTGGTAGCAGCAGGTTCGATCCCCACCACAAACAGCCGCGGTATGGTGTTTTGCAAATATCGTAGCATTATTGTGGTTATATTTCACATCATGCCCTGCCATGAAAAAGAATGAGCTGCAGAGGCTGGGAAAAGCATTTGTGAAGCCCGACAAAGCTTCGTCGATTATAAAACCAAGACTGTTGCACTCTCTTACTCGGATGGACAAGTTGCAGCTTTCACAAAGGCATTGGAGGAAATCATTTACGAGAACTACAAGTGTCTCTTCAACGGCGCGTGTGGCGCAGTGGTCGGAGGCGCTCTGCAACACACATGTGGGATCGGTCTCCGTGTCTGGGGTCCATCAAGCCTTCCGTCCCTCCGGAGTCGGCAAATTGGTACCAGACTTAGGGAAAATAGCACCACTGGCTCGATACATCGGTAGGCCACCGCGAGTCATTGTAAAGGCCAGATATGCATTCAACCACCGCCAGCGTTACTTAATGAAGTCGAATGGATGGCGCATCCCTCAGGAATTGATCAACTCCAACAGCTTTATCCTGTATTCTTTTATCAGCCTCGTGTAACCTCAACAAGACAAACACACATTAGTTTAGTTTTAAACTTACTTAACGTTTAACGGGCGTGCAGCGTTCAGAGTACCTCTCACTTCGGAATATGTGCAATTTTTGTTTGCGTTCCCGAATCGCTAATTTCGTCCACGATTCAAGCGCGCAGTACCAGCCACCGTGTCGGTTTCTCGGTAATGTCCAAGCATTTTTCGTTAACTAGGAGACTTGGCCAGGTTAGGAAATTAGCAATCGTATCGAGTAGAGCCTGCTGCATTGCTCAGGCGTGTACATTGTCGACCATCCAACCACATTGCTTTCAGCAGGTGACATTTTCTTCTGTAATGTCTGTAATTCAGTTGAATTCAACTTTCCATTTCTTCATTAATGCGATATTTACTCTTATATATTATATAGAATATATATTCACTCTTTGCACTATTAAGGATCCATCGCATCGACATCAAATGAAACAACAATCGGTTTGCGTTTGAAATTTGAACTTTGCATATCTGGCATAAAGGACGATGTAGTTTTTGCTAGGGTTTTCAATAATTTTTCAAAGGCAAAGAAATTTGAGGGCTTGAGGACCCAACACACCTGCAGAAGTCAGTTGCATTGTTGCTACACATACTGTTCCAGTTTCTAATTAGTACATGTTTGCTATGAATATTACACAACATTATTTAGATTTTGCTTAATTACTTCAGATGCGCGTATGCACTGCCGTTAGTATTTCGCGCCTGTTTCTACATTTGGTGCTTTTTTAAGTGTTAGTGAGACACCCGACATGACTTCAAGTGAACCATCCCGTGATCCTTCAGGGTAAATGGGTAAATTGTTTCCTTATTTGCCGTTTTCGGTTCTTCTTTCACTTAAAGCGATTCGTCGTGATATTTTCAACACTTTAATTTCTAAACTGTCTTATAGTGCCGATAATGCATGAAGCGCTGACATAACAACCAATGGGTAGTGCTCTTGCACAGCAAGCAAACCTGGTCCCACAATACAGCCTGTTGGAGAAGTCAAATGTATATGTAAAATTTAACCTTTAAATTGATTTTCTTGCTTGCATTACACAAAATTGCAGAAGGTTAGTTCGCAGTTCTAAATTAAGGTAGTCAATTGTCGTCAGTATTTGAAGAAAGTAATAAGTTCCCATCATCTTAGGAAGTCCTTTATGTGTTGTTTATCTTATCACTGAAAATGATTCCGTCTAACTCGACTATGAGACTCGTGCTTTGATAATGAAAAATTGTCGATCTTGAGGTCACCGTCCATCACTATTATTTGGTTAACAATTGAATTCTAGAGTTGGAGCTTGTCCGAGATTGAAGAAATCCACTTAGCCCATCGAAAAACTTTAGCTAAACAGTAATGAAAACGTTCTGGAAAAATCAGTGGGGAAGAAGAACTGGCTGAGTTTGGTGTTAGAAAAAAAAAGATGAGAATACTGAATCTGTTGATGATGCTGATGACAACGATGACGACAAAGAAGAGTGATCAGGTGTCATGGTATCAACCGAGAGTGGGACACTTGAAGGATGGGGAGGAGTTTATGAACAACTGTTTGACTGTGCGCGGACCGTTCATTTCTTCCAACTTACCAACAGATATTTGGGAACTAATAGTTCGAGATACTGGGAAGCAGAAAAACAAAGTTTGTAAAGCCAACAATAATTCTTCGTATTTTTGTTGAGCAAATGCGAGGTGTTATTATTCTTTATTCACGAATAAGCTGACGTTTCGGCGGATTTCGCCTTCCTCAGAGCCTTGAAAGGTCAAGTTGATAGCAACTCACTCGGCCAGACGCCTCCATAACAAAGAAGCTCTAAACCAAGATTTCAATCACATTGAACATAGCTTTGCACACTCACCGCTTTCTATGAGGTTTCCACCAAGTATGTCACGTAGAAACCAACCGCACAGAAATCACATGGAAGCATAATGTACCCCTCCCATCAGAATAGCAGTCTTATATACTGCCCTATATCATATATATTTGTTTTTTATCTCCCATGTGATTTCTGGAAAATTTTTTTAACCTATGTTTTTATTTTTTTATCTTTTTTTATTTTATTAAAAATAAGAGGGTTGGCAATGGGACAACGACTGGCTCCAAGCCTTGCCATTGTATTTATGTCTAAGGTGGAAGCACCGGTGACTGATCTCGGGCCGCTACTCTTCTGTATGTATGTAGACGACTGCTTTGTCCTTCGTTCAACACAAGAGGAAAGAGACAAATGTTTCGAGTTGTTAAATGCACGGTTAGAGCATATTAAGTTCACCCGAGAAAAGCCGAAAGAAAAATGGCTTCCATTCCTGAACGTGCAAATTCACCTGTCAGAAAATGGCTAAATTACAAAGTGGTACCGAAAGCCAAGTAGTAAAAACATCTTAGTTCATTACCTCTCCTCTCACCCCTATCACACGAAAAGGGCGCTTATAAGAAACATGTTTCGAACAGCAACCAACGTGTGCACCGGAAGGGAGCGGAGAGAGGAGTCCCGAAACTTGGCACGGCAAATAGCAATTTCTAATGGTTACGAAACTGTAGCTCAGGATAGGTGTAGGGGAAATCCAAGGCCTCCAAACGACAACTCTAGCGATAGAAGGGTCCCGTTTATCCTACCCTTCATCTTAAATGATATAAGTACAGTTATAAAACGCTGCTTGAGAAGGACGGGTTTAGAGAATTCGGTAAGCGTAATTGAAATACCGCCGAGTAATCTTAAGCGCCAGCTAGTTCGTAACCGCCTATACGACCATCTATGTGCAACTCAAAATCGCATAATTTTCCCCAGTGGTAGAGACGGTGATTGCATGAGCTCGGGTATAGTTTATCTGATCTCCTGTAAGACGTGTGGTGACGAATACATTGGCGAAACGGGCAGACCCCTCCGTGTCCGCATAAAAGAACACCTAGCCGGCAAACATAGACCAAATACCCCGCTAGGCACGCATAGGACCCAGAGACATAACGGGGAGGACTTTGAAGTATTGTCACGATCCTCGCACGCGAATGAAGAACACAGGCGCGAAAAGCTCTCAAGGCATTCTGGATTAATTCCGAAATCCGAAAATGAAGCGCAGGGAAGAATGCCTCATTATCACGCGTGATATAGGGCAGTATATAAGACTGCTATTCTGATGGAAGGGGCACATTATGCTTCCATGTGAGTTCTGTGCGGTTGGTCTCTACGCGACATACTTAGTGGAAACCTCATACAAAGCGGTGAGTGTGCAAAGCTGTGTTCAAGGTGATTGAAATCTTGGTTTAGAGTTTCCTTGTTTGGTTATGGAGGCGTCTGGCCGAGTAGGTTGCTATCAAGTTGACCTTTCCAGGCTCTGAGGAAGGCGAAATCCGCCGAAACATCAGCTTATTCGTTAATGAAGAATAATAACACCTCACATTTGCTCAACAAAAATGCGAAGAATTACTTGATCAATGCCGAGGTTAATAGAAAGTCGGTCGTGGGAGTTAAAGCCAATAGTGTTAAAGAGATGGAAAAAAATGATAGGATTGCATATTCAGAGGGATATAGCCAGATTTCAACAACTAAGGGAGTACTGGAGTGTTCGAATAACTCCTTCGACATTCCTCTCGAATAAAGAGTTATGATAACAGATCGATTCGAAATTTTGTTAACATATATGTACTTTGTAGACAATTCAAGTAATAGGCGAGATAGGTTGTATAAAATTAATCTCCTTGTCAACATTGCCAATACGAACTCCACCACTATAAAAAGGCCTGGCATCTATGTGTGTATTGACGAATCAGTTGTAATATTCAGAGAAAAGGTCGTCTTCAGGCAGTACCCACCATGTGGGAGATATAGGTACGGCATCAAGCTACTCAAAATATGCCCTCAAAGCAAGTTAGTGAGCAAGATGGTAGTGCATGCTGGAAAAGATCCATCAAGAATTCGACGTCTAGCAGATTCGGTAGTCATGAATTTGATAGAAGATTTCTTGGACGAAGGAAGGAACTTATTTACAAATAACTCATATATAAGTACTTCTTTCGTACAAGTAAGAACTCATCTGGCTGGCAAATACAGAAGAAATAGGACACCACTTCCTATGGAGGCGATATTCCACAACCGAGAAGAAGAGGGTGCATCGCACAGCAGAATAGAAGTGAATCAGTGGTGTCAAAGTATAAGGATAAGATGGACATCATCATGCTATCCACATTTCACGACGCTAGACCTTCGGCTAATTCGCCAAAAAACGAAATCATCAGATGTTACAACCGCACAAGGTTGTACGTGTACACCTGAACCAGATGGTTTCTAACCGCTCAAATCTTAGGAGTAGAAGGAAATGGTACGAACATCCTGCTTTTTCATGTTTCATAGGCATTTTTCTTTATCCACCAATGTACCGGTACTACTTGCCACTATTTTATCCTTGATTTCTTTCTCTTTCGTTATCATTACTTCTTTTTTTCATCTTAACTTTCCGTTTAAACAATTGAAATTTATAAAATCGTGATTCGTTGTCGACCAGAAAACTTTCGAGGAAAGTTATGTAGAAGATGATGACGCGGAGAAAAATGTTGTGTCTTACTATCAATAGAAATAGTGAGTAGCGCGCAAATGTTTGCTTCCTCGTATTTCATACAAATTTTTCTTTCCCATAGCATGGGTAAATGACGCTTCATCCACTTGGTCACTTACCGTTTTCTAAAGGAATAAGGAATGTGCTGTGCCTAATTACACGTAATCTCGGTCGATGACTCCATGGCACAACTATTATGAAGCTACTGTTGTTTTTCGATTGTTGATTGATCACCGTTGGTCGCATTTACGCAACGGTAATGATTACTTGTTTATGTTGTTGTTAATGAAATGTTTTTATGCCATTCAGCATACACTTGCACTCTTCTCTAGATCCGCTGGATAAGCCAGACTGCCGTTTCTGTGGAACGATCTCTCTGCGAAGAAGTGAACTTTCATGATTTATATACAGCCGTCCCCCTTGGTTCAACACATCGTCAGTGGGTCCCATCAATATTGTTACAGCCATACCTGATTTCTTGATACGCCACTAGTAAGTGTGCAGTTTTGACGCCATGATCCTAGATTTACATTACCTCTAAATGGATCCCCGATAAAACATGACAGTTTGGAATGCTTGTCTGTTGTAATAGCTTAATGGGTACCATTAATAGAATCGATAGAGGCATGCTATTTATAGAAGCAGTCAGAATTCAAATTCGGATTTTTGCGCACTCTTTAATTCGTTCCCATGGCCTAGCCAAGCCTCCGAACTTTTAACAAATTTGTGACACGCGGCGTTTAATGACCGTTCCGCTTGGATGACGCCTGACTTTCAACTTTTACGAAACTGCTGGACAGTAATCAATAATTTCTCAATTACCAGCGGACATGAGCTGTTGTGAACATGAAAAGATTTTAGAACAGACTTTGCCCTATCGTTCTGTAGATATGGATGGTATGTAGGTTACCATTTACATTACTGTAGCTATCGTCCTCCGGTGGCGTGTGACACACGATGCGCCCTCCAAAACGCATGGGATCGATCTCCACGCACTGGCCCACTAAGCCCTCCATCCCCAGGTTTGGCAATTTGGGACCAGACTTGTCTAGAACGATAGCAGCACTGGCTCAACACATCGGTCGGCCACCGCGAGTCATTGTAAAGACCAGATATGCATTCAATCACCTCCAAACGATGCTTAGTGAAATCGAATGCATGGCGCATCTCTTAGAGATTGATCAACATCGAGAGCTATATATCTTATAAATATGGTCCACCACTGAAATACATTGCTTCCAACATGTAAGAGGATTTGGCAGCCTATGCTGTTTGTTTCGGTATTTTTATACCCGCATATTCCATACGATAACTATGAACCATCATAGGGCGATTAAAATGTAATGGTTAATTTTTAGTCAAATTACTGGTCAACGAACTTGTGCAAGAAAGGTTTTTTGTAGACCACCAAGTATAGGAAACTGCGTTTCATCATCGGAGACCTCCTATGTTGGCCCGCTTTCCATTACCTATCGAATGGGTTGTATAGTGCGACGAAAGACCCCTGTAACGAGGTGTCGTGAATGTGTTAAAAAGTGATCTGGTTGGCTTATAATCTTCTTTCAAACAATTTACAATTTTGCTGACGTGAGCTATATATGCACAACTGAATAACATGTATAAAGTCTTCTCGATGGTTTATTATATTGTATTCAGCCGATGTGCTTGAGTTCCGGACTTTGAGGGTAATAAAAGGACAAAGCTCTCGGCGTTGATCAATCCCTGAGGGATGCGCCATGCATTCGACTTCATTAGGTATCGTTGGAGGTGATTGAATGCATATCTGGCGTTTACACGCGGTGGACTACCGATGTATAGAGCCAGTGCTGCTATCGTCGCAGATGAGTCTGGTACCAACTTGCCGGCCCCGGAAGGATGGAAAGCTTGGTGGGCCATGGGCGCGCGGATCGACTCCATGTGTATGTCGCAATGGCGCCTACAACCACTGCTCCATACGCGCCCTCTTTGAGGGGTATCGTCGAGAAATGAACTCGTCCAAAAACGTGTTTTTATAAATTATTAAGTGTAGAGGAACACCTGAACGGCTTCCGATTAGCTATCAGATGAGTAACTCCCACGACCGACCATCTATTAACCTCGGCATTGATCAAGTAATATATAGAGGACAAGTAATAGAGTAATATATAGTGGACAAGTATAAGTAATATATATAGGACATACTAAGTGGAAACCTCATAGAAAGCGGCTCTGAGGAAGGCGAAATCCGCCGAAACGTCAGCTTATTCATGAATAAAGAATAATAACACCTCGTGTTTGCTTATCAAATTAGTGTAGAAGGCGTGGTAAAAAAATATTTTACTACCGAAAGAAATGAAAATGTGCATTATATGTACGCATCGTCCACGCGTAACGCTAGTATATATGTAAAATTCAGAATTTCAAGAAATTGTCTAAAAAATAGGGAACCCAAGTTTCTTAGGTTTCATAAAACAAGGATTCCATATTGCTACGTGAATAAATCTCTTATGAGCTGAGATACGCCTCTTTAAAGTTGTATTCGGGTCGTGTTCAATCATCTAACGACCTAAATAGTCGCGAATATGTCAAATTTGGAGTGGCCTAAACATAATTTCGAGAATATGGAACAAAAATATGAGTTATACAATGGTTAATGGAGCTGTTACTGCTTCGGTATTGTTGAAATCCGTGTGGTCCTCTCATATAGCTCCCTACCTGTTGGCTTTACGATACCCAACTTCTCGACTGCAGCAAGACCTCTTTTTGCCTAAATTGCGAAGGTAAAACGAGAATCTGTTCCCTAGATTTCAATATACTCTCTACTTTTGCAAGTCATATAATTATCTACGTTTGAAGTATGCACCAACATGATCAATTGCTCCTTCCCCTCCTGCAGTCACCACTTCCAGCTTCGTTATCGCAATAAGCACTCAGAATAATTCAGCCTATAAATATACAGCTATTTCATTAGTCTCCTTATAAGGCAACCGAACATCGAATGACTACTGAAATGATTTCCGAGCAAAGTTTTTCATCACTCACCATGATGTTAGCAATTACCATAAGCCCTCTTTCTTGAAGCTAAACTGAAAGACTGTAAACAAACAAGCCGTACAATCTCTAAGTAATAATTCCTGACTAGATATCAACTGAATCAAGTCATCATGGAACAAAATGATGGATTTTTCTCCACAGAGCAGACTGCATTACAAGCACATATTACAGCCTATGAATAAATGAGCCTAAGAAAGGCTCTTCACGAGTAAATCAGATAAAACATGCTTACTTTGTTGAGGATTCCTAAACGGCATCTCAACGCTTAGGGTTCAAAATCGTGGTTATAAACAGACAAATTTGCCTTGAAAAATAGCTGCAGATGACCGATACGAAATTACCTCAGCATCATCATGCATGGAAATTTCTTTCAGAACCTCTGGCCAACTTGTAATTTCCTCGAAAATGCGACTGCTGGCATTCACATTCTATGTAAAAATAGCAAAAGCACCATTGGCACATCTTACTAACCGCACATCCTCTTCTGCTGAATAGGGCACCCACAACCTCAGTTTATCCGTACCTTTCCGTAATTTCCTAAGCGTACCCTACTGCAAATGATCATCCAATTTAAGAATACAGGAACTAAAACCAGCTACACAATGAACACGATATAGGTGAATAAGTTAGATAGGCACATTAATATAGCATACATTCCTCTTCTAAGGCCTCTGTTATAGCAAACAATATTTCACAGGACGAAGGAGATGAGTCAACGTGAAAACTCGACCGAGGGACAACATAGGCAAGTGGAGTAAGACTGCATAACGAATAGTATACAGCCTTAGAACCTATAGTATAAAAGCTATACTATAGAAAAAAAACAAGTTACACAAACCTTAATAGTGTCATTGAAAAATTCATCTAGAAACAAAAGATTGAGGAGAAGTTCAGCAGCCGCTGCGCGAAGATGAGGGTGGTCAGTCATGAACCAGAATTCTTCAATGCTTAACATTGCTCTCTCCTTTATGATTCAACGGCGGACAGAGTCGCTCAAACTTGCCTTAACAAAGAAACTTTGTATAATGATAAAACCAACCAAAGTTCGAGTTTCACCACGCTACAAAAGAATAAAAATGAAAAACCAACTAGACTGGTAAGTGTGACTAACGCATCATAATTCGATCTTCCTTCAATATTGGGATGCAAGAGCTGACATAGTGGTTTAACAACCTAAAGTCACATTTTCACGTCACCTTTCAAAATTACGGAGAAAAGTAGTCACCAATCCAGGGAAGGAAGATGGGTGAGTTGACGAGAGATTGGTAAACAGCTTTATACAGTCCGTTGCTTTTTTAACTGGTGTTGCGCTCACTTCATACGCCCGCTGTCCAGGGAAAGCTATTTCTGGATTAGTCTTAGCTCTAAGTTTCGCAAGTGCATGCGCAGCCTTAATTTTTCCCTCGGATGTGGCTTCTTTTGTCAAACGAAGGCAAAGCTTTGTTCCACCTTCACTAATTATTCGCCCTCGTAAGTCTTCAATTTTCGAGAACGCAAGCATTGGTCTGAAACCGCACCTACTTCGAGGAAAACCGATCGAATTTCCAAATCACTAAACTACCGGGCAACTAATTCCAGAGCCTTATGTGATTCCGCTTTGTTAATTGCAACACACGCTGCAACAGCTCCCTCCTCTACTAAGCAGCGAACTGTTTTCTCTAAGTAGTCATCAGTGTCTTTCGGGTGAACCTCTAGCACATGATATTTGGCGAACTGAAAATGAAAACTTCGGTACATTGCAACAACAACATCTAGCAGCAGTGATCCCTGTTTTTCGTACAGCGTAGGTGTTAACAAACAACACACGATCACGAATTTGGCGTTGAGGCCTAGTGGATCAGCACCTAACTTTGGCTCGGTAGCGCAGTTGCTAAGCTCGTCTGGCATTCAAGTACATCCCTGTCAGCGCACACTGAATAACGATGGCTTTACGATAACTAGCTAACTTAGAAAACTAGGAACTTGAAGAACTTTCAGAAGAGGTATTTAAGTGTTTCACTCCGGTGCACACGTCCGCTTCCTTGTTAGACATCCGATTTCCTCATTGTGGATTTATCTAGCAAGTTTATTGTCAGAAGTGCAACTATATGAAAAAGTGTATATCTTTAAAGTTGTCCTTGTAGGCTATACAAGTAACAGAGTAAATTAGTAAACTAGTAAGTTGTAAAAATTATAGGTTGTCAAATGAACGTTTCCTCAGCAGAGAGGCTGAAACGAAACGAATTAGAGACAGATCATGAGCATAAGAATTGGATTATTTTAAAAGATACATCGTGTAGAAGTACATCGGTTAACATATACTATGTGAACGCTTAGTCTCTTAGACATAATCAATAATCTATTTCCGATTCATAAGGGTGGTGATTGCCTGTGGTGGTGACGATCTGGGATAGACTTTGGCCTAGCTGCTCTCGGGACTCCAGCGAAGCACAATGGTTAAACCAGCAAAACACCGAAAAATGGAGAATATGCTGGAGCCGGCCCGCACAACCAGTGAAGATGTGCCATCTAAGTATCCAAGTAAGTTAGTAGTGTTGATGCCATTGCGCACAGAGTTATACTAAAATTACATCTACATAAGTCTCCTTAACGGTTTACCCATCTTATTCCGAAAAAGCGCCCATCGTATTTTAGTGTGTAAGGTAGAGTAGGCATGAGAAAGAAACCCATCCAGAAACGTTTTCCAAACGATTAAATCGTGAAGAATAGCTTTCATCCGACCCTGGTGCATTATTGATCTGTGCTCGGTAAGCTATCGAAAGGATGCGCGGAGCATGAGAAAAGAAAGTGTGGGGAAAAAAGCATTTGAAGAAAAATGCATCAAAGTCATTAAGCCTCGTTCAGTTCGGCTGCCAGCGGACGCATTTGAAACGAATGGAATTCGCACGTTACGTACACACTTTGTAAAGAAACCTACCTATTTGGACATTTGGACGGCCCGCCCTCACTGGTTGTGCGGGCCTATGCATAATCTCCATTTTTCGGAGTTTTGCTGGTTTAGCCACTGCGCTTCCCTGTAGCGCCGAGGTCAGCTTGGGCAAAGTCTGCATCAGGTCCTCACCACCAAATGCAGTAACCGTACTTGTCAATAAGAGGCACATTTACCACCATGCAACTAGTTTGATGCCAGGATGGTGGTCGATTCAGGTATGGATTCACTCTTACGGAGGTTTCCTGATGGAAAAGCCTGACTCCCTCCCAGTTTGAGAAACCCTGCTAGGGGCTAAATCCCCCCGCTGTACATCACAGCCCGACATCCAGAAGGATCTCCCAGCCTCGATGAGGCGGTAAACCGTTCGGAGTTTGTAAACAAACACTATGAAGCATTCATCAGAGCAGCATGACAAAAATAAACCAGATCACATTCAAAAAGAAGTACTTGTACAAGCTTTACCATTTCCTTATTCACCTCCGGTTTCTCGAAAGAATTTGTAAGATTCACATATATACATGCCAAAGTAAAACTGAAAGGAGAAAATCCATTACGAACGAATATAATTAGAAAATATGGCGTGAGCTAGAACAAACGTACGCACAGAACGCCGGCATATTGCGCAAGATAAAACAACGCCAGAAGAAGATGCGAGTCCGCTGTGATCCACTCCTTAACATCCGCGTCCAAAGACAGGTAAGAAAGCCTCTCACAAGCGAAGCTTCTCACGTCCACACTATACTTGCTGTAATCCACTAAAAACTCTTTGCAAGTTCGGGCAAGTTTCAAAGATGCTCCTTCGTTCATTGTAGCACGAGAAGCATTACGACCACCAGCAGCTGCACATTTGCATAAACCCTGAACATGCCTAGGTATCAAACACCAGTACTTTAGGTGAATACTTTTATAAAACAAATGCGAAATAAAAACTCACTACTAAAGCCCGCAGTTTAACACTTTCGTCATTGGATTCATCAAGTTTTCTGAGAACTGGAAGGCCAACATAAATAGGGAAATTGCAAAATGTACTCAAAAACATATCTTACAAAAATAAATCCCAAACTAACCTTCAAGATTAAAGTGGCTCTTCCGTGCTTTACTACTGTCACAATGAGCTCTGCAGCAAAACTCTTGAAATAAAAGACAGAAAGGCTCAAAGACTAAAAAGGAGCTGGTAGTGGAAACCTTCATAAGGCTATCCAATGAAGAGACTATTTCCAGCATCACAGCAGTAACGTGATCATTCGTTACGAAATTTACACCGATATCCACGGGACCCTGAAAAGCGCTGAGCATCACGCAATTGTCTCAACCCAAGAAAAAGGATACCAGCAGCATAGTGATCAATAATGGAGCCAATTTTATGCGAACTTTGTGATCTTCTTTATTGTCGACAGCGCCCGGCATCAGTTTGCTACAAATTTTATCGAACACACAAGCAAATTCACAATCAAGTGTTCGACTACTTAATTGAAGAACCAGTCAACCTTCTCTTTGTATTTCATGCTCTTAGAGTCGAAAACCTAGAACAATAAGAAACAAAATTCTTGATTACAATGATGTTGAGATATTTGCAAAACTCTAGACGGCCCCTCACAGCCACGAAGAGGAGGGAAAGCGTTGGTAGGGAAACATAATATTATATTATATAATTACGTAATTCGTTCTAACGGTTTACCTCCTCATCGTGGCTGGGAAGTGTTTTCCTGGGTGTCGGACTACGAGGTACAGCGTGTGATTCACCCCTGGCAGGGTCTCCCAAGCTGAGGAGGAGTCTACCGCGTTTCCTTTAGGAAGCCTAGCTAAGAGTAAACCAATACCATGATCCACTACCGTCCTGATATCAAAGTCGCATGGTGGCAAATCTGATCGACAAGGGCTGCGACTACCTGCGGTGGTGAAGACCTGGGGCAGACTTTGGTCAGGCTGATCTCGGGATTCCAGTGAACCACAATGGCTTAACTTCGAAAAATACCTTATCTTCGCATATCTTCGAAAAATTGAGATTATGCTGGGGCCGCGCAACCAGGGATGAGGATGGGCCATTGAAATATCAAGTATCAAGTAAGCAATTTTAACTTATTATTTACTGCCTATTCTTTTTCAACGGCATGGTACATTGCGAAATATAACTTTCAATGATGCTGAGATATTTGCAAAACTCTGGACCGCAGGTGTCTGCGGTGGGGAACGAACGCGCTATTGTCCTTTCCAGGGAATATAACGCGTTCACCACCACACCATGCGGCTCCTTCGTTTCGCTTCTCTCTCAGCTAGTTTTATCAATCAATCCCGTTGACGGGTGATTGCTGATGGCAAAAGATCGATAGAACTAGCTGAGAGACAGGCGAAACGAAGGACCTGCATGGTGTGGTGGTGAGCGCGTTACTATCTAGGTCTAGGTTATCTATCTAGGTCTGGAAATCAATGTGATGAACGACCTTGCTCAAGAGCTGAGCAGAAGGAAACGGGTGGCTTGGGGAGCTTTCAAGAGCATCGAGGATGTAGTGAAGAGGGCAACGAACACCCGACTTCGTGCTCACCTTTTCCACTCAACAGTACTTCCTGCCTTAACGTATGCGTCAGAAACCTGGTCGCTGCGTAAGCAGGATGAAAGGTCACTCAGCGTTATCGAACGCGCAGTTGAAAGGACGATGCTAGGGGTATCCCGTTCCACACAATTAAGGGATGGGATCCGAAGCTCCGATCTGCGTCAACGATCAAAAATCAAAGATGCCGTTCTGTACGCCAAACAGTCGAAGATAAGATGGGCCGGACATATAATGCGTATGAATGACAACCGCTGGACAAGAGCCGTTGGCGACTGGATTCCTCGGGATGTAAAACATACTTCAGAAAGACCGTCGATCCGATGGTCTGAGTTCTTCACAGAGAGCCTTGAAGAAAGATATGATGCTCGACGAGTCCCTAGAGGGAGGAGAACCCACTGGGCTACTCTTGTACGCGACAAGGAAAAACGGAGGATTTACTGGCGCCCGCTCGAGTCACTCGACGATCAACGGGACTACAGGTGATACAGGTGATACTACCGTGATTTACAATCTAAGCACAGTTCTGTCAGCACCAGGAGGCCTAATGGGATTTCAAACAGATTTCCAGTGCGGCTGAAATTTAGGTTCCATGCTTTTTGTTGAGGTCATGTGTGTTTCGTTGAGTAGATTGCTTGTCAGTCTAACCTTCTCAGGCTCAAAAAAGGCAGAACCGCTGAAACATTAGCAAATGTGATTAGATCGTATAATAAAAACCTTGTGCCGGCTTGTCAAGGAAACAGTGAATAACTTGGAAGTCTCTTTTGAAAATTACACTCAGTCTATTTCAGTATTTTTATACGCGCCTACTCCATTGGTAGGTATTATTGATTGTACCGATTTTCGATAACCAGAACCGTTGAGATCTTGAGGCCTAACTGCCTTGAAGAAGGAACTTCTTCCTATTACTCGTTTGTGTAACGTTTTGTCACAGTGTAATGTTAACCCTAATTACCGAACTTCAGTTTTGAAGTGCAGCATCGACATCTGCGTACCCTATTCACTGGTAATAGACCTTTCGGTTGGCAGTTTTTCCCTCGTCGCAGGTTTCTCGCCGTAAAATTAACTCGTCCGACAAATTATTCTTTTATAGATTATTAAGTGAAGTCTGGCTCCTGACAACACTTTCAGCTTGTTTGATGTAATATGAAAATGACTTATTAAGGTCAATGATTTATTTCTTCGAAACTCTCAATATTGTTTAACAATATTTGTGTCCTTTCTTCCAATGAATTGGTTATTTGCCGCAATCTTCAAAGTGAAACTTAAATTAATCTTATTTCTAGAGTGTTCATGCCGAAGATATCAAAGTGATCAGTAATATTCGTTGTCGTGATGCAGGTGGTCATGTCCGTGTGGATGTCCGTAGTAGTCATAATGATGAGGTGCATGATAGTAGCGGTCGTAATGATCATCATACCCTTTGTGGCCATAGTCGTTATGCCCACTTTTGTGCATTCCTGAAATATAGAAAAGTTTAGGTTCAAAGGATAAAGGATAAAGCGGTCAGCCTCGATCAACTCTCAGGAGGTGAGAGATGCATTCGATTTCGTCAAGCATCGATAGAGGTTATTGAGTTCACCTCTTTCCCATAAAATGACTTCAAATGTCCCACCGATGTTTCAAGGAAGTGCTGCTAGCCTCTCTAGCCCTACACTATTTGGAAATGAAAATATTTTTGATCGTAATAGTCTCGCGGTGCCTGATTTTTGACGAGAAACATTTCTCTTTGCTGTTATCTTCTTCTTATTTTAGTTAACATTTGCTGACGTTTACAGGTCTGATAAACCCACCATGCTTCAAGTGGTGATCTCCTTCATCATAACCATGACCAGAGACTCCGTACTTGAAGTCGCCGTAGTGAGCTCCGTTTCTTCCAAACTTGTTATAGTAGTCATCGTGTCCCTTACTGTAGTAGTCTTTATCCTTGTTGTTTTCAGCTGCTTGTGAATGTGCGTCAGCTCCGTGCTTGTTGGCATGCTTTTCTTCCGAATGGAACTTTTCGACATGGAATTGAGGTCTAATGTACTTGTAATCGAAGTACCCATAGGTTTTGATCTTCAAATCTGAAAGTGCCATGAAATTTTTCGTAGCTAAAAGTTTAAAACTGGTTTCGAATGTTGTTTTTCTATAGAATTAGATTAAAAGAAAGGATTACGATGGACGAGCTCACCTTTTCCGTAGTTGCTTGACGATTCTGCATGTTTTTTAGCATCTTCTTCATGGTGTCCACCAGAACTGTGACTTCCATCATCATCTGAGCTGCCGTAGTGCGATTTACTATTTGCTTTTCCCTCTACATGGTAGTCATAGTGATCTTTTCCATGTCCCTTGTGACCACTGTCGTAATTACTTCCGAAATGATGAACATCATAGTTTCCGTAGCCAGCCTTGTCGTATCTAAATACTTGAATAAGACTAGTTAACTGTTGTAATCTTCCTGATCTTCCATAGTTTTCATAACTGCGGCTTTTACTAATTAAGCACTAATTTGGTTGAAAATTGCTTTAGCCTTAAAATGAACGGTGATTAGAGATTGGGGATTTCCTCGTGTATGCAAGAAAATAGTAAAAGTAAATTGAGGATTACTGAATTGGAACACGGTCAATATTCAGAACACGAAAGATTCCTGAAATTCCTTATAGGATAATGAAGTTCAAAATACGCCTATAAGAATTCCAAAAGTGAATACTGGTTTTGTAGACGTGCTTTCCTTCTTTGAAAGCAGAAGTGTTTTAAAGATCATCATAAAATAGTAATATTTTAATCCTTCATGGAGAGATTGGTTGGTAGAATATTAAGACTGGTTAGGACATGAAAGGTTGAATGAAAAAAATGGATTCACTCACGGCGATCTTGAGATGTGGGTAGCAGAGCATGCAGCTACTAGAAATGAAAAGAAGAAACGTTTTGCCATGACTACAACGGCTTGGTTGCGGCAAACAATTGCTTCAAAGCACTTTATAAACCTGAATCTAGGTCATAGGTTTTTTGGAACCACGAAAAACATCTGTGGTATGGCGAACAATAAAGATATGTCATAGTTTTTTAGAATATTAGTCGCGTAGATGATAAAACAACAGCAACAATGCAAAGTGAAGGTGAATTCAATACAATAATATTATACGCCAAGCAACTTTGTTCTAATCACTGCCATGCAGTGCGATCAAAAAAGAGACCAGCATACGTCGCAAAAGTGCATCTTGTCACTTAAGATGAAGCGACTGGAACAAGGAAATGTAGCAGCAGTCAAAACTACCTGCAAATGAAGAAATCAGATGTATTCTTTCCTTGATGAGCTTACACGAGGTTAATGAAGATATTCATTTTCGCCTAACGTTTCGACGTCTTCGTCTTCATCAGAGCCGATGATCCGAGTTGATGTTCCATGCTTGTTCTTCGTCTTGATGTGGCCGCTTCGTCTTCTTGTCGAGTCAGGTCTTCACCAGCGGATCATCTCCTCGAATCAGGTACACTCACTCGGTGGTGCCCTTTTATGCAGGATGCTGATGGTTGATAGTTGTGATAGTCAAGTGATAGTAACTTGCTTTTCCCGGACTATCAATCCTACAGAAGTCGGTATCGCTATTAGCTGGCAAATAGCAATAACAATATTTCAAAACCGACTTTCCTTTAGCCTCGGTGTTACGAGTCAACATGTATTCTTTCTTTGATGAGCTTACAAATGCTTGATAAAGATATTCATTTTCGACTAACGTTTCGACGTCTTCGTCTTCATCAGAGTTTCGTCTCCGGAAGAAATCAGAGTTACGATTTTATAGATGCTATGTGCAACCCAACAACAACTCCATATGCTGGTGTCACTCGAACGTTTTCAATTTTTGAGCTTCGCGATTTTACTGTCAAAAACGAATTTTCGTCAAATTTTCTTTAATGGATTCGAACTCGGTCGTAGTGCAGCAGAGATGGTTCGAAACATTAATGAAGTTTGGGGTGAAGGTAATGTCGGTGAATCGACAGTGTGAACATGGTTCCGGAAATTCCGATCTGGTGATTTCGACCTCGAAGATAAGGAAGACCGCGGATGTTCCAATGAACTGAACGACGACGAATTGAAGGCACTAGTGGAACCAAACACACGAACGATTGTTCGAGAGCTTATCGAACATCTTGGTGTAAGCACAGAAACAATTTCCACTCATTTGAATCCCATAAGAAAGTCAAAGAAACTCGACTAGTGGGTGCAGCACGAATTAAACGATAATAAAAAAAGTCGCCGTTTTGAAGTCTCGTCTGCTATTATTTTGCGCAACAAAAACGATCCTTTTCCTGATCGAATTGTGACTTGCGACGAGAAGTGGATTCAGTACGACAACCAGCGACGTTCACCTCAACGGTTGGATTGCGATCAGGCTCCACAGCACTCCCCAAAGCCGAAATTGCACCAAAAAAAGTTACGATGTTTGACTGCTTGGTGCTCTTCAGCCGGGCTGATTCATCACAGCTTTTTGAATCCGAGCGAAACGACTACAGCAAGAAGTATTGCCAACAAATCGAGGAAACGCACCGTAAACTCCAACAGCAACGATCATCATTAGCAAAGAGAAAAGGACTGTTCTTTCCCCACGACAACGCCACCCTCACGTTACGGAACCAGCGCTGAAGAAGTTGAAAGAGGTGGGCTACGAAACTTTCGATTCGATTCCACGTGTTACGCCACAGACGGGGCGCATGTGGTGCAGTGGTCGGAGGCGCTCTATAGTACACATGAGATCGATCTCTGCGCTCAAGGCTCACCAAGCCTTCCATCCTTCCTGGGTCTGCAAGGTGGTACCAGAGGTGCCTGAGAAGGTATCACCACTGGTTCGATACATCGGTAGGTCATCGTGAGTCAATCTAAAGGCCAGATATGCATTCAATCACCTCCAAGGATGCTTAATGAAGTCGAGTGCATGGCGCATACCTCAGGGATTGATCAACGCCGAGAGCTTTATCCTTTATCCTTTATAGTTAAAAACGCTCATTTATTTCTGAACGACCAATTATTATTATATGACGATATATTGCTGTCAGCTCAGCATTTAGAAGTCTTTTGCAACTAAAGCCGTGCCTATTTCAGTATTAGCTATACCTGGGCATTTCACATCGTAAATCTTATTAATTTTAGTGATTGGAACGCATTATTAGTGAACGCATTATGCGTGCAGTACGTGTCTCGCTTTATATGTTAATGCGGAAATAATAGTGTATATTTACAAATTAGTCAAGTTTATAGAGAGCTTGGTGGTACTAACACCGTCAGCGAATTCTCTAAACCTACCTTCACCGTGCAATACTGAATAGTAGTGCCTAGATCTGCGCTATCTGATCTCTGACATAGAATGCGATGGATCTCGTTCAAAAATATTCAAAGGTATTAAAAAGAAAAGTGATCAGAGAACATAAAGCATCGGTACAATCGAATTTCAACAAATTTCCGACCGATCTATTGTGGTTGCTGTTTTCAAAATTGATCCTCCTATGAATGCTAGAGCGATACACTTAAGAAAAACTTTATCACTGCTGACATTTGATATCCAATGTAAGATACTTAACGGTTGTGCGTTTCAGTTGGTTTCAGTTTTCACTGTGGTGCACTGGCGTCCGGTGGACATCGAAACAATGCTGGTCGATAGGCAGTTAGCGTGTGAACAATGGTATCACGGATTATTACCACGTGAGGACATTAAGGTGATTTCGAGACGGTTCTGCTTCCAAGAAAGTTGATGATTTCTGATCTGAAATTATGGCGGTGACTGGGAATCTATTCAGTCCTTTAGCTTTCAACTTTAAAACAGGTACTTTATAGTGAGCTGAACGAAACAGGTGGCATTCAAATTTGCACTTATTTGCCGGCAGATTCAAATTATAAACGACTACAATTTTTGGTGCAAATTTTGCCTGAAGAAGTGTATCGGTGCTTCATCTTCGTCTAGTCATTGCCCAGAAGGTTATGGTTTGTCGCGATTTCCACGAATGACACAGCCGGGCGGACGGTTCGTTGATAATGAACACAAAAGAAAAGCAGAACAGATTTTACAATGATGATTCCCTTGCTTCTCGCCTATTTGGCTCTCAGTTTGAAAGAAGATTTCTAAACTGTTTTGAATTTATGCTCATCTATTCCGCAATTCGTCGAACTGCTGTGAGCTGATAAGGGCACGTGTAGCGCAGTGGTCGGAAACGCCCTCAAATACACATGGGATCGATCCACCGGATCAAGACTCGCCAAGCATTCCATCCTTGCTGGGTCGCAAAATTGGTGACCAGACTTGGCTGGAACGGTAGCAACACTGGCTCAATACATCATTAGGCTACAGCAAGTCATTATAAGGGCCAGAGATCCATTCGATTACCTTCGAGCGATGCTTAGTGAAGTCGAATGCATGGCGCATCCCTCAGGGATTGATCAACGCCCAGAACTTTTCTTTCATAACCTGATATATTTAACGTCGGGTCTTAAAATGGGCGTCATCGAAAACCGCGCTTTGTTTATGATTCTTTTCACATTTTCTCACGAAGTTTTTCAAAACCATTCTTGTAACGTACTAAACGGTTTCCTTGGCAAATGCAGCAGTGATAACGAACTGGAGTACATACTAACTAATTCTTAGGCTTTTTTTCGCTCTAAATCAGTTCATGATGCTATTTTACTCTAAATTAGTAAATTATATATGATATTCCTTAGAAACCAATAGAGCGATATCAGAATTTACCACCAACGTCGAGCTTTCAGATGATGCTGCGAAAAAATGGCGATTTTCTCGTTCGAACAACTGAGCCAGTAGCTGGTCAGCAGAGAGCGTTCGTATTATCAGTGATGTTTAGGCAAGAATTGGAAGATCAAGGGGTAAAGTGAACATCTGTTCTCTAAAGCAGCATCTCACACATTCCACGCCAATTCAGATTCATCCAAGCCTACTAGATTATTTCAAGGTGGTTACATAAGATTAAAATTTTCTTCAATGGAGGCGTACTGAAGTGAAACTGAGTCAAACATCTGCGCGGTAGACCATTTTTCATACAGTACTAACGTTTTTCTTAGAATCTGACATATCATTATTTATTTGCTTAGAGTTCGGCTAGAGTTCTAACTCACTGTCAGTCTTGCATATTTCACATTCGGAAAGATCCCAGTTTTTTGTGGTGAGGTGTGCTACATAATTTTGCTGACTGTTGCGCCACGTGTCCCAGGGGAAGCTCGAGACACCTCTACTCGTTGGTAGTAATGCTGTACTCTTTCTATAGGATACAGAGGAAATCCCCACTGTGCTCATAGATTTGCACTTTTGCAGCGGCCATCTTACTACCTTCCTAGGTATCAACGCTTCCTTTATCACTGTTTCCGTACAAAAGATAAGGGAACACCGGTAAACTCACGGAAACCAAAAATCTGTTCTCAAAGGGTGTTTTTTGAAAATTTTGGTGTGTAGAAAAGATGATGGCGGCTGCGGGTTTAATACAAATAATATCATAGAAAAAACCAGTGTAGCAAAAGAAGCAGTCGGAGGGAATGTGGTTAAATGCGTGCCATCCAATTTGTGCTTCTTTGCATTGAAAACTATGTATATGTCGTGAGTATGTCATTGTTTCATCGTGACGTCGCTTGTGCAATGACCGGATTTTTAGCCGAATAAGAGTTTAGTACCATGTCGGCAACATAAGGAAAAATGAAGAAAAAAAGAAGAGCTCTGAATAAGAAGGTCTTAAAAATGAAAGGAGTCTAAACCATAATAGCCGACAGCATGATGTCGCTTTCTAGTTCATGCAGCTCGAGTAACAATCAGAGTTAACCATTGTGCACAAACTTAGAGAATGGCGACAGAATGCGATGATGCGTGACCTCCACGATAATTTTTGCTCTAGATGCTACCGAACATCTCCACTAATCCAATATCACATCTCATTGTTCAAATTCACTATTGGCCTGGCAGCAAAGGTTCGAATGACCTGCAGGGAAGCTGTTTGTCGCATCGCCCCAAAACTAAGATCTTACAGGCACCTCAATGCAGGCTTACAGTGGCTTTATGTCTTACTAGCAGTAGCTGGTATTGTTGTGAACAGTCGTCCTGTGATCACAAGATTGGTATGCAAAAAAATAGGTAGACAGTGGAGCTATAGGCGTGTGTAGCGCAGTGGTTGGAGGCGCCCCTTAGTACACATGGGTTGGATCTTCGTGCCCAAGGCTCACCAAGCCTCCCATCCCCTTAAAGTCGTCAAATTGGTACCAGATTTGTCTGGGAGGGCAGCATTCCCGGCGCAATGCATTGGTAGGCCACACTGATTTTTTGTAAAGGCCAGGTATGCATTCAACCACCTCCAACGATGCTTAATGAAGTCGAATGAATGGCGCATCCCTCAGGATTTGATCAACGCCGAGAGCTTCATCCTTGTATAGCTTATCGAAACTGAAATTATAAACAACTTCACACAGCTCCTCGTATTTCCATGTGGAGTTCATAATGTTACGAATACTTTTCAAACCGACCATAATTCATCCTCGGTTTTATTAATCAATACCTTTTGGATTAGTATGCTAAGACGAGGTTGGTGAATAGATTAATTGGGCCCACGTCTCGACGTCTTCGTCTTCTTCAGAGCTTAGCCGATCCGAGATGATGGTCCGTGAGGATGGTTTTCTGTCGAAACCATGGCCGAATAAATCTCTTTTCTCGATTTCATGGTAACTTTATAATCCAAGAGGGTGTTATAAATTTCCCGTGGATTCTTGCACGCCTTTCCACTCTCTTTGCGTAGATTAGGCAAATTTGCTATAGGATATCATTGAAAACAGTATTGGGACACTTCGATACAGTAGTTAATTGCAGGTATAACTTTCCTACAGTATTTTTTCAATTCTAAATACTTCTAGAGTCAAATAGTCCAAGAAAAATTATAACGAGATCAATTTGTTTTCAACTTATCAACGCAAGCGCAGTTGCCATAAACATGATCGATAGAATGACGAACACCACGGTCTTTTGCTGGGTGAAATTCTCGTTTGCTTTTTTGCTCAAAAGACGAGCCTTAAAGGACGTTTGTAAGCTCTTGAAACTCTTAAAGTTTATTGCGATTGAATAGCCAGACTTCTATCGGACTATAAAAACTGGCTTTTCTTTCCGCATCGTTTGCATCGTGTTCGACTCATGCTATCGCAAATGTGTTGCAGTCCAAAGTGCACTTTCCAGATAAAACATTTCGTTATCACAAATCTTCCTAATGGAAAATTCTCCATCGAAAAATATGCTTTCGATTCTGTCAGTCAAATGGTGGAGCACCATCTGCAAAAAAAAGAATCGATTTCGAAGGTAATATTTTTAATCTAGGTTTGGCTCTTTAAACAGGAAGTGAACCAATGAAATGGCCTAACTTAAGGTTTAAATGCTCAAAACTAGAAATAAACGTCGTACTGGAAATTTCACTATGTACTATAGGCGAATGAGGTGATTCTCAAAACACCAATCACAAGGCAGAATTGGGAACATTCTCATGATGACGTGGAACTAACTAAAAAATTGGGTCAGTGATTTTTTTTGGTTTACAATGGAGATGACTTCTACAACATCAAGAATGAAAATAAGACTTTCCAATAGTGTTTCGTACTTTTCTTTACGGCTAAACTTTCTTCTTATCGCCTCATCGTGGGAGGTGCTCCTGGGAGTCGGACTACGATGTACTGTACAGCGGGGGGATTCCTCCCCATCCCGACAGGGTCAGGGTCTCCTAAGCTCAGAAGTAGTCCGGCGTGTCCATAAGGAAACCTAGCTAAGAGTAAACTAGTACCAGGATCAACCACCGTCCTGGTATCAAATTAGTCGCATGGTGGCAAATCTCCCTGTGGTCCACAAGGGCTGAGACTGCCTGTGGTGGTAAAGACCTAGAGCAGACTTTGGCTAGGCTGACCTCGAAATTCCAGGGAACTACAATGGATTAATCAGCAAATCTCCGAAAATTGGAGGTTATGCTGGGGCCAGCACAACAAACGGGCATTCAAGTATCAAGTATAAGTATCTCATCCGGTTTAGGAGAAGGCGCATTCGGAGAAGTTCATATGGGAAAGCTGAAACTTAAAAATGGCAAGAAAGTTGATGTCGCTGTCAAACTGGTAGGTTTTGTCGCTGGAAGAAAAACATATGTAATTGATACTGATCCATTCATTACAGGCTAAACTAGAAGTGTTGACGAAAGAGCAAATCAAGGAGATTATGCATGAAGCGCGATTAATGAGAAATTTTGACCATCCGAATGTTGTGAAGTTCTATGGTGTTGCAGCTGGACAAGAACCGCTGATGGTTATCATGGAACTGGTATGAAAGCCGCAGTCAATACAACAAGTACTTTCTTAGACAATTAGACAAGACTCGGAATTCGGAAGACCCACGTCGTTTCAGCCCAAGATTCTTGTCTCATTGATTTGATTGGTAGTAATGGAACAGTAAACCAGTCCTACGAATGGCACTTAAGAATTTTTTTGCTTGGATTGTTGTCTTCCATAGGCACTATAGAGAGGAATAGTAGATTATGATGATGATGCAAATAATGTCCAGGAATAAAGCGCGTTCACAGAATACTGATGCAGAATACATGCCAAGAATTTTCTGACAACCAAAGGATTGTGAATGCAGGCTAAACACAGCTTTACTTTCGGATCATTTCCAACTAAAAATCGGTTTTGTTAGACTTAAGACGTTATTAACTTAGTAGGACAGTATAGTACAAGTCTAAACACATTAAAATTTAAAGTCGCAAAGGTGTACATAATGTTTGATCATCTTGAAAGAAAATTCCGCTTTCCTGGGGATATAAGAAATCTTGCATTTATAGGTCAATTGCGGCGCTCTCGATTCCTATCTACGGAAGCAGGAGCAACCAATCGAAAAGAAAAACGAAATGATACTTCAGGTTTGAAGCTACTACAGCAGTACTAAATCGATTCGTAGATAATTATTGGTGTTCCTAACGTTACTGACCATAAAAAGCTCTAAACGAGAGCTTTTTAAAAGCTCTCGGTGTTGATCAATCCCTTAGGGATGCGCCATGCATTCGACATCATTAAGTATCGTTGGAGATGATTGAATTCATATCTGGTCTTTACAATGACTCGCGGTAGCCTGCAGATGTATCGAGCCAGTGCTGCTATCCTCCCAGACAAGTCTGGTACAAATTTGCCGACTCTACAGGGATGGAAGGCTTGGTGGGCCATGGACGCGCGGATCGATTCCACGTGTGCGTCGCGGTGGCGCCTCCAACCACTGTGCTACACGCGCCCCTTAGGTTACCACGGTAAACCAAATTCTGCTTTTGAATTTAAATATATTTTCTTATTTATCTGAAAACTTCAAAGCAATGAGTTCTTTTCGTGAAACCAATTTTAGGCCGCATGGGGTCTTGAGTATCTGCATATGAAGAACGTTTTGCACAGAGACATTGCAGCACGGAATTGCCTATATGGTGATAATAAGGTGATTCTTTTCAATATTACCCACGGAGTGGAACATTTGCACTTTCCTTGCTAGAGCCGACAACATTTGTGGGTTAGGGCAAAAAATAGTATCGGTTTTGTGTTCTCGGAATCTGATGCACTGTTTCACAACGAAAATTCATGCTGTCGTGCATCAAGTACTTATCCTCCGTTCTAATTTTTTACGTCGACAACTAATACCACCTACGACTTTTTTGCGCCATAACTAAATCATTGGGAAAATACAATCAGCAATTCGAGAAATGACACGAAGAACAGCACGATTTACAACTGCTATGATGACGCGAAAGGAATCAATTCTTTTTCATGACGACGTCGGATCAGATATCGTACATTCGAAGGAGGTGATATAATTAGGATGGAATACTATTTACCTCTTCTGAACGGTTTACCGTTTCAAGGTGGCATGCAGGCTTTCCTGAGTGTTGCGCTGCGATATACAAAGGAGGATTCATTCCCCTGGCAGGGTCTCCCAATCCGAGGAGTTCGGCATTTCCATCAGGAAGCCCAGATAAGAGTAAACCCGCTACCAGGACCCACCACCGTCTTGATATCAAACTAGTCGAATGGTGGCAAATCTCCCTCTGATCCATAACTGCATATGGTGGTGAAGACCCAGAACAGACTTTGGTAAGGTTGACTTTGATACTCCAGAGACATAGCTAGAATGGCTAGACCGCCAGAACTCCAAAAGAATAGAAATTATGATGGGGCCCACACAACAAGTGAAGACGGGCCATCCAGGTATCCAGTTAAGTACTATTTACCCCATGCTGCACAATGGCCCGACCGACTAAATGCAAACCGGTGGTCATGAAATTGTATAAATACTTATCTAGAAATCTTCAGTAAACAGGCGACTGCAGATACTACCTTCAGAGAGTCCGTAGCCCCTGAAAACCAAGAATTTCACCGTGATAGAACAAAGAAACTTTTGTTTTGATCGCAGAACGGTACACGTGCCTATCTCGATTAAGAAACTTTATTTTTGAACTATTTTGGATCGTAATATGTCTGAGTGTTCGAAGTTTGCGGTCGAACCAACCAACAACGTAGTTCTAAATTTTTTCAGGTTAAAATTTCCGACTTTGGTTTAACTAGAGAAGGCACTGTTTATCAAATGGACCCGCACAAGAGAGTACCAATTCGTTGGCTCGCTCCCGAAACGCTTAAAATGGCTATTTACACTCAAAAAACTGATGTGTTTAGTTACGGTAGGAGGTTTCGTTGTCGTAGAGACTGTGAGCGTACACTGTAACTTTAGGTATAATGTGTTGGGAGATATACAACAATGGTATAGAACCGTATCCAGGAATGACAGTTGCCGAAGTTAACCAAAACGTCTGTCTTTCTTCTGTTTATAACCTTATAACCTGAGATCACCATGCCATCAATTTCAGGTGAGGGAGGGCTATCGTATGGAGCTCCCGGTCTATATTGCTCCTGAAATCCAAAATATTATCAAGGCATTCTTTCTCTCTATTTATTCCACAATGTAGACGACTTAGAATTTTAGGGTTAACCTTAATTCACAAACATCAACGTTTTCTGTTTATGACCATATTCAAATTTTGCTTTTAAAGCTTTATTTTATGTCAGCAACACAGGTGACAATTGTGAAATCAGTGCTGTCGTTTGGAGTCCAACCTGAACTCCCCTCATTTTATACTTTTCCACAGCATTCGCAAGGTGTCCCATGCTATAATAGTAGTTGGCTTTGAATATTTAACACACAGTACTTTTCGATAGAAAAATAAGGCTAGACCATAAGTCATTTAGGTTCGATGTTGGTCAACCAATCCAAACGATCGCTTTTCAATGGCGGATATAGCAAAGCACCTCCAGCGTATTTTACAAATTCCTCGTCCTGATTTTACCGCGGTAAGAAATTCAACAGGTTTCTTTCGGTTCGACTATTAAAATTCCTTTCGGGATAAATAAGAGTAAAATATAAGAACGGAACTATAGTTCACGACGTTGGTCTTTCCAGTAAATTCGACTCCAGATACTCGAACGTCAGTTTCGTTCCATGGCGAATGATCATTTTGAATTGTTTCTGTTTAGAAAAGTAGTATACCCTCTTGAAAGGCTGTTTTTTTAACGAGTTTTCGAAATGGTTTTCTATTTGTAACAATTTCTTCATAGAGCACCACTTCAGTGGAAAAGGTCACTCTGTGATCTTTTCTCTTTAGCAGTTGCTCGAGCGTAGGAACAATAGTGCTAGTAGTCTAGAAAAATATGTAAAACAGTGTCTGTGAAAGTCTTATCATCCGACCATTAGATATTTTCAAAACCTCATTAAGCAATTTCTTCCATTTCCTTGGTCTGCCCATTTTAGCTGCATTTATTGTTGGCTATTGCGCAGGCCTGTGGAGTCGACGCTCCTTTTTTCCCATTGAGTAGACAGATGATAAAGATCTTTTGGGACCTTTGTCAATGTTGTTAAGGCTGACTTCTCATTCCTGATGATTAGACTCTTCTATGGATCCGTATGGTGTTTACGATACGAAGACGACTTTACTATTGCTTCACGACAACATTTTCTTCGTTTTCTTCCTACTTTGTTGATCTCCTGAACAGTTTTTAGCAAACTTTTAACCTTTCTTGACGAACTTTCCACTTTCTGCAAGGCACAGAGTAGCTTCAGGAAGCGGAAACACTTTAATAGCTTCAAATAGAAAGCCAAAAAACATGATTAAGCTTAAAACTGAGTAGTAAAATAAAATTTAACAATAAATGCAAGCATACCGATGAGGTGTGCTGAAATTAGGCGTCGATACTTTTCAGTTATCGTACAGCTCTTCGGCATGAAATAGAATGATGACGCCACATTAAATCATATATTTTATACGGATATAATCCATCTGATACAATTCGTCTTTTTGCCGATCCAGGACTGCAGTGGCTCTTCGTTAACTAATAAGACATTTGTAGTGTGGAAAACAGCGACAGAAGATTTCTGTCAAGATGCTGGTCTTTGCAAAAGAAAGACGGATTTGCAAAATGAACTACTACTACTAAGCGTAGTGTGAAATTTCTAAGTACTGGACACGAATTCTTGAATAGAAACAGCTGGAACAGCAGAAGAGGGAAGACAACTAAGCAGATTGCCCTAAATGACGAAATCGACTCTGGGCAAAGCGCAGATTATAAGAAATTAGGCAACATCTGCAGAATTAAAAGAATGCTGGGGTCCGTTTCAACTCGCATGGCTGATAAAGCGCCCCAGAGAGGACTGCTAATTCCACCAATACCTGAGTATAGTTCCAGTGCCTAAACCTAGTGCAGGTGATTTTTCGTAGATTGATTGTTCCCATGAGGTGCTAACCAGTGGTCCGAAAGTTCAGCAATAAACGAAAAGGGTTTCTGCTTTTCCACAAATCTCGTGAACCCGATCCACTCATTTTCGTATACATGATACTTGATATTTGAATGACCCGTCGTCAATGGCTGTGAGGACCCCAGCATAATCTCCATCGCTCGGAGATTTGCTGGTTAAGCCATTGTGGTTCCCTAGAATTGCCGACGTCAGCCTGTCGAAAGTCCGCTTCAAGTCTTCATCACCACAAGCAGTCGTAGTCCTTGTGGATCAGGGGGAGATTTGCCAGCGTGCCTTTGATGCCTGGACTGCGGTGGATCCTGATATTGGTTTACTCCTAGCTAGGCTTCCTGATGGAAGCGGCGTGCTCCTCAGCCTGGGAGACCCTGCGAGGGGTACGAATCTCCTCGCTGTATGTCGCAGTCCGACACCCAAAAACACCTCCCAGCCACGATGAGACGGTAAACCGTTGGGAGACGTTTTGGTATAAACTGAAAAAAGCGGCTGTCTGAAGTTTGTTGATCATTCTGTAGATGAAATCAGCTTAGGAATCGGAAGTAACACTATGAAAATATCTTCGCGTTCACAGCGGCATTGTACACAGTACTGTATTCAAACGAATTTGTATTCTAGAAAAAGCGCACGTGTTATTGTCACATGCAAAATTGTAAACTAAATGTCTTATTAGTGAAATTATGGATGCACTGAATCAGAATTAATATAAGCAGTTGCTGTCCTCTGCAGAATGGACGGCTGCATGTCTTCCACTACGGCAGTGGCAATTGCAATGACAGCGAACCCTGCGCTTGGGGCACAATGGGTTGAATCGTAATCAAAAACAAGGTCCCGTCTGCGCTACCCACTTTCTGAAACTGCAACGTTATCATATTTCGTTGATTCATGAATGTAAGGAAGCAGGACGCTGCCATGAGATAGTACGTGCGTAACTGTTTCTATAATTCTGGACTTAAGGCCAACATTACCGGATTTCGACAGGGCCAACGCTTGGCGAGTATAGGGCGAGGGCGAAATGTATAATGTCAATCGGAAATCACTTACGAAGGTGGTAGGGAGAAAAGTTTCCTTCGCAGAGAGTTACAATCCTCTTTATGCTTGAAAGCGAGATTTCGTCCATAAATAGTGTCAATCTCATGAAAAATTTGGTGCCAAATTTGACATCACGAAACGTTTTATCCCTATGGTTAACCTATTTTCGTATTGATCTAATTTTTAGCAGGCGACTACTACCACCAATACGGCGGTCAATACGTCTTCTGTGCAACGAGAGAAATCAACAACCACTCCAAGGACCAGAAAGTCTCGGACAAGGATCTAGTAGCGTCTGCGACAATGATTATTTTAAGTCCTGTGCAAAGTATTATAAATTACAGAAGATGTGTTCTGTTCCTTAAAGCAAATTTGACTGCAGGAATGAAGAATATATTATCAAGCGATCTAAAAATGATGGTCAGTGGACTCACTCGCACTTTACCTTCTAACTGACTATCGATTTGTGTAGCGGATTTGTATTGTCACAATGAATTTTTCGCCTTAAGAGTCTCATACCACCGTTATTCTGCTAGTTTGGGGAAATTTTTTTTTTGAAGTTCTCAGAAAGCCGTATTAATGTTATGCGAGATAACCAGTTGCCGGTGTCTATAGATTTGACCCTCCATGAAATTTATTACTTGTCGCCTAAGTTCTTTTTAGGTTGAAAGCGTTTCCTAAACATGATTTACCATGGCTGGGCTTTCAGGTGGAATTGTTAAATTTACCGTTATGGGTAGTCCAACTAAAGAGACGAACTATTGCTGTTCGAGCCAGTTCCACACTCCATGGCTACGAAGTGGTCACAAACCGCTCGGAAGAATTTCATTTCTGAGAATTTACGAAATTTGGAAGAATCTGAGTAGTCTCTTTCAACCAAAACCATTGTTAGACTTAATTTATCCGTTGTGCTGACAAAGTCATGTTCATCTTCTCTTGAGAGTTATAAGAGAGCTGTGAAGCAGGTGCTGATATGAAAACTCGTAAAAATGCTACCCTAATATTGCTATTGCCATTACAAAAGTGAAACAAGTTGTTGATTTCAAATTCTCTCAATATCACAGGGATGTGAGTAGTGGCCAGAGGAGCGCTGCAGTACACATAGGATCGATCCCACTCCTTAAGCCAATCAAGCCTTCCTCCGAAGTCAGGAAATTGGTACCACACTTCTCTGGGAGGATAGCAGCACTGCCTGGATACATCGGGTAGTAGGCTACCGCGTGTATTGTATAGACCAGATATGCATCCAGTTACCTCTAACGATGCTTAGTCAAGTTTAATGCTTAGCACATCCCTCAGGAATTGCTCATCCCAAAAACTTTATCCCTTGTACTTTTATCTACGTCACAAGAAGCAAGTCTCCTAACTCTGTTAGCTAGATCACCATGAGCTCATAACTCCAAACTGGAAGTTGGAGTGGGTATACTCAAGTTCATAGACAGTGCCCACTGGCTCTAATGGTGGCTAAACATTCTACGTTATTGATCGTCATTGGTTGGTTGCTTACTTAGAATTGTCGCAGTATTTCTAACTCATACTGTCCAGTGCTCATTGTTTGCGTGGGCCCAATCACGGCGAAGCATGATAAGTTCTGCGTGGAAAGACTTGGTATAACTATGGACTTAGACAACTCAAGCATGACTGAAGCAAAATACGTAATGAACAGACTAGATTTTCTACTTTTGACGAAAAGTTTTCTATAGATAAAACGCTAACTTTTCAAAACTTCCGTGTGGCCAACCACGGCAGCACATTAGAATCAGTGTTTTGCAATTTGTATTGAGGGATTCGAGTGGGTTTTTACCCTCGCATTCCTTACAGTAGCCATGGTTTATCATCACTTGTATCAACTAGTCATTTGTTGACCGTCAATTGACTCAAGCTGTCAAGCTGGCACTGGTAAAGTAGCTATTTGAATGTCTAGCGTACAAGAGGTGCCCCTGCTCCAGCGGGTTTTCTGCACTGTAGGTAGAGGGTTGCTGAGGAAAACATTATTCTTCTAGCATATTCATGAAGTATTCTAACTATCGGATAGGTGGTTTTTCCACTGTGCATTTGACGTCTCATATGATTTAACCTGCAACAGTTTCTGTCTATCGGTTATTCCCCAAACGCGCCAAGTGCCAAGCCTACATGCTTTCAATATTTTTGTTGGGATTTCTGATTCCCTTCACTTGTGTGATACAAGATTCTCCTAGCACCTTCCTCTCGAATACGCGTCTAATAGAACTGAATATCTTTCATGGCGCTTACATGGTGTCTAGATTTTTTATTAAGTCAGATGGAACGAGGTATGGTGTTCTTTAGCCTTCTTGCAACATAATTGATCCTGTTCAAAGGCTCCTACGGAGTTCATTTCCTCCTGCTTAGTCATGGATATATATCGTTCGTCATATTGACTACTCGACCATAATGCGCATATCAATAACAGTCAAAGGAATTGTTTTTGGGTGTTAATGGAGTTATCTACAATTCCGTTTCATATGGAAGTCATCTCTGTGAGAGTTAACTGTAGACTAATCTTAACACAGAAGTACCGAAGAAGAACACTTGTTTTGTCTGGATCTGTTCGGGTCTTTTCCTTTGCGGACCAGGTGTTGTACGATTCTTTACAAACAAAGTAGCATGGTGTATTTCGGAAGGGAGAACTGGTGAGAATCCTCCACTATTTCATATGAGAGCATAAGGTTGTAGGTGCTAAAGATAGTGGCAGTTTTGAGTGATTTTCTCTGGTGACATCCTGAAAGCAGTAGCTATTTTCTTTGAGCGTTGAAATGTGAATATCCTGGTTTTGTAGTTAGCGAAGCTTCGGGAAGTTTTTCAACTTTTTGCCTGACCTCAGAACTTTTAACTATTAATGAATGTCGCTCATGTTGCGCGTCGAGCGAATACACCTTTAAATATTAGCTCGGTGTTAATGTAGGGAGGCGCCTCTTGTTAGCCTTTGAAGTCCTGGAACTAACTTGAAGCCATTGAAGCTGATCGATTTCTTCACTGGAACCGCAGATAACGATAGCTTTCAAAGATCCGACAAATGACCATTACAATTTCAATTCATGGTAGCTTTGGGATCCACCTTTATGAATTTCTAAACTTTCTCCAATGCTGATAAAACACACTTTTTTTTAAAGCACATAGTGATGAATTTTAGGACAAAAGATAGATTCGTCATAAACTGTTTTTCTTCAAGCAGACACGAGGTTAGTATCACAGAATTTATTACGATACAATAGCTGACGTTTTGGTGGTTTCGTTTTCTTCAGAGCCTGGAAAGGTCAAATTAGGATGCGATCTACTCAGCCGAACACCTTCATAAATAAATCCCCAATAAACCCCAGCAGACAAAACTTAACAAATCAATTTACATTCGCATAAGGAACAGCTTCACTTAAACACTCATCGTTTATTCGTTTTAAGCATTCCAATTAGTTGGTGGATGATAAAGAGTTTGACAGCGCCGAAACGAGTGCAATTCTATCAGCGCACGTCGACCAAAGAGTCGACCCATTCTACGTAAAAACTCTATCTAACTCTTATTGAAACGTCGCTACGAAAACATAGCTTTTCCATCGACTTCTTACCCAACACCTGTATCACCTGTAGCCTCGTTGGTCGCAGGGTGTCTCAAGCCGGCGTCAGTAAATCTTCCATTTTTCCCTGTGACTTGCAAAAGTAGTCCACTGGGTTCTGCTCGCTTTAGGGACTCGTTGAGTCTCATATCTTTCTTAAAGGCTTTTCGTGAAGAACTCTGACAATAGGGTCGATGGTCTTCTGCAGTGCGTTTTACATCTCGAAAAATCCAGTTACTAACGGTTTTTATCCATCGGTTGTAGTTCATATGCATTGTGTTTCCGGCCCAACTTACCTTCGACACTGTGGCGTAAAGAACGGCACCTTTGATTTCTGATTGTCGACGCAGGTCGGAGCTTCGGATCTGTTCCATTACTTGCGCGACACGAGATACTCCTAACATCGACCTTTCGACAGCACGTTCGATAACGCTGAGTGATTTTTCATCCTGGTTACGCAGCGACAAGGTTTTTGACGTATTCGTTAACGCATGAATCACCATTGAGTCGCAAAGGTGGGCACGGGGTCGTATGTTCCTTATCCTCTTCACTACATCCTCGATGCTCTTGAGAGCTTCCCAAGGAGCTCGTTTTCTTCTGCTCAACTCTGGAGCTGAGTCGTTCATCATGTTGATTTCCCCACCTAGGTAGACATAACTGCAGCATTTGAAGGTGTTCGTTTCGTTGAGCGTTAATAAGGCATGCGAAACCAATCCGTTCTACATGAACATTGTTTTTGTGAGATCTAGTCGAAGACCAACCTTTCAACAGGCTTTATCAAAGTCAGCAAGCATACATTCCGCTCAGTTAATGTATGGTGTTATAAAGACGATGACGTCAGCAAAGCGAAGATGATGTAACTGCCGACCATCCATTTTCACACCCATGTTGTTCCATTCCAAAGCTCGCATGTCGATTTCGAGGGTGGTGGTAAATAATTTTGGCGAGATGGCATCGCTTTGCCTAAACCCTCTTTTGACGTCAATGAAGTATCGTTATAGAATGGTGAAATCTTGGTTGTAAAATTTTTGTACAGCTCACGAAGAATCTCTATGTACTGAGTAAAGACTCCTTGAATATCAAGGACTTCCATGACTGCTTCCGTCTTAACTGGATCAAACGGCTACTGTAAATCGATGAAAGTGAGACAGAGCGGTCTGTTGTACTCTCGCGATACTTCAACGTGTCTCGTTATTGCTTGGATGTGGTCCACCGCACTAAATTCTTTTCGAAACACTGCTTGCTCACATCTCTGCCATTCGTCCAGTGTTCTGTCGATCTTGTTTAGGATGACTCGAGTGAAGAGTTTGTAGACGCAGAGATCAAGCAGATTGGCCGGTAGTTGACGTTATCATGGGCGTCACCTTTCTTGAGCAATTGCACGTTCTTGCTGGTCTTCCATTGAATAGGGACCTTACATTCAGACAAGTAACGTGTGAAGTAAAGGACGAAATTGCATGTCGGATTTTGGAAGGAAGAATCGGTGTTGCAACATATCCATCGTGCTTTATTTCATGTGACGGAAGGCGGACGTGGCTATCGAAGAGATCTGAGTAGTATTCGTGAATGATTTTCTCCATTGCCTTTCTAGGTGCTGCAAATGTTCCGTCTGGGCGTCGGAGTGCAATCATCTTGGACTTGTAATTGGCAAAGCTTTGGTAGGCTTTGCGAATGCTTTTCCCAGCCTCTGCAGCTTCGACCATTACTGCTGCTCTTCTCTCTCTGAGATCTTCTTTTATCGCCTCTCTGCATTGTTTTGCAAGTTTGGACCTTAGTCCGCTGTTGTCTGCAGCTCGTGCGATTCCACGCTGGCGTATCGGCTCAAGTGTTCCTGGAGGCAGACTTTTTTTGGTGACTTTCGAACTTTCAGCTCTCATAGGGCTAACGTGATGATGTAACTCGAAACCTTACCATGTAACCCTGCTATGCTCGAACAAGTCCACCGCCATGGACTACGATTGCTAGAGAAAGGAACGATTGGCGCATGTGCTGGGGACCGCACAACTCGTGAAGACGGACCATCCAGGTATCCAAGTAAGTAACGTGAAGATGTTAAATGAGTCGATCGTATTCTTCGCCGTTGTTATCGACAACGGCATCTTTCCAAAAGCCGACTTGTGAATTGAATAAGTCCCCATTTATGGTGGGTTTGGGACCTCATTCTTTGAATTTAGCGGCTTATTCTCCTTTCTACGTGAGACGGAATCTTGCACGAAAAGAGGCGGTGGTCTGATCCCGTGTAAAATTGTAGGACAACACCGACATCGGTTAATCAAAACCTCATGTTTACTATGACGTGGTCTATTTCGTTATGGTACCCTCCACTGGTAGACTCCCACGTCCCAGCGGGGTGGTAGACCCAGCGTTGAGGACAGGGCTTCTGGAATTTCGAGTTACTATGAATGGTCTTGTTCGTCATGATAAACTCAGAGAGCCGCTCACTCTGTGCATTCCATTATAATCCATGGTTTCTAATGCAACGTTCTTCATGGTCCACTATTCGCGTTGAAATCTCCAATGATGACCTTGAAGAATGTTTGGTCTTCTCTGTAAAACTTCTCCAAGTCCATATAGAACGCTTCGGCTTCTTCTTCATCATAGCTTGATGTCGGCGCGTAAGCGACGAAGGTTGTCAAAGCCGGTATTGTTCCACATTTTCTTAATTGCAAACGTCCGATTGGAGTTTTAAGCTGTTCGAATGAATCGATGTTCATGGACAAACTCGTGTTGACGTGAACGTCGACGCCGCTGACTCATCTACTGTCGCATGTTCCGAGGAACAGTTCTTCTCCGGTGTCATAGACGGTGGCGTCATCTCGTCTCGACCAGTCCGATGACGTCGTGCATTATCCTTCTTGCTTGCATGAGCAAATCTTCTATCGAGGAGTCGGATGCAAGTGTACGTGCATTATGGGTACAGATTATCACCTTAGTTCTTTGCGATACAAGTAGCTTAAATTGGTCCTGAGATTTTAACAGGCTGTCCGTACTCGTCCCAACGCTGCCGAACTGAGGGCTTTTTCGGGGTCAGGAAATGAACCCCGTTCCTTCTACTGTTTTTAGCTCTTTTTTGATACCCACGTATGGTTTACTGGGTTCAGAACGTGGAGACTGAGTATACTTATGGGTGGTTTACCTGTCTCTTCCAGAGTGGACATGGAGCTTAGTTGTTGGAGGCGACTCCTAACCGCCTCTTTTGGCCGAATTGACTCGTAGAGTACAATCCGCATAGGCAAAAACGCACCCACACTCGCATGCATGAATACGCCTAGCAAATACAGATGGTATGTGCAAAATCAGCGCAGCACAGACAGAAAGTCCATTCTCTGGATTCACCTGCGTCTCAGGGAAGCAGAGGTCGCCTTTGCGCCGTGACTGACCTCCTGTCTGCCACATGGGGACGCGCCACGTAGCCTGGCGACTCACCCGCTGGAGGTCCCTCATATGAGGGAAATCAGTGACTTCTTACCATGCCCATAGAAAAACACCTTAGACAGGGCGAAACAATATCTCCAAAGCAGTTTGGTGCCGCACTGCAGTGGATAATGAAGTCACTTGACTGGGACGAGAAGGGCATACGTACTGATGGAATATTCCTATCAAACTTTCGTTCCGTCGACTACACCGTCTCTTCTCAAAAGTAACGGCGATGCAGAGACAATGATCAATGAGCTCAAGAAAGCAGGAAAAAGGTCGGACCGCGCATAAATCGGAAGAGTAACCTCGGTGTTCCGGGAAAACAGTGGCTAAACCAGCAAAATTCCGAAGAATGGAGAATGTACCGCGGCCCGCACAACCAATGAGTTTGGGTCGTCCAAGTATCCCGTACTTATAGATTATATGCTTGTATAAATTAGAAATTAGAGATTATAGTTTTGCACAAACGTCTAAAACGTCTTTAAAAATTTTTCATGTAGAGACTTGGTACCCCCTAAGGGCAAGCTGACCTGAAGCACTTGATCAACGCATATACTTCGTGAGCACCGAGTCACTTCGAAGAAACTTTCTGAGTGGTTTATTATCTTGTAGCAAGGATAAACTGTTTGTAAGCGTTGAACTTCATTGTTCAAATGCAAAGAGCTCATCTCTGCACCCTCTTCACTGAGGACACTCTCTCTTGTATATTTCGGAACCGACTTTCTTTTAACCTCGGTATTACTAGTCAACATGTACTCTTTCTTTGATGGGCTTACACGAGGTTGATAAATATATTTATTTTCGGCTAGCGTTTCGACGTCTTCGTATTTATCATAGCAGACGATCCGAGTCGATTGTCGAATAACAAGCATGGACCATCGACTCGGATCGTGATGAAGACGATGAATACGATGAAGACTCTGATGAAGACGAAAATGTCGAGACGTTACCCGTATAAAAATTATTTATCAACCTCCTGTAAGCTCATCAAAGAAGGAGTACTTTTTCTTGTGTGCGCTGTCTTCTGCAGTAATACCATCTCGCCTCCAAATGAACTCGTCCGAAGGAAAATTTCAGCAAACTATGATGGATGAAGCATAGCTTTTCGAGGACCACGCTTGAAATTAAATCTGTGTTTGACAAACTATTGGCTAAATGGAAAATAGTAGGCAAAAAGCTGTGTTGGCAAAATAAACTATTAAACCTGAAATGCGTTTGGTGCAATCCATTATGTCTACTTTGCGCTAACCCATTGCGCTTACTGTGTCTTAGGCATCATGAATTAAAGAGCTTAACTCCACTAAACGCTTATCCTTATATTGCGGAGCTATTTCGAAGTGTTAAATTTTTCGTATAGAACACCCGTCTTTCCTGAGAGTCTTCACAAAGAGTTTTGTCCTCGATGGACCACGTAAAAGCAGCGTGAAATCCGTTTTAGATGCGTTTACAGCCAAGAACAAATCTCTGGTAGTATGAGGTTTAATGCATAGTCATGAATTGCGATTAAGGAAATACCCATTAACGTTCTGATACAGACGTCTTTATTTGTTCAGTCCAAAGTGCCACAATGTTGTAATTGAACTATCTTTCCCAGTCGTAGGGGAATTCCGGTTGACCACAGTTTGCGAGAGCCCTCCGCATGAGCTTGAAAGTAGAATTTAATTTGTACAACGATTGAAATGGGAAAGTTAAATACTGCTAATTGTAGAAATTCTTATTTTCTCTTCAAAAAGTTGAAATTAAGTGCGCTATTCACCGCATAGATCTGTTGATAATTAGGCTGATCATAATATTTGTGAGAATCGACTATTTGAAGGATTTCGTAGAACTCCCTAGGACATGGCGGTGCGAACAGCTCGTCGATGCCGGGAGATTGACGACATCGCCTTTTGTACTCACCCACCTAAAGCCATATTGCCACTGACATCGTTGTTTTATTCTTGTAAAAAAAAATGAAGGAACCAACCTCTTTCATGTCTTGTACTTCTCTCCACGGTACTCTTCCAACAGTGAGCTCCACCTGCTGATAAATCCAAGTTTCGACATCGTCTTTCCTGCATAATTCTCTTTGTAAGTGACAGGAAATGGGAGCGTAACGAACTGTCCCACGAAATCCGGCAGCAGCACGGGGTTTCCTGATGATTCCCTGAAAGTAGCTAGATTAGGGTACAAAATTTCAGGTTCTTATAATGTGCAATGTTCTTTCACGCTCGGAATTAAATGGTAACGCAAAGTGAACTGATCAGTTTAAGAATCAAGATTTACCATAACCATAACAAACAAAAAAAATCAAAAAAACATAACAATAAAAAAAAACCGAATCATAACATAACTACAACGTTGCTGAGATATTTGCAAAACTCTGGACCGCAGGTGTCTATGGTGGGGAACGAACGCGCTATTATCCTTTCCGGGGAGTAGCGCGTTCACCACCACACCATGCGGGTCCTTCGTTTCGCATGTCTCTCAGCATAACATAACTGTTTGCGCACTGATTCTGCGTTGTAGCGACAAACGTAACCTATGCAATAGATAACGAATTGCAGAACGGGCAAAATATCCAAAATTTTTGGGTAAGTTTAGAGCCTACGTGATTCAAAAAAGGCAGATCGAAACGTATAACTTCAATGTACCTACCAATTTACTGATCGTTCGTGATTTCAAATAAAACTAGATATTGTTGTAAACCCTCCCAACGGTTTACCGCCTCATCGTGGCTCGGAGGTGTTCCTGGGTGTCGCACTGCGATGTACAGCGAAGGGATTCGTCCCCTGGGTAGAGTCTTCCAAGCTGAGGAGTCCGGCGTTTCCTTCAGGAAGCCTAGCTAAGAGTAAACCAACACCAAGAACCACCACCGTCCTGGTATCAAAATCGCATGGTGGTAAATCTTTCTGATCCACAAGGGCTGCGACTGCTCGTAGTGGAGACGACCTGGGGCAGACTTTGGCGAGGCTGTCCTCGGGATTTCAGGGAACCACAATATCTTAACCAGCAAATCTCCGAAAAATTGCGATTTTCCTGAGGCCGGCGCAACTAGTGATGACGGGGCCGTTCAAGTATCAAGTATCAAGTATTGTTGTAAATGCGGTGTTTGAACTAGCAGACAAATTCAGTCATCATGAAGTCCTGAATTATACAAAACCTAAGTTTGCCGTGTTAACCTGCTTAGTCTAAAATCTGTTTTCTTTTAGCAATGCTGTTTGTAAAATGTTTGTAAGACTAAGCAAAGGAAAAAATCTCCAAGAGGACCTGATCGTTCGTGAATTTTCTGCACATTCCAAAATCCAGGATGTAAATTTTGCGTAGTTCATTCACTTCTGGCCTTCCAATTGTGTAGTTACCGGGTTTGACATCGCGGTGTAGATAACCAATACCATGTAGATCTTAACTACATTATTCTACTACAATAAAATTAGAATGTGCGTTTGAGAAGATCTCACCCTCTAGCGCTTCTAGGCACTGTATCCCCACAGAAAGTGCGCAAGCTATTGAAAGACACTGAGACGGACGCTCTTTACGAATATTGTGCAGAGATTTCCCAACAAGAGTCATAACGACGTAGTTAAAGTTTCGGAATCGCCCCTTGTCCTCAATTTTACAGAAATGTCGACCACCTCGTGCAGCTAGCTCAGTCAAGACGAACACTTCCATTTTTAAAACCTAAATTAGATCAGTTAGAAATCATACAAGTTGTACATTACTGAGCCGGTACCTGAACTTTCTCGTCGGTGCCTTCTACCTTTAACGCGTATTCGCCAGCCTGATCACGAACCTAAACGGCGATCCAAAATAGTTTTGAAAAGTAGCCTTTAGGACTCACCACTCGTCTACCTTATAAACTGCACCAAATCCTCCTTCTCCGAGCTTTTTTTCAACATACCATCGCTCAATCTGTAACCGAGTGGAAGTATCCAATTAGTCGTTAGAATATCGAAATTTCAAAAACGACTGGAAATGATCGACGGTACAAATTAAGGACGGAGTCTTGTTGCGGCGATTTGATGAATCTACACAACTCTTTTCTCGCACCCCCATCCTTTTCAGCGAAGTAATGATACAGTTTCGATATATTACATAGAGTTGACGAACCTGAGTACCAGGAGCGATTGTCTCTCCCATTCAGATCGAACTTCGAAGAAAAGAATAGTATACTGACAAGAATGGAATAATACTTCATTCTTTTCTTTTTATAAGGGTGTTTGTCGGCTTAACTCCACTGCCTATCATTGAGGTAATAAGCAACACTTTAAAATCACCGATCATTCTTGCGATTGGACCTATTTTATCGGTGGTATACTGCTTTCGTTACCGCTCTGGTAAAGACGTAGCAATGAACATAGGGCTCATTAACACCAGCAATTGTTACTTTGCAGGTTGAGAAATCCACTGAATAAAAGCCTGACTCTCCAGAACAAGTAACTCTCCGGCAAATGTTCTTTAAATGCTTAATGCTTAGTCAGTCATTTTGGCGAAGATGTCTAGCAAGTTTCACAGTAAAAGCAACCTTTTTCGGTTTGCTAATGAGAATTACTTTTCGACGAAATTCTGCTGCATGACCTCTATACCCTCTCAACAACTTCACGATGTAACAGATTATTCAGGTCTAGAATCTCCTTAAATGCAAGTTTTGTTCGACATATATGGTTTATTTTAAAGCCTTGAACTGCTAAGCCGACCACTACTGATTATCACAACGTACATAAATTTGTGATATCACATGTTTCGAGCAGCAGATGTTTTCGAATAAACAGAAAACTGCAAATTTTTCTGCCTCTGTTTCCGTACGTCATTAACACTTAACATTCCATAAGTAGTGTTTCCAAAGCTGTTGATAATATAGTCACTTTTTATTTATTGCCTATTCTTTTTTCATGGCAGGATATGACATGAGATATAGCGACAATGATGTTAAGATATTTGCAAAACACCGATATGCTTTTGTCTGCGGTGGCGATCGAATCCTACTCGTTCCGGAGCTAACGTGTTCACCATCAAACAATGCGGACCATTCGATTCTTCTTCCTCTCATCCACCACGTTTTCTCACGTGCTTCATCTTATAATAAAGCATCATCTTAACTGGGTTCAATGCCGATTTGTGCTATCCAGATCAATCTCGCTGACGCGAGATGGCTTATGACACCTAAAGGTTAAAACACGGCTGAGAGAAAAGCGAAATGTAAGACTCGCACGGTGTGGTGGTGCACTCGTTAAACTCCGGAAACGATAAAAGATTTCCACCGCTGACACCTGCGGTTCGGAGTTTTGTAAACAACTCATTATCATTGTGGTTATATTTCACTGTTCATAATTTTTCGATAGCTAGAGTATTTGAGCTGTTGTGAAAAAGAATTTGTCCCATTGTTTAAAGGGTAATTTGAGTGATCAGTCTTCTTATTGTATTTGAAAGTCGTTTAGAATGGAAACTTTAAAAGTTCTGGAACGTCATTTGGATTTTTATAGTCTCTAAAAATGGTCGTGTTACCATAAATATCAACGTTACCTTGAAGGAGGTTGTCGCTTTCTGTAAGCAATTCCAGTTGTTCAATGACATTGCTGTTTGCAAAATGAACTCCGTGGAAAAGCGCCATAAACGAATTTTATCTCCTCGGAATCTGAAAAAGTGTTGGCAGTATTCTGATTGTTCACGTCTTGGTTTCCAGCTGTGGAAAATTTGATATTGAGCATTTCTAATTGACTCTGAGAAGCATCTTTGAGAATGGTATATTATACCATTTATTGGAAAGCTCATGAATTAGGGAGTCCATCAGTTCGACCTTCAAAACTTTTCGCCCAAGGAAAGCCTTCCGTAACGATGCGAAGTTTTTTGACGCAGGAGGATCTGAGTCACAAAGTTGGACAGGATTGGTGATAAAGCGTTCTCGAAACGCCCCTATGAGAGCAACCTCGTCTTCAAGGATGAGACAATAGATTTCTAAATTTTTAGTGAATTTGCGTCTAAATTTTAGATACCTGACGCCAGTTTCCCACTACCTTAGTTTTAGCAAGGACCTCTAGTCGTCGTCAAATTTTTCCAATGTTTGGGTGAGCACATTTATTAGAAGGTGAACTGCCGCACATTAACATTCATAAGCGAGAAGCATCATGCGCTGATGGTGAAGCAGCGGCATATCTAGCATGCCTTAGCTTTAAGTTCCCACAAAAATTTTGATTGCTGAAGGGCAACACACTACTACGCATTTATGAGGACTGTTCTAAACCTTATGCGACTATGTGGGACAGGAGGGCAACCACATTGTCATGCAACTTTATTAAAGCAAAACATCATTTTTCAAATAAAATTGTAACCATCTTAGAAATGCTAAGAATATGATGCAGTTAGCTGGTCCATTTAAACAACAGCGTCTGAGATGAGAAATAGCCGTTTGTGCAATGGCAGAAATAAGTCTCAAGACGCTAATGCTAGAAAAGATATAGTAACGAAACGCGTAGAGAGAAACGCTATAACAATTGGTGTAAAGAACATGTGGAACATTGAAATCTTATTGGCTAATAACTTCCAACGGAAGAAATTCATGTCGCCCACAATGATGCTGAGATATGAGCAAATTTCGGAACCTCGTGGGCTCAAGTGTTACACCACATCAACCGACATGGTTCGCTTTTCTCTCACTCTTGTTTTTACCAAACTTTACTTCACCTTTGACTACTTTTTTACTTTGTCTTTAGTTTTTGTTTTTATATTATTTTTATTTATACCAAAAGCAAGGCTTGAAGATCTTCAAAGCAAGAACCTCTGTAGGTGTAGTAGATAGCACGAAGTCCCTGAAAAGAGTAATAGAGGGTTCGAAGCCAAACTGAGGTTCCGAGGTTTGCTCACATTACTGCATCACTGCGGCTGTATTTCACACAATACCCTTCCATGAAAAGAACGATAGGCAGTAAACTAAATGTTAAAACATTGAATAGAATATGTTTAGAGAAAACGCGACCAATATACAATCATTAAGGTTTACTGTAGAATTTCAGAAAAGACGTTTTCGTGCACAAATCATGAACATGCCGTCAATATCGTACATCATACATTTACGGTCGCTTTCCATATGAAGTCCGGCTTCTTCGAGTGCGCCGAGCATTTCATCCTTCGTTATGTAAAGACATGAAAAAACGCGGCCACCAAAAGAGCACCGTGTTTCCTCAAGTATTCCTCCCATCACAAAAAAGCCTAAACATCGCTAAAGTGCCTTGAAATCAGATCACTTTATTCGTTGTTGGATAATCATCCTAGCTTTTTGTGAAATGCCTTCGATATTCATTGGAAAGTCACTATGGAGAAGCCCAACTGGGTCGTCCGAATACGGGATAGGACTCAATGAAGGAAAAAACTGGTCCTTTTTCTCACACACAACCAAAATGCTTCGATTTTCTGCAACAGCTCTTCTTGGGCGAACTACCCAAAAAGCGAATTACTCATTTTTATGCTAAAAGTGATTCGAAGTGGAAATTCAAACTGACCTCCATCACGAATTTGTTCAGCAATATTTCTGATTGCTTTCTTATATTCATCATACGTTTTACAGCAATATTCAACGCAAAAAATCGTGACCAATGTCTGAAATAATTATGAAATCTTACAAAACAAGATTTTTCTTGGTCATCCAAACGAGTATTTTAGCTCCCACATCAAAAGTCCCTTGAAGTTCCTCTGAAATTGCGACGGAAGGAGATAACAGGCAGTCGCAATGGAAAATACCGCACACCTACAACATAACACAATAAACTGAATTCAAGAAGATTTTAAATAAAGACCTTATGTTTAGACGCAACCTTGATTCTTGTCATCATTTTCCTTTCTTCTAAGGTTCAAAGGTTTCTGTATATTGACAGTGACAACCTTTTAAACATTACTGGTATCACAAGAGAAGACTATAGTTCAGACCACCGTGTTCTTCGTGCATGATTCTATTTTTCGCGGAAAGGAAAAAAAGCCGCTAAATTCTAAAATCGAAGTCCCAGAACCACCGTAAACTAGGATTTATTTAATTCATTAGTCGGCTGCTGGGAATATGCCGTTGTCGATAACATCGTCGAAAATACGATCGGCTCATTCAACATCTTCACGCTAGCGCTATGAAAGCTCAGAGTTCGAAAGTCACTAAGAGACACCTGTCTCCGGAAGCACTCCAGCTGATACGCCAGCGTGGAATCGCACGAGTTGCAGGCAACCGCGAACTGACGTCCGAACCGGAACAGTTACAGCGTCCAGAAAGGCAATGAAGAAAATCATTCACGAATACTACTCAAATCTCTTCGATAGCACATCCACCTTCCGTCACATGAAATAAAGCAGGATGGATATGTTGTACCACCGATTCTTCCTTCCAAAACCCGAAATGCAATTTCGCCGGTGAAAAATCGAACAGCTCCAGGTCCAGACAGGATAAGAACGGAACACCTGAAAAACCTTCCGCCAGTCCTCGTAAACATTGTGGCTCGGCTCTTCACATGTTACCTTGCTGTATGGAAAAACCCTACTCAGTGGAAAACCAGCAGGATCGTGTTATTGTTCAAGAAGGGTGACCTACACGATATCGGTAACGATCGCGCAATCTGCTTGCTGTCTGTCGTCTACAACTTTTTCACTCGAGTCAACCTAAACGGGATTGAAAGAACACTGAACGAAGGGCAGAGTCATGTGAGCAAGCAGGGTTTCGAAGCGGATTCAGTACGTTGGATCACCAGATCCCCACGATAACAAGACTCATTGAAGAATTATCGCAAGAGCACGCTCTGTCTCACTTTCATCGATTTAAAGAAGGCTCTTGACACAATTGAGATTAAAGCAGTGATGGAAGCCCTTGATATTCATGGAGAGGAGTCCCTACTCAGTACAGAAAGATTCTTTGTGAGCTGTACAAAAATTTCACCATTTCACAACGATATTAACATCGACGTCAAAAGAGAGAGCAAAGCAATACTATCTCGCCAAAATTATTTACCGTCACCCTCCAGAATGTCATGCGAACACTGGAATAGGACAGCATTGGAGTGAAAATCGATGTTCGGCAGTTACGCCATCTTCGGTTTGCTGATAACGTCGTCCTCACAACACCAAGAGTTAGGCCAAGCAGAACGTATGCTTGCCGACTTTAATAAAGCCTGTGGAAAGGTTGGTCTTCGACTAGATCTCATAAACATGATGTTCATGAAGAACGGATTGGTTTCGCATGCCCCATTCAAACTCAACGGAGCGAATTTCTCCGAATGCTCCAGTTATATTTATCTTGGTCGGGAAATCAATATGATGAACGACCCAGCTCCAGAGCTGAGCACAAGGAAACGAGCTTCTTGGAAAGCTTTCAAGAGCATCGAGGGTGTAGCGAAGAGGACAAAGAACACCCAACTCCGTGCCCATGTTTTCGACTCAACGGTACTTCCTACCCTAACGAATGCGTCATAAACCTGATAGCTGCGTAAGCAGGATGGAAGGTCACTCAGCGTTAAGGAACGCGCAGTGGAAAGGACGATGCTACGAGTATCCCGTTCCACACAAGTAAGGGATGGGATCTGAAGCTCCGATCTGCGCTAGGGATCAAAAACCAAAAATGCCGTTCTGCACGCCAAAGTGTCGGAGATAAGGTGGGCCGGACACGTAATGCGTATGAATGACAACCGGTGGACAAGAGCAGTTAGTGACTGGATTCCTCGAGATATCAAACGTGTTGCAAGAAGACCACTGACCCGATGGTCAGAGTTCTTTACCGAAAGCCTAGAAGAAAGATATGATGCTCGACGAGTCCCTAGAGCGAGCAGAACCCACTGGGCTACTCTTGAACGCGACAGCGAAAAATAGATTTACTGGCGCCCACTCGTCTCACTCGTCGATCAACGGGACCACATATGATATAGGTGATTCTCCTTCAAAAAAGAATTCAAAGTGTTATACGTAAAAGATACCAACGGTTTACCACCTCATCGTGGCTGGGAGGTGTTCTTCGGTGTCTGACCGCGATGTCCAGAAGGAAATGGATCCCTGGCTGGGTCTCCCAAGGTGAAGAATTTGGCGTTTCCAACAGGAAGCCTAGGTAAGAGTAAACCTATACCAGTATCCAGCACCGTCCTAGTATCGAAGTGGCATGGTGGCCAATCTTCCTTTAATCCACAAGGGCTGCGACCGCCTGTAGCGGTGAAAACCTAGGGCGGACATTGGCTAGGCTGACCTGGGGATTCCAGAGAGCAATAATGGCTTAACCAGTAAATTTCCGATAAGTGAAGAATATGCTGGGGCCTGCACAACCAATGAGGACGGACCATTCAAGTGTCAAATATCAAATATATGTAAGAGATAAAGCTGCACTTTGCATGTGCCGGACTTAACAATGCGAGAAGAACAGCTGTGAGCACCCCATCATTTCAATGTGATGAAGACGCACTCTCATTTTCGTGTTAATGAGGTGGTGAGAGTAGTTTTAGGCTGCAGAATTGTTTTGCAGATAATTCGAATGAAAAATCAGTGTTTTACTCGTCGTAGTTGAACCTGCTACAATTCTACGAACCTCCGAAAAGTTGAGAACGTTTTTTTGCGATTGGAAAAAAAGTACGAGTTCGGCTCTATACAAGCATGGTCGTAGAGCGGCGTGTGCAAAGTAGTGGTTAGAAGTGCCATGTAATACACAACACATGTACGTTATGTTCAACTCTTTATTCACTGCCTATTATTTTTTCACGGCAGGGTGTTTTGTAAAATCCAACCAGAATGATGCTGAGATATTTGCAAAACTTGAACGTCAGGCCAGGTTCCAACCAACTATCACCCTTTCAATTAAAATAATAGGCAGTAGGTAAAAAGTTGAACGTCGCGATTTCGACCACAGCCACGGCTTAACTCGGTTCAATGCCAATTTGTGCTCCTCAGATCATTCCTGTTGATGGGTGATTGCTGATGGCAACGTTAGTGTAGAAAAGTGGCTAAGTGGAAGTCAAAACAAAGGCATCTATGGTGCAGTGGATGCCCCGTCAACGGGTAACCCCATCTTCCGATCTGGTCTGGAGTCCAAGTTTTGCAAATATCTCTGGATCATTGCGGTTGAATTCCACATGTTCATTAGTTCAAGAAATCTCATGTACCAAGTAAAGCAAGCACTTTAACTTTAGCTGTCTCTCAAACGGGTATCAAACGTGTCTGGGAAGAGGAACACTGACTTAAGACATCGCTAAGGCTCTACAAGTCATCGCATAGGCCAAATATCATTCAGCCACCACTACGATGCTTGATGAAGTTGAATGCATGGCTGTTCCCTGGGGAATGATCAAAGGCGAAAGCAATTATTCTTTATCATTTATGTCTTATAGGGCGCTAGGGCGCTCTATCTATGACTACGTGCAAAAAACATTGCTAGAGGGGTTCACTTAAATTTACCGGATCTAACCCTTTGTGAAGGTGGCTATCGCCATATAGAAGAATGTGAAATCGATTGAACCACCAACTGCCAAACTGTCTTCCATTTTGTATCATATCCTGCCCTTAGTTTTTATGCAAATTTCACACGTCAAAATCATGTCAGATTCAATTCACCATTATTCATTCAAAGAGGGAAGTTGAAGAAAACATCTCTGAGCTTTGTCAGTTCAACAGTAGAGAGCTCTATCTAACATTTTAAGTGAACGGGTAAACATTAGTAAAGCCGTGCTTGCGTTTACAAGCAAAGAGAACTATTCAAATAACTCATCGCTTAGCGACGAAAACGAATGTGTAAACTCATTGCTTTCTGCACTTGAACAGCAGCCATAATTCCTTGCAGAAGAATGTATTCTAGCTGTAGACGAAAAACACCTAAGAACCAATGGCAATAAATTCATAAGTGACGGAATAAGAGGTTATAATGCGGAAATGGAAAGCGTTCCATGATCTCAAGGTGTCTGCAAAGCTCGTGAAACAAATTTCAATTTGTGCAAACATTGCTGCAGTTATAGTGTTTGTAAATTAGTATATTAGCTTACTGTAACTTCTAAACCATGCCTTCCCATTTGTTGGGATGGGGCAATTACAGGTGAACACTTTTTCGAGAGAATTAAACCATGCTATACGTGTTCAAGAATGTCTAAAAATTGCAAACAATGGTAAAACAAAAGTAACTGACTTTTTGTCTAGTAATTTTGATCATTTCGTCGAGATCATTCCAAGAGTTTCCTTCTTGTGTTAAAATCATCCTCAGTGGTTGCGACCAGTCAAAATTCGAGGTTCCCTCGTACCATCGCTCAAGTTCCTGACGATTCTGAGGAAGATAGTCGGCAAGATAGATCTGCAATGAAGCCTTATTCTACCTAGTCTGCTCTTGGTCGTGTTAGAACAACAAATCGTGTAAGGGTGGTGCTTCTACATCGATATCAACCATGTCGGCGACGTGAGAAATCCATTATGCGAGCTCCAGCAATGTAATTTATCACCCAACCTTATCAAAAATCCGCAGTGAGCAGGAACTGCTCTACCAATAAATTCTTACAATGCTTGTTGTTGTTGTTCAACTTCCATCTTTGGTAAAATATTTATATAAGCCATTTAATCTATCCTACGTTAATTTTTATCTCTCCTGCTCGCTTAAGTAGAAAAAAAACAAAGAGATGAACCGAGAAACTTCTCAGAACTTAGTGATACTTTCCCATTGGAAATATACAGATGTAGATCATTTAATGCTTGAACTCTCGATTCTGTACGTCCAGCATTTTCTGGCATTTGCGGCTTTTTAGGCCATCGTAAATAATATTCGCAAATATAAGCTATCATGGAGAGGCTTCTTGATTAAATCGAAGACTTTATGAAAGAGTGGAGTAGTTGTCTTCGTATACCTCATCTGCTTGTTGTCGAAAAGATGCGGCGACGTGAATCGTTGGGCCAGCACCGAAATCCAAAACTCGTTTCACTTTCCCGATCCTGGCAACAATATTTGGCAAAAATGTGAGCACCATCTGCATTGCTGAATCGTCCACTTTAATATAGAAATCCTAAAGTTGTAAAAAACACTAGAAGCAATAAAACATCTGGAGGCAAATTGCGTTCAATCAAAGTATGGAACTTCTTGGCCCTAAGTAATTCCCGACGCCTTCATTATTTTTTCACTTTTATTTTCTTTTGCAAGTGGGTTGAGGTGAAAAATCACGGAGTTATGAAACCCAGAGAAATTCCCTCCGCACTGGTACTTCAGAGTAATTTTGCAGATGGCATGAAAGGAATACGGATTTCGTATCATAGATACTTTTGTGAGTCTTGACAGACACCGTGTAACAGAAAGTCTAACATTTGCTAGTCCGATATATGGTTGAACGGAGTTGCACCATAGTAATACTGGCACACATTGTAAATCGTCACTTCCCAAATTTTTTGAAAATGCCAAGCTCTTTAAATGAGCTATGCTGTAAAACCTAGAACAAAAAATAAGGCACTAATAGGACCACGTCGACTTACCTTCAAGTAGGCTTCGGTGCTAAATTCTTTGTGAAATGAATCCCTGTCTAAAACTTTTTGCACGGGAATATCGGTTTCTGACATTTTAAATAACTTGTTTTGCTGGTTTATTCTAGAACATATATTCTGAAAAACTCGGAATAAAAATATTACTTTACATGCTTTTATGAGATAATAACCAACATCTTAAAGAAAAAATGAGCAATAGGCGACATTTATTTCTGGCGGCAACTTGGTGACTCCACCTTATATTCCAATCTCTGACAAGTAAACCAATGGAAGACTCTAACTTCATCTTAATTCTAATTTCAACCCTTAACACAATGTGGTATTCCACTTCCTACATCGTAACTAATCGGTCGCTGGACTAATAACAGGATTCATTTCCGCAACAGTGACCGTTGTCACCACAAAAGAATCTGGATTGTAAGGCAGCAAATCTGATCCATGAGAGATGGCGGCAGTCTATGTTGAAGAGCTGGAAACACCCTTGCCTGACTATTTCGTGTTTGGAGGGAGCATCACGACCGGCTTGCATTCAAGCTGTCAGTGAGGATAGGTGGTAAGGCGGCTTCAAGTTGCAACCGAACCTAGACACGAACTCAACCGTCTATGTGGATGACGGACAACTGCAAGAACGCAATCACGATGTGTGATAACGGGTTGTCTACGTATACAAGTATCCAGACAATGTAGGACAATTCTTGCAGATGTAATAAAGGTGAAATGGTTCCTTCTTAAATTTGCAGGTTATGTAGGTTTTCTATTTCTCTGTAACGAAATCGCATGTGAGGAAATAAAAATGCTTCTTTTCCAAGCGGCGCGGTGTAAAGAAAGAACCAAAGAAAAAACATGATAGAAATTTTTCTATTACTTCGGACAATTGCTTTAAATGGATGGATGTTCGTTACAGAAAATAAAGCCGAGATTTGCTTCAGAAATTGAGAAAAGGGGTGCATTTATGTGTTCTACATAAAAATTTCTCCAGCTATTCAACGGAAGCACTCAGTTTTTGCAGTTGGTCAAAACGTGTATTCACAACTCTCCGAGTAGATAGAAGAGAACACAAATCAGTAAGTAGTGAGGAGTGACAGAAAATCTGAAGCAACATTCCGAAGAATGGTTAGGAAATCGCGGTTGCTTCTAGTTATAACAAAGTCCTTTGCTGTATCAACTGACTGGAGGATTTATGTCCGAGCAAAAACACGGAGGGGCAGAATCCTACGTAGCAAAAATACATTTGTAGGATATAATATGAATGTTCACGGAAACGAACGGACACAGGTTATTGAACCATTCGATACGATACACAAGACACAACATCTGCTGTGAAGTCGACTTTGCTCATCCATAACATCGACTGAAAAGAAGAATTTCCAGACAAGACACGTTCGGTGCGCCCACTGCTCTCAGTTGTGACGTCAAGCTGGAACAGATGGACTCGGAACGACTCGGCTGTCAAGAGCACTTCGTGACACGCTGTCTAGGTTGAAAACAAAACGTTCGCCAGCGCTTCATGCACACGACGACTATTACACTCTGAATTTTCCTACACATATAATAAGCGTTTCGCGACATCTTCCTCATTTACCTTCAACACAAAGTGCAAAATTTCTGGAATTTAACACCATCAGTAAAAATAGAGAATATTCTACAACAACAGCCTTTCCGATATCAAAGAAAGTCGCAGGATGAAGAACAGCCTCTCCGATATCCATGAAGGTCATAGGCTTGGTGTAACAGTGTTCGTGATTTCCCGCATTTAATTGAGTTGCACTTGACAACGTTTCTCAAGTGGTGCAGGTAAACAGAAACCATAAGATGGCAGCGAATTTCATAAGAAAAAAGAATGCGAGGAGGCAAAACAATGAGTAGTGATGCAGTCCATCCGGAAGGAAGATGCTGGGTTTGAACGCCCTCTCCAACGCATTTCTCCGTTCCATGTGGGAACGCCTTAGCTCAGCGATTGCAAGGATAATCGACCCGACTAGAATTCTACAACATTCATAAAGAAGACGATATCCTCGAGAAGAAGTCGAAATAACGGCAAAAATAATATGCTCGAAGACCCTTGTGTGGATGAATGCAAGCGAAACGAATCGAACACATACCAGATGTGATGGGGAACATGTAAAGTGCAAAAAATAATTTTACCTCAAAACATTGTAGTTGTTGTGAACAACAATTCTATCGAGATAAAATTTTGAAGAGGTAAAATACGACCGAAGACAATTAGCATTATGGGTGTCATGGTCTAAGTGGTCTAAGCGGTCATTATAGTCCAAAAAGAGCACAAAATCTTTTCGAATAAAACCTGAACATTTATCTTATTCTCTTTATATGTTAAATGTGGTAAAGGGTCCTAGAAATGTGATGCTGAGTAAGTATAAGTAAGCTGTTCATAAAAACAGTTAGTGGACGGAACTCCTCGGAAGAGAAATCGCTTTGTTTGCACTAAGTAGAGCTGCTTAACTGCAGTTTCGCACACTCATCATCACTCTGATCTCGACAATGTAATAGCTCTTGAAAATCAGAAGGGTTAAAGTAAGCGATGACAACTATCGGATAGGAGGAAAATGGCGATTTCCGATACAAGATCAAGAATTTTTATGAGTTTTTCCCTTCCACGACGTTACATAGACGAAGAAGTCACCCATTTTAGTAAACTATCATACTTGAATAGTTGGATGGTCAATCCGAACAAGTTGTGCTAACCACCACAGTGTATTGTTTCGAGAATGGTGACGTCTATGAGTAGCATTCCACGGCCCATAAAACGTTGGCAGCTTCAAGAAGATCGCTTGTCTTGTAGACGATCACAGCACAGGACGGTTGTTTCCTTTTTGACGTCCACTATACTACACTTTCCGCTCATCAGCTCTTCTCGTCATGTAACCTACCTATCTAGTTTCTGTGTTATTCATAGTACCTCTCACCAAATGACTACCACTTTTTCAAACATTCGAGGATGCTAAGAAAAGTACTTGCTGAAAGTTTGTTCAAAGACTAAATTGCAAAATTCTGCGTTAGCTTTGAGGAATGTTCGTGACACCCTTAAGACGATAAGAGTCATGGTTGGCTCACAGACTTCGACGACGATGATTTGAAAATATTCTTTCGTTTAGGTCCATCTTGATATAGCCGAAAAGCGTGATATATTAATTGAAGAAAATATAAAATCGTTGAAGAAAACCAGTTATAAGATTCTTTTATGGTGTAAAAGCTACTCCTTTTCTTGATTGCATCATGACGTACCAGTAGAAATGGACTGTGCACAACAAGCGCCCACGATCTAAACTAAGTTCATAGTATAGCGGAACCAATTTTTTCAGCAAAAAAAAACGGCGAGGCGAGTGTTTCGAAGTTTATAGATAGAAAGTCGGTCGGCTGAATTACTTCAACAAATAGAACCTTTTATTATTAGAACTTCCTGGACAAGTTTATGACGAGCCCTACTTGCACCCTTTATGGACTTTCTGGCTTTTCACAATAAACAATAATTGTTGGATAAATAGTGAAATTGACTTGTTGCAAACATTACAGGACTGTAGAAGAGACTCCGCTATATCGTTTTGTGGGTAGGAAGGGTATGTATGCAATTTATCTGCATTTAGAAAGGTTTTGTCTCATAGTTGAATCTATTTCGTATCTACACGTTTCATACAGTAACCATGATTCATCACAACGATCCAAAGTGAAATGACATCTATTTGTGAGTCAGGTTACCAGTCAGCTTCTTCGAAAAAAGGCTTCCTGTAAATCATTAGAGGTAGAGCATGGGTCCTCGGTTTCACTTTCCTTATGTCGATCAACTTCCGATCAGTTATCGAATACATAATGTGGCAAAAAATTTTTATTTGCTGCTTATTAGAATTTTTCACGACAAGGTATTATGTGTGGTTCAACCACAATGATGCTGAGATGCAAAACCCCGAACCGCAGGTGCCTGTGGTGGGGAAAGAACACGCTATTACATTTTGCGAAGGCTAAAGCGTTCACTACCACACCATGCGGGTCAATCGTTTCGCCTGTCTCATTTTGGCAAAATGTTTCGCATGCCACTGAAGTGGACAGTACACATCCAAATTCCCCACTCGTACTACCACATTTGGACTCGTACGTCCAAAGTAGTTCAAATCCTTCCGCTGATAATCGCTGTGATCCTTGTGTAAACGCTTTGTGCTAGCTGATAATAACACCGACTTCTGCAGGTTTGATTGTCCGGGAAAAACAAGTTATTATCAGACTATCACCGAACAATCACAGCTATCCATCATCAGCAACCTGCATAAAAGGGCACCACTGAGTAAGGATGCCTCATTCGAGGAGATGGCCCGCTGAGGAAGACCTGACTCGACACGAAGGCGAAGCTGCCACGTCGAGACGAATAACAAGCATGGACCATCGACTCGGATCATCGGCTCTGAGGAAGACGAAGACGTCGAAACGTTAGCCGAAAATAAACATCATTATCAACCTCGTGTAAGCTCATCAAAGAAAGAAAACATATTTCAAATCCGTTAATTGAGGCGGAAGTTTCATCAAAGAAGTGTTTTCAAAAAATGGACAGAATACACTATGATCGGCAGTCGACATGGTCATTCGAAAGGAATTCATTCCGTTACACACATTGCCCCACCACGACTTGCACAACTAACTCCGTGGAAGAGGAAAGCACTTGGATATGAAGCTTTTCTCAACTAGCGTACTCTATGCAAGCAGCCAAATGCCATATTTTCTAGCGCATGAAGAATAACCTGCCGCGGAAATCTTCAACAGCAATCCTCTTCCGAAAATGCTTTCACGAGAAGCTTTGTAGACACTGGTCGCCCAGATTAACGTATAGAAATAAGTAAACCTCTATTATTTGAACCTTAGCAAGGCTCATTGTGTCGTCTAAATCATCTATATATTTATGTCTTCATCTTGATTACTAGAGTGCACTATAAGCCGAGAAATGTGCACTTGAAGTGGACGGCTAATAGATGGTTTTCGGACAAAAACAGCTGTTTCTTTTTTGCTCAATCGCTCGCTGGCGTCACTTCGTACAAACGCCAAAGCAAAGTGCGCTATTCAACTGGTTATTTCTGCAGGAGCAAATCTGAATAAGATGTTATTTTCTAGAAACGAGCAAACTTGAACAAAAAACTTAACCGACAGCAAAAGGAGTTCGTTATCTCTTCAGAGGAATATAAAGTTGGAAAGCAAATAAATACACTAGGCTCGGTAGAGGAAACTCTTCTCAGAGTTGAGTAAAATTTTTATCAAGATGGCACCTTAATGTATTCCACCTCTGATTTCTTCGTTTTCACACTTTTTCTTCCTTTCATGTGACGATTTTTGCTAATTGCTATCACCATACCCTCTCATTGAATAAGAACAAAGATACTTACTTGGATACTTGGATGGTCCGCCTTTACTGGTTGCGCGGGCCCCAGCATAATTCCCATTTCTTTGGAGTCTTGCTAGTTTAGCCATCGTGGTTCCCTGGAGTCTCGAGATCAGCGTACCCAAATTCTGACCCAGTTCGTCACCACCACTGGCAGTCGCCACCCTTGTAGATCAGGGGTAGATTTGCCACAATACGACTTGCTTGGTACCAAGACGGTGGTGAAACCGGTACTGATTGGTACTGATTGGTAGACGGTGGTACTGATTTACTCTTACCTGGGTTTTATGATGGAGACGTCGGACTCCTTAGCTTGGAAGACACTGCTGGGAGATGAATCCTTTCCTTTACATTGCAGCCCAACACTCGGGAACAGCTCCTACCCGCGATAATGCAGTAAAGCACTGCGAGGAAACAAAGATAGTGACAGAATATTTCTTTCTAATGTGCTCAAGTAGAAATCTATGCATATTGTGGTAACTAATTCCAATCTACGGCACGCATTTCAAATATACATTATAAAAAATCTACTAATACCAAAGAGTGACGTATAAGAATGTATCTCATTTGTGCCAAAAGTTCGGCAAGGAAACAGACAAGAAGTCAGATACAACCAAAAATGATGTCATTTTATAGCTTCGCTGCACATTCTACATAGTTGGAAAAGATGAACTGAGTTGTAATTGCACTGAGCCATTAACGCCTTCAGATCTGTGTTATTTTTGGACAGTTGCTGAAGCGATAAGTTAGGATTTCGCTTCTGAAATGACGTGCGTACAGAAACTGGTGGATAAGCCAGATCCACAGTAGAGGGGTTGGCACCTATTCGCCAATCACCGAGGTATTGAGAGGTTCTTGATGAGATCTTAACTATGGAACATTTCAACGCTGTTAACACATTGACCTCAACTATAACCAAACTGAGGACTGGAAAATGATTTTGTTCCAGACGACTTTCTCGACCTGTTCGAATTGGACTTTTTAATTTGTGAATATTTTGCAATAATTTGGCAAGTTCTAACAACAAGGAACTAGCAGATTTTATAAAAGAATAAATCTTCTAGCAATGCTGCCGAAGATTCAAGCTTGGATTCCTTCACAATTTAGTCCGAAATCTAGATACTTCTATGGATGCAAAGTTGAAAATGATTGAAGAGTGGATGATAACGTCTAATCGGACTCTACAATCAATCAAAAATTGGGTTTAGCATGGACTTTCTTTTCTACCTCTTCCAGAATTCACCCAGATGTTGCGTGCGTTTTGACCACGATTGTAAAAAATGATTATAGTAACAGCAATTCAATTCACAAGTTAAAAAATGATTCTTCTTTAGCGTTAGGAGCAGTATGAATTTACCATAACAAATGAGACCAATGTATAAACGGTAACTTTAATATATTTCATCTGTCTCCACCGGGGGCTAATAACACACTGCACCTGTAATGAATTAAGTGAGATAATGTTTGAAGTTATATTTTTTGCCTATTTTATTTTTTTTTCGGCAGTGTATGTCGTGAACGTGAAGTGTCATAAGGGAGTTGAGATATGAGCAAAACTCGGGACTTCGACTTTGCTTCAAACCCGCTATTACCTTTACCGAGCTCGTGCCTATCCATCCCACCAGTAGAGGCCCTTGCTTTGCCCTTTTCTCATCCTTGTTTTCAATCTATCCATACTGTCAGCAATAATATAGTTCGACCTAGACTGGCTTTCACATAGTCTCGGAATTATTAACCAATGTCTGCTTTTCTTTTTACAGATAAGCTATCATGAGCTTGATACAAAACTTTACTTGGTCAAGGTTTCTGAGTCCTAGCGTTCGTCAGAGCCAGAATGATTGAAGTCGATTGACTACAGCTGTCCGCTCTTGCAATGTGGGTCTTCATTGTCGCATCAAGTCGAATCCAGTGGAGTGGAGCACCGCTCGAATGATTGGCAGAAATTGTAATAAATTAGTCCGTAAATCGGAACTAAGTATTCCAACAAAAAAAATTTTGCATATTTCACTGAATTACCTACAAGGCCCAAAAAGATCTAAAGTATTAACATATCTAAGGGTAAACGAAAAAATTGAAATCAAGAGAACAGGAGGTGTGGGAAGTAATTCAGTTTCCGGCTGTCCATTGGTGGAGCTTTTTAAGACGCTCTTGGACACCCTTTTTTCAAAATTTAGGAGCGGCATGCAAAAATTATGATTCTCGCTATGTATCCTGAGTGAGGATTATGTATCTTGAGTGAGGAGAACCTCTTGGATTAGTGTGGTGAGAGAGGAGAACAGACTTTATTGTTGACCAGATTAGGTTAGTCGAGGAGCAACAAAACTAGAGGTGGTAAAAAAGCTGCAGATCTCAGAGATAAATTTAAAGCAAATTTCTTTCAAATGTCGCATTTAATTCTTTCTTTATAAGAAATTATCTGTTTATTTAGACAACCACTATACTTATAATAGGTAGGTGTGGCGCAGTGGTCGGAGGCGCTCTGCGACACACACATTGGATCGAATCCGGCGCTCGTAGCTCACTAAGCCTTCGATTCCTCCGGAGTCGGTAAATTGGTACCAGACTTGTATGGGAGGATAGCACCACTGGCTCGATACATCGGCAGACCACCGCGAGCCGTTTTAAGGGCGAGATATGCACTCGATCACCTCCAATAAATGCCTAATGTAGTCGGATGGTGCATCCCTCAAGGATTGATCAACGCTGAGATCTTTATTTTTATTTTTTATTACTATTGTTGAAAAATCAAAAACAGGTTGAAAGATTGTTATAAATCATTCGAGGCTGATACTTCGAATCTATCGTCACCATGAAAAGGTATACTTTTGGATAGCGATCGATCAAGAACCTTCCTATAACTTGGGAAGCCGCCGTGCGAAGTCAGTCCCTCTTCCATTCCAGTGCTATGATCGCCGTTCTGAATAGAGTGGCGCCGAAACGTTAACTACAATAAATATTTGAAACAAACTCATGCAGGCTTATCGAGAAACCAGGATGTTGATTATCGCTAAATGAAAACAATTAAAGAAAGTTGTTTTACACGACCATTAATCATATCTACTGTGCAAATCCAAGTGCTTTCAGCATTCTATTCGTTTCTTCGCACTCAACGTCCACAAACTCTTCGAACTCTCACGAGTGGGTTCGAATGCTGCTTGAGGATCGTCCTTTTTATGAACATCGTGGAATGCCGGTCCTTGGAGTCCTGGGTAGCTTGGCTAGGGCTTCCCATTTAGATCACGTGAAGTAAACTGCACCTGGACAACTCGGCTACTAATTCGGCGATGCCGAAAGAACGAAAGACTTGTTGGGTTTGGGCAGGACCGAAGTAGTACCGCGCTCGCGATGAACAGTGTCAGTACCACTGCACTAACTGCTCCCATTAAGGATAAATCGAAAAATATTAAGAGGCAGTATTTTAACATTTACACGCTTTATCAAATATCATTCTTGGAACAAAGGAGGTATACTTAGTGGTCAAACCGACTAAAAGAAGTCCGCTCATATGTGTTTCGCTGATTAATGTCACGGTTATCGTTGTGAACATGAGTAGATTCAAAGCAAATAAACATACCGTGTTTCATTTATAACTTGACAATAAAACTTACGAGCAGAAAATCGGGACAAACCCAATGTTGTAACATGTGCGCCACTATCTTAACTCTTTTATTTACTGCCTTTTTCTTCTTAATGGCAGGTTATGTTGCGAAGTATAACTCGTATGAAATGCTGAGATATTTGCAAAACTCCGGATCACAGGTGTATGCAGTGGAGAACGAACACGCGCTGTTGTCCTTACCGGGGAGCTGAGAGACATGCAAAGCGAAGGACCCGGCTGGTGTAGTGGTGAAGTGCGCTGCTCCCCAGTAAGGACAACAGCGCGTGTCCGTTCTCCACTGCATACACCTGTGGTCCGGAGTTTTGCAAATATCTCAGCATTTCATATGTGCGCCACTGTTCAGTGGTTTCGAACCCTATGCTCATTTCAGAAGGAACTGATCAGCAATTTCCATTTTGAGTTAACCAGAATTATTTCAAAACCGACTTTCGCTTAACCTCGGTATGGCTGGTCAACACGTGTTTAAATTGTTGAGCTTGCGCTAGGTTGTTCTATAACTTTTATTCGGTTAACGTTTTGACGTCCCCGTCTTGATCAGAGTCGATGATTCGAGTCGACGCTCGACAACTGTTGGCGTCTTCGCCTTCGAGTCGAGTCAGATTTCCTTCAGTGGAGCATCTCTCGAAATCTGAATTAGTAGCAAGGTATGAAATGCCTATTTCACTTTTCACTTTACAAGGGTTTTAAGTACAACAACTATTCCACGGTGCATCACCCATTAGAGAACACCTTCAAACAAGCGGAATAAATCAGAATAAATCTTCTGTACCCAAGAATTAGCGTTACAGACATACTTGTGAGAAGTATACTTGTGTATACAAATATACTTGTGAGAAGCAAAGAAATTTCTAGCAGTTTATCAGTTTGGCTGTTTAGTATTCCACTACCAGAAACAGGCAACGTCCGTACTCCAAGCCTGCTCTTTGATTTTTATCACATTACCACCTAATTTAAGCGTTTTTTCTCATTTTCGATATAAATACAAGTTTTGATGAATATTAGTTAGTTCATCAATGCTACGTAAACATGTGACACTCACAGCTCAGCAACGAATGAGTGCTTCTACAGCACAAAACAATGTAGAACTTCAAAATCTATAAACTGGATGACAAATCCTGAAATCATGAGCGATTTGTCCAGTTTGCTGGAGAGTTTTGTTTCTAAGCAAGTAATTTCCACACAGCAGACCACCTCTGGTATATCCTGAGTGCCAGGAAATGAAGGAAGAGAACTAGAATAATTTCCGTGCCAATGATATGGAAGCATAAAATGATAAAGCTCTTGTCGTTGATCAATCGCTGAGGGATGCGCCATGCATTCGATTTCATTAAGCATCGTTTGGAGGTGATTGAAAGCATATCTGGCCTTTGCAATGACTCGTGGTGGCCTACTGATGTACCTAGCCAGTGCTGCCATCCTCCCAGACAAGCATGGTACCTCGTTGCCGACCCTGGAGGGATGGAAGTGGGCAATGGGCGCGCGGATCGATTCCACGTGTGTGATGCAGGGCGCCTCCAACCACTGCACCACACGCGCCCTGTCAGTACAATGTTAGCAACAATACTTCAGTGTATTTTATCGAGAATGACTTGAGACAGAGATAATACAAATACAAATGGATGGCAGACTAAGCATGGCAACGATGCACCGGGAAATAACATGTCATGATATAAAACACCCAGTCATTAGTATAAAGCTCCTCATAACAATAAATAGATTAAATTGAAAGAACTGAATAATAAAACTGTTACAATTATGAATAAAACTCAGACATAAAGCTATGACGTGCGACTAGTAGAATGTGGCATTTCGTCTCGCTGATACTCATATAGACACTATAAAGTCAATCATTGTAGCGAGATCAGTACTGTAAGTACAAGATCTACGTTAGTTCGCTTTCCTGTCTCCATATTGACAGTCATACAGAACCCGAGAGATCTCCAGTCGAGCTAATGCAAAGGTACGTGCGTCCATACCACTAAGTGACTTCTCAATCGAACGCACGAACAAGGAAACCTTAACAATATAAACCATACTGAGGAATGAAGCGAGCTAAGGGACAAAAGAATAGAAAAAACTATTTAGTAAGGACACAAAAACCTCGGTGTCAGGAATATAGTCTTCATGATTTTCTTCAAGTTTTCTCCTTTTCGACGAAGTGCTCATAGGTTGGGATTGTTTATCACAGTGCTAAAGTGAAGCCATAACTAATAGAGATTTGGATGAGAACAGAATAATGTAAAATTTCCTCATACCTCTACATCAAGTGGTAACGGCATAGCCATGCTCTGTTCGGCAAAACTGGCGTAGAACTCCTTTAGTGGGTCACATCGGTCCTACAAGTAACTTTTGTATAGTTTATATAATGCTATTTAGTATTTCTGATACAACCCAACGGTTTACCCCTCATCGTGGCTGGGAAGTGTTCCTGGGTGTCAGTCAGCGATGAACAGTGGAGGATTCATTCTCTAGCAGGGCAACCAAAGTTGAAAAGGGGTTCGGCGTTCTCACTAGGAAGCCCAGTTAACGGCAAAATGATATCAGGATCCAGCCCCTACTGGTATAAAAGTACTCGCATGATGGCAAATATTCCTCTGATCCACAAAGACGGCGAATGTCCGTGGTGGTGACGACCTAGCGCAGACTTTGGCTAGGCTGTCCTCGGGACTCCAGGGAACCACAGTGGATAAATAACAAAAACTCCGAAAAAGTGGGAATTATCCTAGGGCCCACATAATTAGTGGAGACAAGCCATCCAAGTATCCAAGAAGACTCACCTCAGTCTCTCCTTCCGCGGAATCGCTACCTTCTTCCTCTTCGTTCCGCTCCGTGATCTGCGAATCGAATAGGTTTTCAGCTGAATGTGACCCACATCAAACAAATAACACCTTTTTACATTCGTGAACAATCACTGTGAATAAGAACAAAAAGAAACATACCGTTTCCTCCAAGCTTCATGAGACTCGCCATAAGATCTCCACGTTTCCGCCTGTTTCGATGTTCAATATATGGATCCAAAAATGACATTTTTTTGTAGTAGTAGTACCTAAAATGACAATTGCCGCAAATTTATATTAATGTGGCAAGTTAATAAAAAACGAGTGTAGTGACTGAATACCACTTATCGCCCTTTTTTAGCGGCGTACTCGTCTTGTCGATCTTTCGAAGACGAACGTAGCGATCTCGCATATGGCGCCATTTCCTCTCCAGTTCCACTCCCGGACCTAAACACATATTTCAAATGATTAGTAGAAAATTGGAGATAAAGCACAGTTACACCGTACTATTCATGAATTCCAATTTTTTTTCCTTGGAAACTCATTAACTCGTTCCAGAATGATTTCAGGTCAATAATAGAAGGACTTTAATGAAAAAAAAACAAATAGAACAAATTAAGCAGAAGCCTCAATGACGCTGAAATATTTGCAAAACTCCGGACCGCAGGTGTCTGCGGTGAAGAGAAACGCGCTATTACCCTTTTCGCGGGTTAACGCGTTCACCACCACACCATGCGTAACCTTCGTTTCCCTCTGTCTCAGCTAGTTTTCTGCCCATCGCTGCCATCAGCAATTACCCGTCAAAGGGATTGCTCTGGGAAGCCCAAATAGAACATAAACCCAGTTCATCTGAGGCTATAGTGGAAATCACAATCTTATTTTTTTTATTTACTGCCCATTGCAGATTTTTACGGCGGGGTATTATCTCTCCGGACCGCAGGTGTTTGCCGTGGGGTGGGGAACGAAGGCGCTACTACCGTTACGGAACGGTAGATAGAAAACTAGCTGAGAGAGAGAGGAAACGAAGGACACGCATGTTGTGGTTGCGAACGCATTATCCTCCGGAAAAGGTAATAGCTCGTTTGTTCCCCACCGCAGACACATGCCGACCGAAGTTTTACAAATATCTCAACACCATTGTGGTTGTATTACACATAATACCCTGCCGTGAAAAATTGTAATAGGCAGTAAATAAAATGTTAAAATTGACGTACATTATTTGCCAGCCTTTGTGAACTTGAGAAATGGGGACATTCTGCGACTAGGTTTCTTTCAGGAGATCGGGGACTTATAGTATTGGTTTACCCTTATCAGGTTTGTAACATGGAAATGTCGAACTCCTCAGATCGTGTGATTCTAGAGTGATCAATTCCTGAGATGGCGCACAAGGACTCCGGCTACCCATGGAACTGTCGTCAGTTAATATACATAATCTACTTCTCTTGTTATAGGATGGAAAGTAATGTTGAACCTACACCTAACTATTGAGAATTACGAAAGACCAACCTGTAAATGACAACTGCTGTGCTACTTGATTCCAAACATGACTCTTGTAGTCTGACATTTTGTGGAGTGGATGGCATCTGAAAAGATGATGAAGATTAAAAGAAAACTAATCCTATGACTCATAAAGGATCACTCATAACATACCGATTGAAGATGCAGGGATTCTTTTCAACTGCATCAATTAGACGGATCTCAAAGTGATCATCTGCAGTGCAAGGATATTGCTATAATAATCTTCTCGTTATTAATATAAGCAAAGTTCTGCAGACTATGCAAAGCAGTGCTCAAAACCTACCCCAACGACCAAATCAACATCTCTTCCATCACCTTCGCTAGATTTTCCATGAGTATGAACGTCTTTTAACATGTCACTAGGGACCATAGGCTTCACACTGACACCGATCTCCTTCACCACTTCGCCTGCCGCTAATGGCTTCACATCCACGGTGGCGGTTGGCATCCAGTACTACAGAGGAAAGTAGGATGATAAGTCATTAAGTTACTGATAGGCACTTTAGGAAACGTCCACATGTGGAGAAAAGGCGACAGAAAAACGGATAGAAACATTGAAAAGAAATATTGTAATTTTGACGTCACCAAATTCAATACACATTAGTCATAACGATTTCTGGACTTCTTGAACACCAATGATTGGTGGGAACACGGACACATTGACAGTGATGGTGAACGTGCTGTTAAGTAGTGCAGCTGGTGACTGATTAACCGCCGAAGGCACTAGCGCAATTTCGTCTCAACATGAAAAGAATAGCACAAAAGCGTGTTTGCAGCATGCTGCTACGCTATATGAATTCTACAAAGTAATAACGTTCTATGTACCTTGGTTTCTACCTCTTTAGAAAAGTTGGTTCCTTTTACCCAAAAGAGAATGGATCACTGAAGAATGAAGTACTTCTAAAACGCCGTCCAGTGAATGCAAATTCATCTGCAACATTTTTTACGTAATTCCTAAGAGAACATCTGTACTTCCATTAAGAGAAATATAAATATATTTTCTGAACAGCAGTGCAAAAATAGAACACAATTTTTTTTCATTCCTATTGTTATATGACCACCCTTAAAGGTCACTGTGTGGACGCCAGCGCTTCTCACATTCGGTTCATTTCCTCGCATCTATTACCCACGAAGATTTTCCAACCTTTACGGATGGCTTGAGCTACTGCCTGAAGAATTTCACTTCGTCTTGAACGTTGGAGAACGCTGGTCGAGTCGATTCTCCTTAGAGTCCTGAGAAAGCCGGGCTGGAGCCCGGACAAGTCTGGTACCAATCCCCCGACCTCGGAGAGTTGAGAGGCTTGGTCGTCCCGGAGCGGAGCCGAGCTAGGAGCACATTCGCGATTATGGACATCACTACCGCTGGGTTATCCTCCAAGAAATAGACTTAAACATGTTAAGCATGTGCAAATAACAAACTAAAACCTCTGAATTGACCTGGATCAAAGTAATTTTGTTGGATAGCTCATGTGGTAGCTTAATTCTCTTCTTTGGGCTTGCCCCGTAGGACTTTTTCGTAGGATGACTATCGAGTAGAAATATTCAGACAGTTTTCCTCGCCTTTGCTGCTATCGCTTTGAACTTGGACTGTGTTAAGCGTGTGTACCAATTGGTTGTCAACAGTTTGTTCATAAGATATCTCACAATGTTTGTTGGCTTCATCGTATGGCTACGAAAAGCGAAAAGCAGGTAACTCATTTAAAGGAATTCCTCCACTTTATGAGAGCGAATCGAGTGCTAGAAAGTTCTCCAAAATCTTTCTTATTCCCATATTCGTCCACTGAACTTGGAGATTGTAAGGAGTGATAGATTTGTTACTACAGAGCCTGCGTTTGCGGCATTCAAGACAGCGACTTCTCTGCTTTCCAGTGTGTTCCTAAGCTGCAAGAGCCTGGCTGGTCGCATGTGGCCTTGTCGAGCAGATCAAGCGCTTTTTCGTCTTCCCTTTCACTCTCAGTCGGTTATTTTCTACCCATGGGATACTAGCATCGTGCTGAATTGCACATTTCCAGTGCTGCTTGAATGCTGTTCATTTTGACTTTAACGTCGAATTTTGCATCCCCTATTCTATCTTGTAAAATGCTGAAATATTCCAGCACGTTAACTTTTCAGAAGGAAGATCCAATGGAGTTTCCACCAAATCTCGCATTACTCGTTTAACCCATAACGCCCAGCTTTCCTATTTCGTGGTGGACCTAACGGAATAGAAGCAATTTTTCGACGGCCGCGGACTTTGTGTTCTCTTTTTACAGTAAAAAATCCTCAATAGATAGAGGACTTGAATGGTTTCAAACACGATACAATTGTAGGAGAACTTTGCTCTGCCATTCTATGAGCACGATTTATTTGTACGCTACAATTTACTGTGCGTTACTATGGTCCACATTGAAAATCCATTGCTCTCACCACTTGGAAGTATTTTGCAGTCTGTGTTGAGTACATTTCGCTATTTTCATAACGATATATTCTATACAATAACAATGCTCCTTAAAGTGAAGTAACCATAAGATGTAACTGAAATTAGTGGCTATTGAAGTTTTTCGAAAAAGTTTTTCTCAATCAATAACTTTAAGGAACAGTTTTTCGGTCTCACCCCTAATATTTTGATCTGCTTCCCACGAGCTATAGAAAGCGCGTTAACAGTGCGGTAAGAAAAAAACTCTGGAACCCACTAAACTTAATATGAAGACTCATTCGGTCGTTTGGTCAAGATCGCTATGGACATTAAAGTGTCTATACGAAGCGTTATGGGTTAAGTGCGCTGTCAGACGAGTAAACACCTTTGGTAAAGAACGTTGATGTGTAGAAAGTGCGGTTGTCATCGCGTGATGAATGTAAGATTTAGTGGTTTATGTGGACTAGCTTCTCCATAGATTTCCCTTTTTCAGGTTGATCGCACTGTGGTGCTGAGCGTTCAGAATAGGCATAATTTCTCCCTTATTGTTGGGTCGGTGGGCTTCGCGTTGCGCGGTTGAGTGCTCTTTAGTTAGCTGAAACGCCCACTGAGCCAAATATGTTGCGTAGTTCGTATAGCAGCGGGCTTTTTTCCTTCGAACCTGCCACGCGAAACATTTGACATTGGACGCCACAGTTCGTGGGCCCAGACTTGGGTAATTAAACCTTTACAATATCAATATGTTAATAACAAACGCAACCAGATCAATTGGTATACACAGTACATAAAGTGGCTTGATTAATAAACAAGCGTAACAGAAGTAAAGAGGTGCACTTACAATAAAATGGGCTTTCAAAATAGATTCATGTATATGGCGTGGAGACAGATCTACTATACATCTTGGGATTATTTAAAGGAAAAGTCTAGAAAATAGAGACAAGTTCATAGAATGAAAGAGAAGAGAGGAGATGGATGTAGCTCGAACAATGCGTAAGTGAATTTAGTAAGAACATTTTTGCTTGGAATGGGAGGAAAGGTTATAAACGTCACAGTGGCATGTCAATGTGCCCCGTCCATTGTCTACAGTCGTGTACCGATGTAGTATCCTAATATCCTTCATGATCAACACCACTTTGTTCCAGAACAGCAGAACTGACAAAGAGCCAAATAGTCACGTCTTTTCACGAAGATATTTCACGAAGACACGAATAGTCTTTTTACGAAGATATTTACGTTTATAAAGGAATAAAATTTGCGATAATTTATTTCCAGCTCTCATATATTCTTTCAACGATTGCGTGTATATGAACCAGGCATCTCTAAATCACATTCCTCTTACTTCATTCCAATGAGCTAAATTTTAAAAATAACTGAAGGAAACAGTGGAATTTTTCGCAAATGTTAGATTCATGGCATGCCAAAGCATGGACCAACCGCAATTTTTCTTCCCTTTAAAATGATGACATGTACGTTAGAATGTTTGAATTGCATTTGACACATTGTCACTTGCTGTGGTTCGCTGATCAATTAATTTACCCATGAATCTCAATGAAGTCTTTAAAACGACATCCTACAGCCACGATCATCATCGCGGTCTACTGTGGGTCAACTGGAAATTATGAATCGCGTTGCTCTTAAATGAGGAAATGAACAATGAACCTATCCTGCTTCCCGAGAACTGTAATACACCTGTGGCACAAAATCAAGCAGAAAACGTTCAAGAAATGAATAAAAGCTACCTGAAGAAGAGGTGTGGTAAAGTACTCATTTCTCTTGGCACCACTGATATTTAGCTTCCATCTTCTATTTATTCAATAATGAGTCAAATATTCTAAGGAAAATTCCCACCAGTCTACCAACCTTCATTTTTAAAGTCGTTTTTTTGTATTTATTACGAAATTCTGAAGGAAAAAAACTCATCATGTTCCAGGCAGACCACCACCATATACGACTATTGCACCAGAGAAAAACGAATGGAAATTATGTTGGGAGCTCCGCACAACCACTGAAGACGGGCCGACCAAGTACCGAAGTAAGTATTACGAAGTATGATCATTCTACTCATGAAAGCTTAATACAGAAAATAACTGTTGTTAAGGAATCAAGGTTATCGAACTATGATTTCCTTAAGATGCATTTTGAATTTGTTCTTTTACAGCAAGTGGCTCGCTCCCTGGTTTGGCTCACAGTTAGAGCAATTGCTGGAAGAGCTACGAGAGCTATTTGTTTGTGTTTCAATAGCGCCAATATTTCTAATACTTAGTGCATCAGTTGGTGGACTTTTAGAGCAAGTAACTCACTGCTTGTTTTGTTTGAATATTGGGTTAAATAGTTGAAGAACAGTACTTAGTGTTTCAGCTAAGAGAGGGTTTAATAGACGGAATATCGAACAAAGAGCATCGAAAAAGAGAATATTGATCTTCAAGAAATATTTGACAAATTGAATTCATGAATCAGAGCTGACGGCGAGAGGAATACCTTTCGAATGGTGGAGATTCGATTATTCTCTAGTCCACTACAATGACAGAGTTATGGAATGCGCGCTACGTTGCACTTGATTCATCCTATCGTGTGTTTCGAATCCACGGAGCTTTGATGACAAAAATCTCGCCATGAAATGATTCTATGTTTTCGTTCACACAGCAAAACAATACATGTTAATTTTTGAAATTTTATTCCAGCATTTCTGACATGGGCATCAGAAGGAACTTCGAACTTTTCAAAGAAACTTGCTATTTTTCCTTACATTGAATGTCCAAGTGGTACAAGAAATTTATGGCAACTCCGTATCCCATGTCGAATACGATTTACTGGCAATGACAGAGTACACTGCTCAGTGCTGTGATGGAATTCAATGGGAAGACTGTCACATTCGAATCGCACTATTGACATCCGCATTTCGTGGTCAGTCAGCAAGTGTAGCGCGGGTTTATATAACGGATATCACGTGTCCAACAGAAATCTCAAATTCCATTCCCACAGACAAACAACGAAATTCAAAGTTTCGGATCATAGACACATAAACCGTACTGGTAGAAAGAAAATGCGACGTGAAGCTCAGATCTTCTTCGAAAGTTCGCTTATTGTTTCTGTGCCATTAGTAAACAGTCAGTTTCTTACCGGCTACCGTATGTTCGGTAGAGTAAGAGTTTTTACCACGTTAAATACTTGTTATACCTTTCGACAAGCTATCTTGTAAAAGGGAAATAAAGTTCGTTCACCAAACAACGAGTAAAGATGAGCAAGTAGACATTGCACAGAGTTTCCCTTCTGGCTGAGAGTCTACAATATAATGTTAATCCTTTATTTTCTGCCCCTATAATATTTCACAGCAGGGTATGATGTGAAATACAGCCACAACGATGCTGAAATATCCGCAAAACTTGGACCTAGAGACAAAGCGAACCACGACTACCCTTTCCGAAGGCTCCCGTATTACACACAGCACAACGGAGACCTTTATCTCGGCATTGCTGTGATTGTAGTCTATAATATATTTCAATGTCCATAAAGCACTTCTGATATTTAACAAATTAAAGTCATTGATCTTAACATGATGCTACGAATCATGATATCATGACAGGAAATGCTTCTAAGGAATACATAAGACTTCATTTGTTGCATGAAAGAAAGAATACCCCTGACGTAAAGTTTGCGAAATAATTTCATAACATTGGTCTTATTTAGCAATACTACTTAAAATCACAAACTAGGCGGATTTCAGTACTCCTTTCAGAGAAACTCTCTAGCAGGGCGTTGGAACCAGCTGTTTATGAGTGCAGTGCATCAATGCATCGCCGAAAACAGCAGCTCCCGCGCTTCCTAACCTTGACGAATACTTTATCACCATTTCCAAATACTTTTGAGGCGTCTTCATATGGAAAAGTAAAAATTCACCTAAGCATCCGGTGCAGGTACGGAAATAAATGATTAGATAAGTTGCGTCGACAGTAATCTCAAATTCTTGTTTACGTTATAAAAGATTGCTCAGTAAGCAAAGGATGAAAAATTCATGAATTTTATGGTAGGCGATCGTATTCTATGTACAGTATACACTGTCTATATGTATATAGATAAAGGATTCCATGCAGTTTCAACGTGTTGTTTTATCTAGTCTTCGAATAGCGTGTGTGGCGCAGTGGTCGGAGGCGCCGTGCGACACAGACATGGGATCGAACACCGTGCCCGTGGCTTGCCAAGCCTTCCATCCCTTCGGGGTCGGCAAATTGATACCTTACTACATCGTTAGGCCACCGCGAGTCATTGTAAAAGCCAGATATGCATTCAATGACCTCCAAACGATGCTTAATGAAGTCGAATGCATGGTGCACCTCTCAGGGATTAATCAACACCGAGAGTTTTATTCTTTTTTTTATTCTTCAAATAATAACTTTATTTGTCAGCTGCTCTCTTTGACAGCGATATGAAGGAGTCGCGAATGTCAGGGAATTTTGTGATAAACCACCATTGCGATTATGCAATTATCTATTTACTTTCGCAGCACCTCAGACAAATCAAGCGCATGTCTGAAGCAAGCACAACACCAGTGACCGTAATACCGGCATGAGAGGTGAGGGGATACTTGAGACAGAGGGAAAAAAAGGATTAATAGAGAAGTGGTGCAATTTTAGTAAACAAAACTGCCAACAGAATCGGTCTTACGGAAGGAGGATGGGCCATCGACGACGTCGTTGACAGCACTGTTACTACGACGGCATACTGAAATCCGCTCTTGAGACACAAATGCAAAAGTGACAGCAGTTTGGACTGCAAGTTATGTTTTGCCTACATTTGACCGAAATGCATGGTTCTTAAAGAACCCTTACATAATAGCTACAGTCTTCGCAATGAGAACAGACCTTAGAGCAACGCATTCAGAATAAAAGGAATAAATATAGTGAGTTTTTTTGAGTGAACGAATGTTTCTTTTAGAATAGCTGTCAATGTAGTTACTCCAATTTTCCAAAAATTGCAAACGAATGCCATCGTTTGCTCTGCGCTGCCGGTGTGGCCGGTCTAGCCTGAGTTGTTAAAATAATCACCTCTCTTAACAGTACGACCTTTAAAGACGTAAACAGACTATTCCAGATTCACTAGAAAACGTCAACGCGAACAACAGCGCAGAAAGAGGGATTATCGGCACCCCATCATCAGTACAAAGTTGTTAGTTCCCCTTTCGACGTGATCGGAACGTTTCTGAACTACGGACAGACGGAGACATTTTGCCTCTACTGCTGTGAAAACGACAATAAACGCTTATTAACTTTAAATGAACGATCCTAGGGAACGAAATCAGTGAGCTTCATTGTTCTTCAATTTTTTGCCAAATGTCACCTTTTCTATAGAAGGCTGACAGCGGAAAACACTCAGAAGAGGCATCTTAGAGATTCCATCACTACTTAGAAAGAACAGAAATCTGCTGAACGATACGTACAGAGGGCACGGCACAACGGTAAGTGTTAGGCGGACGGCGTCCGGACGGCATCCGTCGGCGGACAATGCGCTTGCGGGCACGTCTGCCGCCGCCGTCGCGTAATCGATTGCGCGCCGCCGGAAAAACAGCCGGCTGCGGCGGCAGCGCAGGGCGTCGATCCGTCCGCAAGCGCCGGCAGCGGTGGCGGCGGCCTAACTCACCCGGGCGACAGGGCGCCGTCCGGGGGCGACTCGGGCGACGCCGAGCTGCACGACCGGGGGCGCGTAGCAGCGGCGAAGCAGCTGTCATCGGTCGACGGTCGACTGTTCGACTCATCCACATGCACCGTCACCGTCACTGTTTTGCATAGATTCAAGAATTCCCCTTGACAACATCTCATAAAGGAAGCGCATGGTTTGGCAGAGCCGAAATGAAAGTGAGAGGACTGCCATCAGAAAAAAGGCTCTCGGTGCGGCGCCTAACCTGATACACTCCACTGAATCGTATACTGCGCATGAGGCAGCCATCATCCTCAAAATTCTGGAACGAAGTGTGGTCAGCAATCGATATCGTAGAATTATCATCGTCATAAAGCATAGTCTAGTTGTTGACATTAACCTGACACTGATTGGGGAACTCACACTGGTGCATGCTACTGATGAACTGCATACTTTACCATTAAGTTGTGCAGGTCTCGTACCATTACCTATCTTTCATAGCCATTTCTTTTTGACTAATCGACTTGCACTTTCAGATCTGATCGATTCGTGATCGGCTTGAGAATTGGGGGATACGCTGCACGTCAGTTCTTCTTTAAAGAGCTCTGTCAAATATGTTTGGCGGTGTTATGGACATCGGTAGCATCAAAATTACTGCCAGTAGATGAGCGATATTATAAATCGAATAGCTGAAAAGTTAAAACGTATGAATTTCAAAGACAATTGTGCTGACATATTTGCAAAATCCAGATCCCCAAGCCGATTTCGAACCCACGATCAGGCTTTCCTGGGATTACTTGTTGCCCACTACACCAATGGGACCATTGCTTTGCCATTCTGCCAGCCGGTTTTTTCTATATCCTAATGTTGTTATCAGCAAGTACCCGTCAGCGGGAATGGTTTGAAGAGCATAAATGAGCATTAAAGCCATACAATGTTTAAGTAGAAAATAACTTAAAAATAGGAAATGGATGAAAAGATAAACAGTATGAATTTTTATTCCAAACGGACTTTCTTTCAATCTCGACATGAATGGTCAACCTATCTTATTTCAATGATAAGCTAATACGAGGTTGTTGGGAAATATTTATTCGGCTAGCATTTCGACGTCTTTGTCTTCCTCAGAGCCGATGATCGGAAACGATGGTTTACACTCGCCCGGCTTCTCAATGTGGTGTCTTCATCGTCGTTTTCAGCGGGACAATCTCATACTGCAGCAGTCCCACGTCGTGCTTCCGTACGTGCGAGCTTATCTAATATCAACTGGCGTATGATGGACCATCCGTTGAAAAACAAGTTATTATCAGCGGGCAAACATTGCCATGTCATTGTCTGAAGAAGATTCGACTTCATACGAAGACGAAGACACCAGATCGAGAAGACGAACGATTGCGAAACATCGACTCGGATCGTCGGCTCTCAAGAAGACGAAGACGTCGAAACGTTAGCCCAATAAATACTTGATAACAGCCTAACAATGCAGCAAAGTATGAATTTCGTTGGTCGAGAAACGCAACGAGAAATTCCACACTCATTTTGAATACGACTCTCTTTTCAAGTGACTTTTTATTGTAGTTACCAGTAAAGTAAAGTATAGTAAAGAGTAAAGTTGCTCCGAAGGCAACGTAGTTGTTAAATCAATTTAATTGATGCACATATTCTTAGGAGTAACCATACCTTTCAAAAATTTTCCAAAAAAAGGAGAGTCGAAAGCCTTCTAACCTTCTCGCTCACAAGGAAATAGTCGTGCTGTAAACATTTTACATATCTTGCTTAAGTGGACAACTAAAAGCGCTTAAATGATTGATCCTGTTGAGAAATTGTTGCTTGTAGGTTTGAACAAGTTCATCTAAAGAGATCCAAGCATTTTCTTCCAGACTTATGAAGGCATGAGATAAAATGTCAGCTAACGTCATACTTTTAGACAAGAGCTTCAGCGGCGTACTGATATCTAAACTGAAATCATCCCATTTTTATGACTTTCCATTGCCTAGATAAAAGATAAAAAGGACAAAGTTTTCGGCGTTGATCATTCCCTGAGGGATGCGCCATGAATTCTACTTCATTGAGACCGTTTAGAAGTAACTGAATGCATATGTGCCCTTTACTAGCGGTGATCTGGTACAGATTTGCTGATCCCGGAATGAATTAAGGCTAGGTGGGCCATAGGCATGGGGATCTATTCCATGTGTGCGCCGCAGGGCACTCCGACCACTGCACCACACGGGCCCAACGTCTAGATATGCCTAGGAAATCAATTTGTCAACTTGGTGGTGTCATCGTCCAACTTTTCTCTGTCGTGCCACTGATCGTTGATTGTCTCGATTGTCATCATCAAACTCTCCAATTGTCACGGTTTCGTTCAACGATAACCCAGTGGCTTCTGCTTTCTGTACTGACTCGAGGAGCAGAACACTTTTCTTCCATTACCTTCGTGAAGAAGATTGATCATCGGTTCTGTAGTCTACATCGTGTGAACTTGGTACGTGGGCCAGACTACTAACGTCTCCAATACACTGATTCTTGATAGGAATCACTTCGCTACATTCTCGATTTCCTTGTAAGCTCCCCATGTTGTTCGTTTTCTTCTGCTTTGTTCTAGAGCCAAATTAATTCATTATGTTGACTTTTCAAACCAAGCAAACAGCTAGAGCAGCCGAAAATGTTCGTTGTGGTAACGCTTCATCGAAATCAACGGGTTTTGTATGTCTAGTGCCAATTGCTGTGAAGACTGCACGCCAGTAAAATAAAAGTGGTGTATTAATTGACCATCAACTTCCATTCCCATATTATCCATGCGTTTTCCACTAAATAGTAACTTTTCCTTCTGTTAAGTAACGTGTAAATAGCCGATGCAATTTGTTCGCGATGAGTGGCAATTTCTACATACGTTTTTCTCATCCGATTGGGTCTTGCACGGCTCCTGAACGGGATAGCATGTGATTGAAAGGATTTGTTGATATACTTGTAAATTTCTAGGTTAAAGCATCATTCTAAAGTAGGTATAAGCTTGACGCAGTGCAGTAATGGACCTTTTTTTTAAAACGCAGTTATGAACTGTGGGAGCCATCAGTGAATTTCCTCCAGGTTGCACTTAAGTGCATTGACGTGAAACGGCAAAAAAAAACGGTATTTCTCGTTTTCAAGGGTGGTTTTGTTCTAAAATAGTGGACTACTGACCAAATTGAGCGTTTCCTAGGCAACAATTGAATGGGAAGCTTTTGTTTGAACACAGCGATTCAAATTAGCGCTAGCGCAGCGCTTCTATTACAGATTTCTATTTATTACTACTGTTACTTCGTTATTATTAAATATTATTATACATAATATTATGTTGTTTCATTATCATCAAATATTATATTATTATTAATTTTATTATTTTTATTATTTTACAATTATTTTTTTGTTTAATACTACTTCCTACTTTTACTTATTTCTATTGCGGATTTCAATGCATAGGCGTTCCTATTACAGATTGCATTTGTGAAATAATTTTTTAAATCTTTGTCTATCGTATCTATACAACATTATTAATATGGCGTCGGCAGCGCTTATTTCCCAAGCTAAGAGGTAAGAGAGAGTCTGGAGTTCTTGCCCAGAAGCCCATATAAGAGTAAACCAATACCAGGATCGACTACTGTACTGGTACCAAACTAATCGCATGGTGGCAAATTTCCCTCTAATTCACAAGGCGGCAACTGCTTGTGGTGGTGACAAGCTGGAGCAGACTTTGGCCAGGCTGACCTCGTTACTCAAAAGAAACACAGTGGCTAAGCCAGCGAATCTTCAAATAATGGAGATTTTGCTGGATCTTGCGCAACCTGTGAGAACGGGCCGTCCAAGCATCGCTGTGAGTAAGTCACAATGCTTTAGTGGCTTGCAGTTTTTTTTGGCTTCACCTATTGTTTCCCGCCATTTTTTTATTCACGTCCAGGTCAATATATAGCTTAATAATGTTTTTTAAGGAAACGGCTATCAGTGGTAGTGATTCCGTTCGGCGCGACCATGGCGGTGGCTTGATCTTGCTCAGGTTCACAAAGCTTCCTATTTTTTCGGGTTTGAGAAATTGATAGCAGACTCCTCTGTGGTCTCCAGGCCCACGTGAGTACGCCCTAGCACGGCTATCTCGGAATTCCAAGGAGAACAGTCTCTAGCAGCATTCAACGGCATTCGTGTTTAACACTCAAAAATCTTCAAAAAAGTTCGCGAAGACCGAAGTCGATAATGAGGGAGAGGAAACGAATGCAACGCAATATGTGCTGGAATTTGCTGAGCATACATGAAGACGGATCTTCCAAAAAAATTGAATGAAAAATAATAAGCGGCTTTCAAAGAAATCTAAATAAGTAGCGAATACTTTTGTTAGAATAATTATGCATACTAATCCTCCCTATGAGACTTGAGTAGCGCAATTTTAGTGAAACCGATTATCACGAACGCGGTGCTATCATGCCCCGCTCCAGGTTCCCCGAGCCACTTACGTCGCCGGAATCTCTCTGAGAAATCTTCGCCTTCCGCAACCGAAGTAAGAACGCTCTAGCTCGCATATCTCTGCTTTGAAGGAGAATCGAATCGACTGGCATACAACAACATTCACGACGAAAATAAAATCCTCAAGCAGTAGCTGATCCCATATGCAAATATTGGAAGACTTTTGTGGATGGCAGATGCCAGGAAGCGAACTGGATGCAAGAAAAGTTGGGATCGGCTCAGTAGATGTGAGAAGTCTGTTCTTGTAGAAAGAAATTTTCCACTTTTCTTTGAGTGTGTTTGCTATTTTACAAATGTTTATGCTTTATAACTCAAATTTACTGTACCTTTTGATGTGCTGTCTTGACAATATGTATATTACTGCTAGAGTAAGTAAAAAAATGGTATGAGGAATGGTTCTACTGACCTTCCACTCATTTTAAAAAAGAGAATAAAACTGGAGACAAGATAGAATGAGTGATCATAAATTTCTCAATTCTTGCTGGCTTGTTGTTTACCTTTGTTGATATATCGTCTTTCTAGAAAATGACGATAGAATTAACGATTACAAACACCTCAATTATAGTTGGTTTGTTATTTTTCTTTGTTGGTATATTATATTCTAGAAAAAGACTATTCTTAACCAAAATGGTAAAAAGTGGCCAGCTCCTTTGGCAAAGCTCGAGCTGGATGGTGGCGAAACAAATAGTCCTCATTGGTAGGCTAAGGCTGTCAGAGCGAGTTCCATTTGAACTCCTACCTCCTGACGAAGAAAGCTTTCATTGAAAGCCTGATACTTTAAAAACGTAGATTAAAGGGTTTCAGGTCTGATCGAAATAATATTGCGTAAAAATACGGTGTTTCTGATATTGGTGGAGATCACCTTCTCAGAATATGTAACAGTAGGGAATTCACGACCCCTTTGAACAGTACTCACTTGAACACTTGAAGGATGAACATTTGAGATAATAAGAATGTTGACAGCTTGCCACCAGGAGAATATTCATGAAACTTCATATCGGGATAGAAGATATATATTATGAGGCTTTCTACGTTAGTAATGGTAAACTAGACGATATATGGTAGCATTTTAGAATACGTTATTCCTTCGAGACTAGATGTTTGACTGGTGGACAGCATAACAGTGAGACTTGTCATCTATCCAACTATTTCACAAAATAATGTCTCTATTTTTCCACGTTTTTACATGGGATGGGATGTTCGTCTCCAACGTGTTAGACTCTCCTTACTAAAATCGGAGAATAGTACAGCATCGCTGGAAAGAAATCCTAAAATTGCAACTGTATTTAATTTTTTCCGTGCTATTAGGATGGCACAGTCACTGTTAATATAAGTCTAACAAATGGTCATCTTATAAAAAATTATTATGCCAGTGCTTCAAAAGCTGAGTACATAAATTCTGCAAAGGATTGAATGTCTTTCGAGCTTCTTTCCCTGATTCTAGTGCTGTTCTGCTCGAAGCGCGGACAACTGTCAACTTCTCCCATAGTTTTTACATTGCCGTAAGAAATGATTGAAATAGGTCTGAGAATGCAACAGAAATTAGAAAGGAAATCCTCAACATGATCTGAAATTTCGCCAATCCGAAGAGAAAAATGGCTAATCTTCCATGCTGACACGGTGCAGTCGCTCAACTACAGAGTTTCCACATGGCAATACCAAGCCTATCTTACAAATTCGCTTCCGAGGATGAATCCGCCCCAGCATATCATAGTTGGTCGCTCAGGAAAAGCTTCTGCTACGATGTAGTAAGATTATATATGTAGTTGTCCCAAACAGGAACAATGTATAATTCCATTCGACATTTCACGCCGATCACAACGCTGATATCTCTTCAACAATAAAAGAGGTTGTGAGAACTACGACAGAAATTTTTTGGGGCGGTGTCTATCTTTCGATTTAATGGCTTGTAAGCCGTTACTCTACAGTGTAAGCTGTCAATTGAATCATGAAGAAAGGCTATATCTGCGTTTACAAATTTATCGCAGTATGTTTATTGCTATGCAAACAATTACTATGCACATCAGTCTCAATGCAAATAAGAACAACAATAAATAAGTTAGTTATATGCAAATATTTATTAAATAGTAAGAGTGGTAAATTCTGATTTCCAACCAAGATATTTGAATGGCATAAACAACCTCCACATGCCAACTACAGTTAGGAAATACGACAAACTGTTATTGAAGTCAAGGTATGTTAAAGAAGAGACGTCTGAGATCATGAAAATATGTTAAATATAGGAAAAGCAAAAAAGCGCAAGTACCGCGTGATTGTGGACTACTCTTAACAAATCTCCTCGGATGCAAGCATTAATATCCATAATTTTTCATGTCAATTTGAATTATAGGCATTTTGTGCCCCTTGTCAGTGTCGTCATCCGAACTTGAATCCTGACCTTGAGCTCTTTCTATCTCGGATTCATTGAACTCAATGCGATACCTGCAATATCATGCTAATAATTTGATGGTAGATTTTTTAGTAATTTAAGGTAATTTCATATATGTAAATCTAACGTGGTTTCCATGAAGTCTCGAGACCTAGATATCTGCGTCAGGACATTCCGAGAACGTGAACCTACACAATTAGGGACTTACGTAGATAAGTGGCGTGCTTCTTTGCCATTAATACTGCTCCTGTAGAGTAGCGGTGCCAACGATTTGTGGATGGGTAACAGTTATTGCACGGCAACGAAACCAGTGAAAGAAATGCTGGAGCCAGTTAGCTTTCTTTCCTTTATAGATGTGTTGAAAAATTTTCGCTATACCTATGCCACTATGGTGCACCGCCTCATCGTCATTGCAAATTTTTCTGGGAGTCGAACTGATATTAAAAAATGAGAGGTTCATCTCCACCACATGTTCACCCAAGTCGAAGAGGCAGTTCTACATTTCCGTCGGATAGCTTAGCTAAGAGTATTCGAACCCTAAGAATATGTGCTATTTTAGCTCATCATGTTCACTACTTGGAAAGTGGGTACAACCATTTAAGCAGTACTCAGGTTTGAAAATGGAAATCTGCGCGCCGAAACTTATCAAAATTAGGACGAAAATATAGATCGCCTTTTTGTTGTTACAACAAAGTATTTATTGCCACGACCGACTTTCTATTAACCTCGGCATTGATCAAGTGATTTTCTTCGTATTTCTGTTGAGCAAACGCGAGGTGTTACTATTCTTTGTTCACGATTAAGCTGACGTTTCGGCGGATTTCGCCTTCTTCAGAGCCGCTTTCTATGAGGTTTCCACTAAGTATGTCACGTAGAGACCAACCGCACAGAAATCACGTGGAAGTATAATGAAGGCGAAATCCGCCGAAACGTCAGCTTAATCGTGAACAAAGAATAGTAACACCTCGCGTTTGCTCAACAAAAATACGAAGAAAGTATTTCTTTTAAAAATTTTGTGACATGATGCGATGTAGATACTCGATTTTTTTAGTTTCTCAGTTTCTTAGTTAGATTGAAGTTTTTTAGGAATGGGAAAAGTAGGCATGACTTATAAGCAATGTGAGAGAGATAAGTGTGTCGTTTTCTTGTTCAGCAATCGCGAGGTTTTTAAACAGCGTACATTTACAACGTTGCTGAGATATTTGCAAAACTCACCGCAGGTGTCTATGGTGGGGAACGAACGCGCTATTATCCTTTCCGGGGAGTAACGCGTTCACCACCACACCATGCGGGGCCTTCGTTTCGCCTGTCTCTCAGCTATTTCTATCGATCTTTTTGCCACAGCAATCACCCGTCAGCGGGGTTGATCTGGGGAGCGCAAATCGGCATGGAACCCAGTTAACCTATGGCTGTAGTTGACTCCCCGGAAAGGATAATAGCGCGTTCGTTCCCCGCCATAGACACCTGCGGTCCAGAGTTTTGCAAATATCTCAGTAACGTTGTGGTTGTATTTCGCTTAGTAACCTGCCATGAAAATTATAGAAGGCAGAAAACAAAACGTTAAACAGCGTACATTTACTTCCATAGAAAAACACAACACAATGAGTCGTCAACCATATGCGACTACAATCAGCTGTTCTAAACTTCCTCATTGGAAGTCACGAAAAAGCGGCTCTGAGGAAGGCGATACTGCCGAGACGTCAGCTAGCTTTGTATTGTATTGTGTTTTTCTATGGAAGTAAATGTATGCTGTTTAAAAACCTCGCGATTGCTGAACAAGAAAACGACACATTCATATTCCAACATTGTGTTTTTTATGGAAGTAAATGTATGCTGTTTAAAAACCTCGCGATTGCTGAACAAGAAAACGACACATTCATATTCCAATGCCGAGGTTAAGAGAAAGTCGATCCAGAGATAAGTGTCTTTAAAAAGTGGTGAATGTATGGTTGCCAGTTCCATTGAACAAAACAGCAGTACGGCTTGACCTAAGAGAGTTCAAAAACATTAATTAGTTGACAGTAGACGTAACTGACGGCGACTAACTGACAAAAAAACCACAAACTAGAAAAACTGTTGGAAGTATTAACGCTCGTGGGTTACGATTCGATAAAAAATGATCCGATGTACACCCAAATGAAACTGATGTAATGGAGCTTCTGAGCATTTCCGCTAACTCGGACGATAAAATCTTACCAAGAATCAAGAACATAAGAAGAACTTTGTTAAAAATGGAGATCGGGAGCGTGTATCAATCAAATTACGCCAAAAAGTCACTTTATTAAGTTTTTTTTTTAAATTTCACACGAACAGTCTTCATGTCAAAGATGCCGATCTCAGCTCTTCTTGCGACCGACTTGCTTCGTCGTATCCGTAATCCACGAAGGTCTTCGAACTTTCCGCGTATGGGTTCAGCTGCTGCTTGGCGATTTTTGGGTCACACAAAAGTCGTAGAATTCTGGTCGAGTCAGTGCTTTTTGAAATCTCTTTGAAATCCTGAGATAACAGGGCTAGAATGTTCTCACTTGGATTACAGAGAGCGGACTGCTCCCACAGTAGGCCGATATTAATTTGCCGATCTCGGGTAGATGAGAATCGTGGTAAACAGATTGGAAGATCTACTTCTTTAGAGAATAATCTTAACGGAACATTTCTGTCCGAAATGAAATTAAGAGAAAAAAATTGGTGTATTCTCCTTCAAAATTTTGGAATGCCGGTAGAAAGCGCGCTAAGCTAAGCGAAAGAAGTGGAGAGCAGTACAAACATGACAACAGTTTTAGTTTCAGACGAGAAAATGTGCCAAGATCGTGTCTTACATTGCTGAAAAATTCCGAGCTTCTATTTAGAAGAAATACGCAAGGGTTTCATTGCACATTGCACTGTGCCATGAAAAAAAGAATAAGTAGTAAATAAAAGTTGAAACATTGTGAACCAAGTTTGTGCTTCCCAAGCCCCATATGTAACGTCCGAATCGTTAACTTTGCCCATCCGCTGAGCAGGTGCCATGAAATAGCCCGCTTTCACGAATAGCGTTTTGTTCAAATTCGGACGAAAACATATCAGTCTACATTCGCCACAAAAAATATTAGTTCTCCTAGCATTCGTTCCGTTTCAGCAATCATTTAGCTTCTTAGAACGGTATTCTTTGAAGTGAACTTTGCTTTCTCTCATTTAAATATCTGAAGGCAGAGCTAAATAGTTAAACAGCATTACTTAGTCAAACCCTTTTCATGCGGACGGCAACGTCGTGTTTGAATGGTGAAATTTTGTGCGCAAAGACGCTACGCAGCTATTGATGAATTTCTTATAATGATTTACAGGTTGCGCAGTGCGTGACAGCATTGACGTCAGCTTCTGTCTGCGTAGAATCAGACGCCTTTTTCATCTGGGTTGTCGAGAACATATGGTAGTTGTGCAATTCTTCAAGTGTGCTTCTTTCTCTTGCGAATATAATCCATTGTACAAGACCCTTCAGTGACCTATGCGGTCTGACGGCTACATTTTGTCGAAAATTCTGCCAATCCTAAAGCTTGGTAAAAAGTTTTCCAACAGAAGAGGGTGATAGTTGCGGATATGGTGTTGGAGCACCTCTTGAAAAACAAGTGTTCCTTCTTGTTTACAAATCTATAAATAACGAAGCTAAACTCAAAAAGTTCCACTTCATCGTTCGAGGCCGTCTCTCCGATGTGAAGTCATTTGAACATCCCTTTAAAGCAGAATGGCGTTAAGTGTTGGTAGTCGACATTCCTTCCAACGCGAAACATCCAATTCAATTCGTGGTTTAAAGAGGGCACTATTGAGTTCCTTAATATAGCACACAATGCGAAGCTATTAGCCGCCAGTGTCACTAAGGCCGGACTTTTGTATCATCCTATATTGGCAGACTGATGGAGTCTTATTTCATCTTTTTAGCTTGCACTATCAGTTCTTTGATTAAATTTTTAGGCAAGGAGCAGAATTTTTAAGTACTCATCACCGTCATGTTTCTTCGAATTTTGTAAACCTGTTATAACATTTAGATTTGAGCAGTTCTCCCGTACTATTCCTTTCTGAAGTTGTCATCTTAGCATACTCCTGAGATAAGAGGAAATTAGCGCATTGTTTCAAACATTCCTTGGTGAACAATACCCACGTATAACCTTTCAAAATTTTATAGAGGCTGCTGTGCTGCCTCCCATGACTTTTTCCAAGTACTTGATTTCTGGTAGGAGGTTGCAGTGTACGACCAGCATATATGCAAACAGATCCACGTTCGTATGAAGGATATGGTAGTGTGCTTGTAGAGGGTGTATAGCTCAAGCCCTCGCCGCAAACAACAGTAACTCAACCCCGGTCCAATTTTCAGAACCTCTTGAAGTGCAGCGTACACTGGGAAGGAGTCGATAATAGATTTTTGATATCTATTATTTAACCGTCTTCGAGTTTCTCACATTTTAAAATGTTTTGGTTAATTTAAAATCTTACAGTGATGTGATGTGATAATTATTACAGTATATCACATGCAAAAAATTATTGATTTTCCATAACTAGGTGCCAGAATGTCCTCATTTTTAATCGGAGATTCTGCTGTACTACAACGCGGTCAGAAGAGGAAAGCCGGCTTTTCAACATTCACTGCTTCACTGCTTTTTTCTCCACTTCATTTGCTGTAATTCACTGGTGTCACTGTATGGGTAAGATTCATTGAGCAAGATGACTGGAAAGAATGCTCGTAGCATTTAAAAGATACTGGCTAATTCTGGAGCTAAAATCGTCCTTATTCAATATAATCTAGGATTTATGAACTGTCATTAAAATGACCGAATTTAAAAATCATAGATGATGTACCTATTTCAACTAGTCCTAATGTTCTTGTCTGTTTCTTTTTCTTTCATTCTATTTTCAGACCATCCTCCTATATCAGCAAGACTACGGAGACACTTAGTTTTACTTTTTCGTCCTTGTAAGGCGCTTTGTAATTATGCAGAATTCACCCTTCATGCACTTGTTCGACTTCAGCTGGTTGGAAAGCCGGTTGATGCATTTCCGGTACGGTGTTCATTAGCACATCCGGGTTCACTGCTGGGTTTAATGTATCAACTTCGAAATCAGCACACTGTATATAGTCGATTTCCACCTGAAAAATGGCTTTTATTTCACAGCGACAGTGTTTGGTAAACACTTTTCTTTCATTCTGTGTTAATAGTTTTGTACTGTAAAAATGTCTTGGCTTGCTGATTTCTGCTCACCGGATCAATCCCCTTGAGGGGTGATTGCTGATGGAAGCGTTAGGTAGAAAACTAGCTGAAAGCAACAGAAATCAAGAAGCTCAGTGGTGCAGTGTGTAACAGGTAACTCCTTGGAAAGCGTAATCCTGGTTCGATCCGGCCCAGGGTCTAAGTTTTGCGAATATCTCAGCATCGTTGTTCTATTTCACATTATACTCTGCTGTGAAAAGCTGTACTAGGCAGCAAATAACATTGGTATCGTTTATGCCACTCATCATAATTAGCATTCTACTCTTCATTAATATAAAAGTATAGCCCGTTATAATTGGCCGAGCACGTTTTGCAGTCAACTAATGTCTGCAACTGACAAGAAATTTAATGGCAATTATACTATTGAGCCTGACATAGGAAAATAGTAAATTGCACGTCCATTTTTTTTCTGGAGGACAAATTTTGTTTATCTGGCGTAGGAATAAAGCTCTTTGGATTTCAAAGTATTTCTCGGTTTGCTGTCTGAACAGATAGGTCTCTTTTCTTCACGTTGATTACCATCAGTATTCTTTATAGTGCAACAATGGAAACAGTTTCTGTATAAAGTCTTTCCACCTGCATCAAAATCTTCGTACTTTTACCTGCCTAACACATAAACGAACAACAAGCACAGGAAAACGAACCTTATACTGACATTTAGCGACATAACGCACGAATTTTTCTACTCTGCTCGAATCTTCGTGCTGTTCGACAGTGACTGACCGTACCACCGTGTTGGAAACGGTGGCCAACGGCATAGTGAATTCAACTTCGCAACGTGGAAAGAATGCGTCCGGCATCATATCGAACGACGACAACTCGAATCGGCATCTGGAATACATGTTCTAGATGTTTATTCACCTCCTCTTGCCATCAGAGCAACCCATGCCGTCGAAGACGAACGGCGCATATTTTGCAGATGTGTGCAACGCGCTGTTCAGTAATCTAACCATCTATAAATAGCACGGTTCACCTTATGTTTAATATATTGTGACTTTTTTTTTTAAATTCAAAATACAATAGAACCTTTCACTCAGAGGCTCATGTTTCTATGACAGAAATAGTTGCAACCCATCTCAGTCCTAGCGAAAAGTAGTACGAATTTCTACCTGTGCTTAGGAAATCGCCAGATATGTTAAATCCTTCCCATTATTTAACGCTGTGAAGTATGGTATCGATGCTAAGATTTCTAATATATAGGTGAGAAACAAAATGATAATCATCCAGAAAATGGGTGCTTTTTTCTGAAGCAAAAAAAACCCACTGGCTTGTCTGGAATTGAAAAGATCTGACCGAAATTTGTCTTATAAAACCGATAGGTGAGCGGAAACGCTTGTTGTTCCTTTTTATGCTTCATATGAAGAAAGAACACATTGCTCACCTCAGTACATGTGACTTATAGGCTACATGATGCTTTTCGGGAATTCGTGCTATTCTCCACACAAGTGAACGATAAACATGCTCGTACTTCGCCTCTCCAATAGCACATTCTATTAGATTCGGTTCGCTAGACTGTACTGCTCCGAGTAACCGATCCTTTAGGTTCTGAAGTAGCAGAGAGAGAAGTCTGTATAGAAGTGCATTTAAAAAGAAATAGGAAGTAAGCATTGCTTTATTCTAACAGCTGGAGAGTTGGATACTTGAATGGTTCATATTTACTGCTTATGTGGTCACCAGTATAAATTCAACTTTTTTTTTAGTTTTGTTAGCTTAGCCAACGTTGTTCCTTGGAATCCGGAGGTCAGCTTCGCCAAAGCCTGCCCCAGGTCGTCACCGTCACAGACAGTCGCCGCCCTTGTGGATCAGAACGATATTTGCCATCATGCGACTAATTCGATATTAGGGCAGTGGTGGATGCTGGCGTTGGTTTACTCTTAGGTGGACTTCCTAACGGAAACGCTGAACATCTTTTCAGCTTGGAGACCTTGCTAAAGCAATGAATCTACCCGTTATATATCGCAGCCAAACACGTAGGAAAACCTTCTAGCCACGATGACGTTTAATCACAACATGAAGAAGTACTAGGAGCATCTGACCTAGCACTTGTGGTTGTGTCTAAACGAAAATTTTTGAACAGCTTCCTTGAGGTATCCATTGAAGTAAGAAAAAGGAAAAGAATGATTTAACAATTATTACACACAAATTAGATGGTTGGCAATGGGACAGTGACTCGCATCAAGCCTTGCTATTGAGCTGATCTCTAAGGTGGAAGGACCAGTAAACAATCTCCGGCCATTACTCTACTATAGATATATAGATGATTGCTTTGTCATTTGCTCCACACATGAAAAGAAGGACAAGTGGTTTGAGTTATTTAATGAACAGTTAGAGTACATCACATTTGACCAAGAGTAACCGAAAGAAAAGTGGCTTTCATTTCCGAACATTCAAATTAACTTGTTCGAAAAGGGATGCATTACACGATGGTACCGAAAGCCATGTAGTAATAACACATTTGCTCATTACGTTTTCTCTTACCCCTCACACTTCAAAAAGGAGCTTGTAAGAAATGCTTTGAACAGCTACCGGTGTGTACACATGAAGGGAGCAGAAAGAGGAATCTTTGAAAATGGTGCATCCAATACCCATTTCTAATGTCTTCGGGCTAGGCGTAGAGTAAAAATCACAACTCTAAACAACGGTTTTAGCGAAAATAAGGTCCCAAAATTCTACGCTTTATTTCTAGCGAAATAACTACAGCTTTAAAACGCTGCTGAAGAAGGGCGGTCGAGAGAATTCGGCAACAATAATTGAAATTCAATCGAGCACTCTGGACATCAGCTAGTTCGTAACCACTTGTATGATCTCTTATGCACAATGAAAAATTGCTCAATCCGCCCTGACGTTAGAGACGGTGATTGCATGGTTTCGAGTACGGTGTACCTAATCTCTTGCAAAGCAAGTGGGGATTAATGGGTTGGCGAAAGAGGTAGAGCACTCTGCTTCCGTAAAAGGAACAGCTAGCCAGTAAATTTAAGACTAACACTCCACAGGAAAAGGCACAAAAATATAAGGAGTAAGATTTTGTTGTAAAATTTACTATTCTTGCATAGAAATCGAAAACGTTAGAGGATAAAACTCCTGGTGCGCTTTGGATTAATTCCCAAAAATCCAAACATGGACCGCAAGCAGGAGTGTCATGTGATCACGCGTGACTTCGCGTCATACTCTAGACTCATTCTATGACACATAATCCAGGGGCATTTCCAGCCCATGTGTCTCTTGGAGTTTCTATGGGGCGCGTCTCCATCGAATTACTGGAAGACTTACAACGAATAAAACGGTGCATGTTCAAAGGAAGCTGTTTGTTATGCGAATAAAAACTTAGTTGTTAATTTTATCTGCTAAGGTAATGATAGTATTTAGTTAAGCAGATCGCATGTCAATTTGATACTACCAAGCTCTGAAGAAGACATAACAGCCGAAATATCAGCTATTGTGTGCTATGTGTTGTTGTGTTTCTGTTTTGTTGAGGCTACAATACCAACCTCGTATTTGCTCACTGAAGAAAAACAATAAACATTTCCTCTTCATTGCTTGTATCTCAAACAAATATTAGAAGTAAATTCCTAAAGGGTTGGCCTAGTCCACCATTTTCTCAAACTTAATTCAACCTTCCGTCCTCCCCCTCAACAAACGATTTTCTCCTTCATCGTGGCCGTATGTTGAACTGCGACTCTCCCAATCCGAGAAGGCGTTTGACTATTCGGTATCCTAAGAGTAAACCAATCCTATAAATCTCTTCCATCCTGCTAGCAATATAGCCACCAGGTGGCATTTGATTTCTACCTGAGAAGTCCTTAGAATACATTTCACGACTCTGTGGAGATAAATTCGCTTAACCAGAAAAGTACTAATCAAATGGAAATCTCCATGAGTTGCGCGATTTTTGGTGCCCTCTCAATTCTTTGTGTGTTCTAAATATGGCTCATTTAAATGTTTAAAGCAGTAATTCAAACCTTCACTTTTCCTGATCGCAACTTTTTCGAGTGCACCGACCCAACACCCCAATGCCGTTCTTCCCTAAACATGTCGAAATTCGTGGACTTTTTAGAAATTCGAATTTTTAAATTTGAATCGAGAGCATAAATTCACTCGTATTACCTAAAGATGTAAATCCATGCTTCCGGAATGGGGAAGCGAATCGAGATATCTTCGCATGGAATCTGCCTTCGTGTATTTTTTCCTCCCTTGTTCCTCTCTAGTTGAGCGGCTGCAATCGCTTCGATGCGGATTTCCACCTAGACACAAAGAGACAAATACATTATTAGTGACTGAATCTAAAAAATAACTGATAGATAGGAGTGCTTAAATCAATGAAGCCTCGGTCTATTTCTTTCCTTTCATTCTTAGACTCGTAATAATCAAAATATTGGTCATGATCAATCCTCCGATTAGTCACATTTCAATTCGTGCAGTTTCTACCGGCGCTCTTCTAATGTAAGCAGGGCAGTACAAGCAGGATATGCAGATATTTAAAAAGGTTAATAGCGTAACTCTAAAATGAGTTTCATTTTGTTGTTTTGTCGCTTTTAAACTTACAACCTTCAAGCCGTTACACTCGAATAGCATTACTGGAGTTGATATTAGAGATTGAAAGTAGTTTAATCAACGCAGTAAGTTTCGTCAAAGCATTTTGCTACACCAGACACCGACTACAATGCTTCAGGTTCAGCGAGATTACGACTACTAAATAAACGCATGTAGTTTGCCAGTTTATGGATAATATATTAACAGGTAGAGTTATATAATGATATCGTTATTGTTCCCATGAATGGTGAAAAACAACGAATAAAAAGGCTACATATAACGACAACTTTTATTTATCGCCTAATCTTTTTCCATTGCCGAGTGGCATGTGAAATAGAACCACAAAGGTGCTGAAATATGATCAAAACTCGGAACCACAGCTGGGCTTCGAAATCCCGATTGTCTAACCAGGTGCTCGTGTGGTATCCACCACACTAATCGAAGCAGTCACGCTGATATATATATATATATCACCTGTGTCATCTATTGTCTCGGTGATCGTCGAGTGACTCGAGCGGGTGCTAGTAAATCTTCCAATTTTTCCTGTCGCGTGTGCAAGAGTAGCCCAATGGGTTCTGCTCGCTCTAGGAACTCGTCGAGCATCATATCTTTCTTCTACAGTTTTCGTGAAAAACCTTGACCATCGAGGCAATGGTCTTCTGCAGTGCGTTTGACATTCCGAAGAATCCAGTTACTAACGGTTCTTGTCCATCGGCTGTCATTCACAAGCATTACGTTTCCAGCCCACCTTATCTTCGACAGTTTGGCATACATAATGGCATCTTTCATTTTTGATCGTTGACGAAAGTCGGAGCTTCGGATCTCTTTCGCTACTTGTGTGATACGGGATACTCGTAGCATCGTTCCTTTGACTGACCGTTTAATAACACTGAGCGATCTTTCATCCTGCTTACGCAGCGACCAACTTTCGCCGCATACGTTAGAGCAGGAAGTACTGTTGAGTCGAAAAGGTGAGTAGATAGTCGGGTGTTCTTTGTTCCCTTCACTACATCCTTTACGCTCTTGGAAGCTTCCCAAGCAGCTCGTATCCGTGTGCTCAACTCTGGTGCTAATTCGTTCATCATATTGATTTCCCGACCTAGATAGACATAATTGGAGCATTCAGAGATATTCGTTACGTTAGGTGTGAATGGAGCATGCGAGACCAATCCGTTCCTTATGAATGTCGTTATTGTGAGATTCAAGCGAAGACCAATCTTTCCACAGGCGTTATCAAAGTCGGCAGACATTCGTCCATCATGAAATGTTAGAAGGAAGATGTCATCAGCAAGACGAAGATAGTGTAATTGCCGACCTTCGATTTTCACTCCCATGTTATCCCATTCCAATATTCGATGATGTTCTCAAGGGTGGCGGTAAGTCGGTAAATAATTAACTCCTCTTTTGACGCCGATGTTGATCTTGTTGTAGAATGGTGATATCTTGGTTGTGAAATTTTTGTACGGCTTACGAAGAATCTTTATGTACTGAGTAGGGACTCCTTGACTATCAAGGGCTTCCATGACTGCTTCAATTTTAATTGAGTCAAATCCGTTTTTTAAATCTATGGAAGTGATATTGAGCGGTCTTTTGTTTTTCTCGCGACACTTCAATGAGACTCGTTACGGTGTGGAAGTGGTCCACCTTGCTAAATCCTTTTCGAAACTCTGTTTACTCACATGGTTGCCCTTCGTCCAATATTCTGTCAATGCTGTTTAGGATCATTGGAGTGAAAAGTTTGTAGACGACCGATATCGTGGAGGTCACCCATCTTGAACATTAGCACGGTTTTGCTGGTCTTCCACTGAGTATGAACCTTATGTTCAAACAGGTAACGTGTGAGGAACCGAGCCAGTGTGTTTACGAGGACTGGCGGAAGGTTCTTGAGGTCTCTGATCTTATCCTGTGCGGACCTGGAACTGTTCGATTTTCACCGACGAAATGACATGTCGGATTGTGGAAGAAAGAACCGGTGGTACAACATATTTATCCTCCTTTATTTTATATGACGGAAGGTGGACGTGGCTATCGATGAGTAGTATTCGTGAATGATAGTAGCCAGTTGTTCTATTTTTTAAAAAGCTTCTCTCATTTATTTTTTCATTTGTTTTCTTTTCTTCTCTTCTCGCCTATTACTTTATTAGTTATTTCTTCCTACAAGTGGCATCTTTGCGCACATCTCAGTATCTTCCACAAACTCCCTCATATAGAGATCGTATTAGTAAGCCGCGAGCAGGAACGTGAAGCGTTATCAGGTGGAGGATTGGCGGTTAATTGCAGACCAAAAGCGACCCTTGCTTCACTGAAACGCAGTTGGATATAGGGGATGAATTCCCTGTTGCTGCTATGCCGATTTGAGTCATGCCTTCTGTGTGCATCGTGTGTTATCGATTAAGCGGGTTGTGCTCTACGAGTCAATTCGGCTGAAAGCTTACAAAAAATGACAGGGACATAAACGAGAGGCGGTTAGGAGTGGTCTCCAACAAATGATCTCGTTGTTTAGGGAGTGACAGGCCACCCGTGAATACTCACCTATCCTCACGTTCAGAGCCCGGCAAACTAGAAGTGAACATCAAAAGCTAAACACAAAAAAATAAAGGGCCCTCATACAACTAACTCAAAATCCCTTGATACAGCGGTGATGTGTCGGACGCAGGCGCTGCTATAGTTCCAGGGCCACTCTAGGATATCTAAATTGCAAAGAACTAAGGTAACGGACGATCTGTACCAACAATGTACGCAAACTACCGTCCGAGTCCTCGGTAGAAGACTTGATCATGCAAGAAAGAAGGATAAGGTACGACGTCATCGGCCTGGCTGAGACCATATGTCGTCACCAATTTATTGTCATCTATGACAGCAGAGGCGAACTGTTCTTCGGAACATGCGACAGTAGAGGAGTTGGAGGCGACGGCGTTCTTGTGAACACGAGTTCAACCATAGATATCTACTCATTCGAACAACTTTCTAACAACCCGAATCGGACGTTTACGATTGAGAGGTGTGGATCAACACCAGATTTGACAGTCTTCGTTATCTGTGCATCAAAATCAAGCTATGAAAAAAAACGAAGTCAAATCGTTCTATATGGACTAGGAGTGGTCCTACAGATAAAACAATCATTGGAGATTTTAACGGTGAGATTGGGCCCAGAAGAACGCTTGAGAGCGTCACATTAGGACCCATGGGTTAGATTAGAACGAAAAGGGTGAGCGACTTATTGAGTTTTTCATGACAACTAAGATGTGTTGCAGTGCTTAGCGTAGAAGTTTCCTGTGAGGTTGGAAAGTACTGTAACGAAATAGACCGTGTCGTAGTGCATCGAAAGCTATGTCTAACAGATGCCGCTGTAGCCATAAAATTGTAAACAGGATCAGGTAATTGCCTCCTTCGTTCAAGATCTAATTTCTCACGGAAAGAAAGAAAAGCCGCTAAACTTAAAAAAACAGAAGTCCCGGAACCACCATAGACTGAGACTTATTCAATTCATTAGTCGGCTGCTGGGAAGATGCCGCTATCGATAACATCGACGAAGAATACGATCGGCTCATTCAACATCCTCGCGTTAGCGTATGAAAGCTGAGAGTTCGAAAGTCACCAAGAGACGTCTGTCTCCAGAAACACTCGAGTTGATACACCATCGTGTAATGGCAGAAGCTACCGACGATCGCCGACTCACGTTCGTACTTACAAAACAATGCATCTGGGTTAAAAACAGATCTTAAGGACAGAACAGCCGCAATGATGGTCGAAGCTGCGGAGAATGGAAAGGCCTTCGCAGAGCCCACCGAACCTTCGCCAGTTACGAAACCAAGACGAGGAATGCAAGATTCCTATCCAATGGAAGACCAGCAAAACTTGTCCATGAATGGTGACCTTCACGATATTAGCAACAATTGTCCAACCTGCTTGCTGTCTTTAGCACACAAAATTTTCACTTGAGTCATCGTAAACAGTGCTGACAGAACACTTGACGAAGGGCAGCCATATGGACAAGCAGGGTTTCGAAAAGTATTTAGTACAATGGACCACATCTACGCGATAATAAGACTCACTGAAGTATCTCAAGAACACAATAGACCGCTCTGTCTCACTTTCATCGGTTTAAGAAAGGCCTTTGACTCAATTAAAATAGAAGCAGTCATAGAACCCCTACACAATCATGGAGTCCCTATTCAGTATATAAAGATTCTACTGAGCTGTATAAAAATTTCACAATGGAATTATCACTATTCCTCAACGATTTTAACATTGACATCAAAAGAGAGATTAGGCAAAACGACATCATTTCGTCAAAATTATTCACTACCACACCCTGAAACACCATAAGAACATTGGAATGGGATAACTTACTTGCTTGATACTTGAACGTCTCGTCCTCACTGGTTGTGTGGGCCCTAGCATAATTACCACTTTTCGGAGACGTGCTGGTTAAGCCACTTTGGTTTCCTGGAATCCCAAGGTCAGCCTGGCCAAAGTCTGCCCAGGGTCTTCACCACCACAGGCAGTCGCAGCCGTTGTGGATCAGGGAGATTTGCCACCATACGACTTTGATACCAGGACGGTGGTGGATGTTGGTATTGGTTCACTCTTAGCTAGGTTTTCTGATAAAAACCACGGACTCCTTCTCAGCTTGGGAGACCCTACCAGAGGTACGAATGCCCTGCTGTACATTTCAATCCGACAATGGGGTAACACTGGGGTGAAAATCGATATTCGCCAATGATACCGTCTTCGCCTTGCTGATGACGTCGTTCTCATAACATCAAGCATTAGCCAGAGTAAATGAATGCTTGCTGATTTTGATAATCCTTGTGGAAAGTCTCTTAATAACTCGAAAGACCGACTTTCTATAAACCTCGGCATGGATAGTTGATATATTTATCGCATCGGTATTATCGCAAGCCAAGTAGTAAAAACATTCTAGTCCACTGCCTCTCCTCTCATCCTTCACACATGAAAAAAGCACTTATCAAAAATATGTATCGTACGGCTAAAAATGTGTGTAAAGGAGAGGAGGAAAGGAAGGAATCACGAAACCTGGCACGAAAAATTGCCATTTCCAATGGCTACGAAGTAGAAGCCACTCGGGTTAGGGGAAAACGTTGGGTAGTTTCCCAAAATAATATTTCAGACGAAAGTAGGATCCCCTTTAAGCTGCCCTTCATATCAAATGAAGTAAGTCACGCCATTAAAAAGTGCTTAAGAAAAAGTGGTCTTGAAAATTATGTAACGATTATTGACATCCCACCCAATACCCTACGCCGCCAGTTAGTTCGAAACCGTCTCTATGATCGTTTGTGCAGCTCAGAAAACTGTATGATCTGTCCTAACGGGAGAGAAGGGGATTGAATGAGTTTAGGTATAATATACTTGATCTCATGTAATGCATGCGGCGAGGAATATATCGGGGAAACGGCTAGACCACTTTGTGTCCGCATAAAAGAACATCTGCATGGGAAAGCTAAAATCCGTTTATACACCCCTCTAGGTACGCATAGGGCACAAAAGCACAACGGCGATGATTTTGAAATGAATGTGCAAATCTTAGCGCAGGATTCAAAAACATCAACGCGCAAAACTCTTGAGGCGTTTTGGATAAATTTCAAAAATCCAAAGATGAACCGGAAGGAAGAATGCCTCACTATCACGCGTGACCTAGCGCCCTATTTCAAAATGATATTTTGACCCCGGGGCGTGTCTTGCTCGCGACTCCATGCGAACTACGTGTGGGCCAGTCCCACACGTAACATCACGGTGAGTGGCCTTTCTGTTCAATATGGCGTCTATTTGAAAGTTTGATCTTCATTAATACTTTAACTTTCTTTTCCACCGAATAATAAAAAGTATTCTAACATAAAGTACGTCCAGGCTCTGAGGAAGGCGAAGTCGCCGATACGTCAGCCATCGATCAATAACATCAAAAACAACGACAACGACAACGAAGACCTTTACCAACCTCGTGTCGGCTTAAGAAGATCAGTTTATAAGATAACATAAATAAATATCGTTCATTTACGTTCAAAGGGCGAATATCTCGAAATACTTCAGCCACGTCTATGTAGTTCGGGAAATGAACTTGTGATAGAAATTTTTATTTATATAATTGGTATGGGTCTTCGTTGTCGTTGTCGTTGTTTGATGGAATTAGCTCCAGGGTTAAGCAGGAGGATGTAAACAGCTCAGGGAGCTTTCAAGATCATCGAAGATGTACTGAAGAGAACAAAGAACGCCCGACTGCGTGCTCACCTTTTAGACTTCACGAATCTCCCTGCCTTAACGTACGCGTCCATCGCTATGTAGGATGAAGTACCACTCAGTGCTATTGAACGCGCAGTCGAAATGACAATGCTAGGAGCATCGGGTACTGCGCAGCTGAGGATCCAAAGCTCTGATCTATATCAGCGATAAAAAAATCAAAACCGCCGTTCGGTACGCAAAACTGTGGATGATAAAGTGGGCCGGACACGTAATGAGTATGAACGACAACTGATGGACAGTAGCCGTTAGTGACTGGATTCCTCGGGACCTCGGGATATTAAACTTACTGCAGGAAGACCCAATAGTCAGAGTTCTTCACGAAAACCCTAGAAAAGAGATATTATGCTCAGTGAGTCCTTAGAGCGAGCAGAACCCACTGAGCTACTCTTGCACGCGACAGGAAGAAATAGAAGGTTAAGTGGTGCCCACTTGAGTCACTTAGTGACCAATGGGACGGTAGTGACACAGGTAATCTTAGCTACGTTATGGTTATATTTCACCCGGTACCTTAACACGAAAAAAGGAATGAGTAGTGAATAAAATTCAAGGCATTGTGATTTCGACCGTAGTTTAACGTTAACTGGGTTGGCTAATAATTTCTGCTCCTGAGGTTAAACCAATTGACGCATGATTGCTAGTAGCACAGATAGAACAAGAAAAATGGCTGAGAGAAATGCAAAACAGTGGCTTCGGTTGGTGTAATGGATAGGCACGTGAGTTCCCGGCAAGGGAATCACATGTTTGAAGCCTTACTGAGTTTCCGAGTTTTGCCCGTATCTTAACATCCTTGTAGTTAATTTATACTTTACCTTTGAGCCGGCAATCTTCATAGTGGATTTGATGTTAAGTGGCTTTTCTCTGTTTTTTGGCGGACGAATACGGAATCGCATAACCTTAATTTAGAAAAAAACTAAAAATAACAGTAATGATTAGAAAGTTTATAAAAACAGTGTAGCTTCACAAAACGTACCTCGAAGAAGCAGCTATCCGGCGGACTGAGTCGAATAACCTGTTCTTTTTCGAATGCAGCCGTGTCGACAGTTGAATGGAATTCAACTTCTTCGAATCGAATCCATCTCTCTGTATACATCGGCAGAATATCCTTACGCCTCACGATTTCCTGAGTGGCTCAGTAACAATTAATATTTGGGGGTATGAAATGAGTAGTCAACAACTATGGCGAGTAGCCAAGAGATAAGTAATAGAGAGACGTAATTTTGATGTCGTACGTTACTTACTTGCTTAATCGAAGTACATTTCCATAATAAATTATTATGATTGCATCTGAACTCAGAATGGGCTATTGCATCGATGCTGAGAGTCTAGAGTTAGGAAGGGATTAGGATAGGATAAAGGGTAAAGCTCTCGGCGTTAATCAATCCGTGAGGAATGCGCCATGCATTCGATTTCATTAAACATCGTTTGGAGCTGAGTCAATGCATACCTAGCCGTTACAACGAGTTGCGGTGGTCTACCTATGTATCGAAACAGTACTGCTATCTTCTCAGACAAGTCTGGAACCAATTTTCCGACCCCAGAAGAATGGAAGACTTGGTGGGCTATGGGCGCAAAGATCAATTCCACGCGTATGTTGCAGGGCGCCTCCAACCACTCCGCCACACACGTTCTAGTTAGAGCGAGGAAACCGGGAAAAATTCAATGAATAAAAGACGCTAAGAAAGGACACACATGAACAATGTAGTCTGCATTAAACGTGTACATCGTTAGGATCTCAAGATGTGTGAGACTTCAATTGCCCATTGTTTTTTTTTCTGTCAATTTAACGGTTACCTACCTTTCCTTGTCTTCTCCTGTCGTTAAGACCAATTTCAAGAATAGGAGATCCCGTAACAAAGGCAAGACAAAAAAGTCTTACACGCGCCTTCTGTTGAGATAGAATGCCTTCCTTATCAATAAAGGCAGAGTATTCGTCGTAACAGTGAATCTGAGATGGAAAGGTGACCAAAAAATACACTCCGATAGAAATTTTGAAAGATTTACGCTGCCTGAAGTGCAAATGCGCATAAAAATCTAGACAAGCACGCAACGCAGAAGAATTGATCTAACCGAATTTCAATGGCAGTTCTTGGTGAATTATGAAATAGGCCAACACTAAAATGTAGTGATCTCTGAATGCTCACCTGTACTTCATCTTGCTTGTAAACTGGCTTCGTCTCGCGTTTCGCAGGACATTTGAAAAGGATGTCTTCTATGGTGGAGATGAACGACTGCAGTTCAGTATAGGTGAGCGAACCGAATTTAAGCAACACGGTACACTGAGCCGTGTGCTCCAACGGTAGTCCGTATTTCGTGATATGACCGTCAACCAGACGAGAAATCTGACCTGAACACCATTTATCGAGGTCCCGTTCCCATGTTTTCTTACTTCAGGATGAGGTTCTCTTCAATCAAAAATCTTTGATGTATATAGATAGCGTCGTTTTCTTGTTCAGCAATCGTGAGGTTTTTAAACAGCATACATTTACTTCCATAAAGAAACACAACACAATGCAACACTAGCTGACGTTTCGCCTGTATCGCCTTCTTCAGAGCCTGGAAGGATATAGTGATATACAATCTACTAGGCCAAATGCTTCAACCAACAGCTTCTCGAAAAACACCGCTTTTTACGTGACTTCCAATGAGGAAGATTAGAACAGCTGATTATAGTCGCATATGGTTGAAGACTGTACCATCCCACATCAGAAATTGATGCGAACATACGGGGTCAGGTCGCGCATGACCTCTGGGCATCCATCCCCGCTATTCATTGTAAGGTTTTTGGCATTTATCCAAAAGGAATCAAGAAGTTATCGCACTGGTGTCTTAGTCTTCTGTGCAAGGATATTGACTTTCACTTCAAAATCGTCTCCACAAGAGGTCAGGTATAACGTACCTGAACTCATGCAATCACCGTCCCTGCCGTAAGGGCAAATTACGCAATTTGTTGTTTCACACAGACGGTCATACAGGCGGTTGCGAACTAATTGGCGACGTAGAGTAGCCGGTGGTATTTCAACTATCGCTACCGATTCCTCTAGACCTGCCCTTCTTAAGCATCGTTTTATAGCTACGCTTACTTCATCGCTTATAAAAGGCAACATAAACGGTACTTTCTTTTAGCCAAGTGTTTCGTGTGGGCCCGTCGCTCTCCTTCTAAGCTTGAATTTTGAGGTAAAAGTCAATATCCTTACACAGGAGACTAAAACACCAGTGCGAAAACTTCTTGAGGCTTTTTGGATAAATGCCAAAACCCTACAATGAATGGCAGGGATGAATGCCTAGAGGTCATACGCGACCTGACCCCGCATGTTCGCATGAATTTCTGATGTGGGATGGTGCAGTCTTCAACCACATGCGACTATAATCAGCTGTTCTAAACTTCCTCATTGGAAGTCACGAAAAAGCGGTGGGTTTTCGAGAAGTTGTTGATCATGTAATTACCAGAGAGTTTTTCGTGTTTTTGTAAGTGGTATTGAAGCGTTTGGCCTAACAGATTGCATATCAGTATACCCTTCCAGGCACTGAAGAAGGCGATACTGCCGAATCGTCAGCTACTGTTGTATTGTATTGTGCTTTTCTATGGAAGTAGATGTATGCTGTTTGAAAACCTTGCGATTGCTGAACAAGAAAACGACGCATTTATATTCCAATGCCGAGGTTAACAGAAAGTCGATCCTGGGAACTATACAGATCGCTTTTTTATTCAATAATTAGGATAGAAAAGTAATCCTTTATAGCTAATCGCAATCTGTGGACTTCACAATCTCAAAGCACAAAAATGGGCTGCATCTTAGAAATAAGCTTGATATTTGGAGAGCTGCAATTAATCGTTGTCAATAATTTTTTGGGGCTCGTAACCACTCGATAAGCTTATAACCCGAGATTTTCGATAACAGTGATATCTTACAAATTCTTCATTACGAAATGAGTGATACTTTCTAGGAAATGTAGAAATTGACCTGGTCGAATCCCAACTTTCTCTTTGTACAGTACGTATTGAAGTTTGACAGTATGGATCTTGCTGTAGACGTCGTACGCTTGAAGTGTGGTGTCCGAAAGTGAATAGCTCGCCTGTAGCAGAAGCTCCTTAAACAGAAAAGTCTTCTTTAGCTCTGCAAAATAATAAAAACAGATGGCAATATCAGGTAATAACTTCATACCAATTTTTCCCACCAGCTCTTCTTTTTTAGTATCCATTACTGATTCACAAAGTATGCAATTTTTAAATTTCTCATGTAATTTTATACATTTCGCTACAAAGGCGTTAACTCGACATAAAAGGTGTGCGCTGACGTGATTTTGTCGCTAAGAAAGTCTATATATACACCGAGATTCCATGGTCAGAACAATCTTATTGTCAATACTCACTATTGGGAAAAGCTAGATTTCACGACCAAAAGCTAAGAACACGACAAAATAAGAATGAAAGAGGAAGCGGCATGTTTGAACTTTATACCGCTTGTGAAAACACGTCAGCAAATCCAGTCAAAATCACTAGTTGTAATCAACGTCGCATATTGTGAGCGCCCAAGCATTTCTTCCCTTATATTTCATTTGAACGCTCACGTCTGTAGTCCGAGAAAGTTTTATATTTTAATATTTCGAAACCGACTTTTCTTTAACCTCGGTATGACTAATCAAAATTCATTCTTTCTTTGATAAGCTTACACGAGGTTACCATACAATCTTTATTCGGTTGACGTTTCGACGTCCTCGCCTTTATCAAAGCCGATGATTCGAGTTGGTGGTCCACGCTTGTTATTCGTCTCGATGCGGCGACTTCGCCTCCGTGTCGAGTCAGGTCTTCCTCAGCGGGCCACCTCCATCTCCATCTCTCATATTTTAGTCTGTGAGCTCAGCTGTTACTGAGAAGATCGCACGTTTTGGCCTTTTTCCGAACGTCGCTGAATACTTGTCAACTTGATTCTTTCTGCAATCCTGGGATAGGCTGCGAGAGCGTTTCCTGGTCTCTGCAATCGGAAGAGCCACATTTGGTTGATTAAACTCGTTGTAGAGACATACTTATTTGGATATGTGTTTATATTGTTGAGCTTACACGAGATTGATATAGTTGTTAATTCGGCTAACGTTTCGGTGGTTTCGTCTTCATGGAGCCGATGCTTGATTTGAGCATAATGGCGGGTGCGAATCTCATATAGTAATCTATAAAACAACCGCATCTGCGGCTTTAGCTGCTTGTTTTTACGGACACGTTTGCCTGATGGTCTTCCTAGAGCACGACTGCATCTTCGTGGAGTCCACTGCACGGTTTTTTTAAGTCCATCTGCATCCGTCTTTCTCATTATATAACAGGCCCATCTATGTTTTCCTATCGACGTGTGTTCCCCTGGGTGTTAGAGATGAAATCTATTTCTAGGATCAAAGCTTCGCATTCCGACAGTATGTTGTGTGTGACGATTAGATTTCAGAAGACATCGCCCAAGCGCTTTGTCAATACTGCGCAGTATTCTTGGTGTAATTGTAGTATTGGCACACGTTTACGCTGCTTAACAGAGCGCTATAGAACTGTTGAATCAAAAAGGTGACCGCGGATTTTTGGGTCCGCTAGTTGGCTGGTGGCTTCTTCGAGTGATCCGAATGCGCCTCTAGCTTTCCTCACTCTTCTTTTAAATCCACTTTCACGTTGTTCTTCATGTTCATCGATTGTCTAAGCTACTCTTACAAGGTGGTCTCTGTAATCAGAGAACCATTAAATTTGATTTGTTCCCCTTCATACTATGAATTTTTCACGAACTGGGTCTTCTTCTGAATTATGCATAGTCCCATCTTTTTCCCACTTCGTCGAGCTCACTGATCACCGTCTCTGCTTTGCAGATATTTTTTAGACTACGACGATGTCATCACCAGTACCAAGACGGCCGGATTTTTCCTTCAAAACATAAGCCTTTCCTATCCCGAACGAATAACATCATTGTCCACTACAGTTTAAACAGCTTTGGCAACACGGTGTCGCACATAAGATTTCTGGTTTCTAGGTCGAAGGAACTCTGCGGTGATATTATCGGATCCTGGAGCTATTCCCTTTTTCATGCTTTCTGTAGCACTTTTAACCTTAGAGGAAAGAATTCCAGCTGGTTTTTCTTCAACGACGACTATAAGTTCTAGCACAGAAAATCTGAAATGGGAAAAGGTAGGTGTAGAACTTCTCACTAATCAATTCTTTATCCTATGGAAAAGTTTTAGTGACCCCACGTTCGTTCGTCAGGGCTGACAGTGGTGCATTACAATCGCAAAGCCCTGGCGGATTCTTTTCACTTTCTTCTACCTGCACCGATATAGATCATTACTGATGACGGGGTTTCCGCTACCCACTCGGATTCGGAATCTTCGCCAGATATATGGTTATTATTCATTAACACCCGGTGTTAGGCTTCATGACAAAAACTCCAAAGCCGAAATAAATTTGCTCGTCATTGTTAGGCGAAGAGCAAGTTGGACAAATAGCTGTAGTGCCGTTGAATGAGGACGTTACGAATCCAGGGAAATTATTAATAATTAATAAACTAGGGGTGAAAGGATAAAAAGGTAAAGCTCTCGGAGTTGATCAATCTCAGAGGGATGCGTCAGGTATTCGACTTCATTAAGTATCGTTGGAGGTGACTGAATGCATATGTGACCTTTACAATGAATTGTGGTGGCCCACCGATGTATCGAGCCAGTGCCTTCTATCCTCCCAGACAGGTCTGGTACCGATTTGCCGACCCCGAGGGGTTGGAAGGCATAGTGGGCCATGGGCGCGGGGATCGATACCACGTGCTGCGTAGTACCTAGACGATCCAAAAACATCTGGGTATTCGCAAGATGGGCTGGAATGTGTTTCAACAACTGGGCAAATATCAGGGTTAAAAACCTATTATTAACCTAACATTATCCTATCCGTTGGGCCGTCTATACAGTTAATGATAGGTCTAACATTAAACAATGATGGATCGGTAGACGCAAGATCATCGCTGGATACTGACTTGTGAGTTTTTATAAACAAGTACAAGACGGGACATATTAGTAAGTCAACATTTAGTTGAGAGATAACTGATGGTTTTAAGCCAGCAGCTCTTGCCATTTTGACCCATTCGTGGTTCAATTTTCGGTATTTACTTTTAAACTCCTCAGATGATGGGCGATAAAGCGAAGCATTTTCAAGGTGCTTTTTCGTTATCTCAACATCTAACTGATGAGGAATTACGACAAACTCTCCACCCTCATCACTAACCGATAGTCTTATGTTTTTCGACCTTATCAGCTTTCGTACCTCTCGCATACCAAGTTTTTCCACTTCAGTGAGGTTTGAGTTGCATCTTTTCGCTCGACAGTGATTAAGGACTTTGCAAGTTTCATTCGTAAACATCCGAAATTTAATATCAGTTTCATTACTGGGCTCCTGTTGTCTAAAGAACGGCTGAGGAAATGGTGCTATTGGTAGGGCCTCCACTTGGTGTTGTTCGCACCTATTTTGCGTTTCATCTCTAGCTTTTTTTCGGAATCTGTCTTGAAGTTCATGTAAAGTACATGCGAACCTACGCAAGGTTACCTTAGAAATGGGTTCAGATGGTGAGGAACTCGGTCTCAATTGTAATAACGAGCGCGCACCGTCAGGGAGAGTCATGCCTCCTAACACGGTTAGCCTTGAATTTTCTTGCACATTATATATACTACTGTGACCTGTTTGATGTTCGTTAGCGGTGTTTCTGTGCTTTCTTGAAGTCGTGTTATGCATTTATTCAAAAGGCCTTCGAATTTTTAACGCAAAGTTACTTTAGCACTGGACGTAATAGAGTTGCAAGTCAACATTGACACACCCACTGTTCTACTCTAGAGGCGGTCCTCCGGATACTGAGCACAATCGGGATAACTCAGGGTTTTAGACAGCGGCGGAGAAGGTGTATTGACTGTCGAGCTAAGACGATCTTTTGTCTTAGTGACAGCGCTTCTTTTACAAGTCGGAAGTATCGTGCTGGTACGTCTCGTAATAAATCCGACGACCGACTTTCTACTAACCTCTGCATTGATCAAGTAATTCCTCGTATTCTTGTTGAGCAAACGCGAGGTGTTGTTTTTATTCTTTATTCACGAACAAGCTGAGGTTTCGGCGGATTTCACCCTCCTCAGTGCCACTTTACAGATACTTACTTAATTGGAAACTTCGACGGGGCGCCCTCACTAGTTGTGCAAACCGCAGCAAAACCTCCACTTTTCGGAGTTTTGCTGGTTTTGCCACTGTGGTTCTCAAGAATCCCAAGGTCACCTAGCCAAAGTGTGCCCCAGGTCGTCACTCCTACAGGCAGTCGCCTCCACCTTTGTGGATCAGAGAAAGATTTGCCACTATGCGACTTTGATACCAGGACGGTGGTGGATCCTGGTATTTGTTTACTCTTAGCTAGGCTTCCTGATGGAAACGGAGGACTCCTTTTCAGTCTGGGCGACCCTGCCTTCGGATGAATCCCTCGCTGCACATCGTAGCCCGACACCCAGCAACACCTCCCAGCTACGATGAGGCGGTAAACCTTTGGGCGAAGTATAAAACTAGCTGAGAGAAACGCAAAGCGAAGTCTCACTGTTGCAGTGTATAGTACGCAAGCCCTCATATACGATAATCGTTGTTTCTCGGCATCGTTGTAGTTGTAATTCACATCATACCCTGCTGTGAAAAATTATAGTATTCAGAAAATACAAGATTAACATAGTGATCCAATAGTTTTTTTTGACCACAGAAAAGTGAAAGAACTGTTGAATTTCAGAAATTCTATATAGGAATTCCTCACAGAGATTGGTTACGTAGAAGTGGCTCATCGCTATTACTAAGGTGGTGTTTAGTGGCTTAATTGAACTAAGAGATGATTACCTTCGAAGAAATGTTGTAAAAATGACACCGTTGGCAACTTACTTGAATAGGTTTACTATCGGTTTTACTGTCGTAGACGAAAAGAGTGTTTTCACGAATCCTAACATAACATGGCTTCCAGTAACGGTCCGCCATAAACGACTTTTTCTTGATAGGATGTCTAAAGAAGCGTTGAAGACGAAAACGCAAAAAAAAAGACTGGGAAAGAAACAGAAATAGATGAATTAGCAAGAAGTGTAGGGAATCGAGAGTTGAGAAAACTCATGTCCAACCAACAAACCCAAGAGTAGGAATACCAAGCGGAGTGGACATGTGTGTGCTGAAGTCGCAGAGAAAAGCTTATCTAAGTGGCAATTTAAAAACGGCACCTGATCATTAGCTCCCAACCATCTCCAGTGAATTTTGGTGAGAATTCGGTAAGCGGTACAGAGTCATCCTCATCATACAATGGAGACGGCGTTTCCACGTCCATTCCCTGAAATCATAAGCAATGTTACTTTTTTATACCTTTTCATCTTCTTCTACTTTCCACCACTTCTTTTTTCACTTTTATCCCCATTCCATTTCCATAAATTGATATGTCTTGTGCTTTCGTATTTTTGTTTCCCATTCGAGTTGCACTTAGCTCCTTCACAAGTAGAAGGAAGGCTTTCAAAAAGGTTCGCACCTCGCACTTGAAATCGTCTTCGAAAGCCTCTGGACGATGGAGCGAACTGCCAGCAGGACTCCCTCCTTCCTGTGTCGGTGTCGACAGTGTTGGACTGTGTCTACAAGACTATCTGACATTTTTCGTAATAGTTGCTGCTGTAAAGCACTCGATAATGTTGAAAACAAAGCAATGTGATTACGAAATCTCAAAATTTTTAGGTGAAGACGAAGACTTGCTTTCACCAAAGATTAGATCATTCGCTCTTTTGGTTTTGCTTCATTATAGAGTAGAGTTACTCTGAAAAATACAAGGAAAGAACAGCATCGCGTGTGGCGTTGTTTCGAAAACCACCCTGATGACTGCCTTTATGAGTACCGTAAATAATTTCGGCTCTAACTACCGAAAAGAATTTCGCTTACAAAAGGGCTGATAAATTTTAATTAATTCCGGTCTTCCAGTGCAAATCATTAAAGATAAAAGGAATTTCGATACATTTTAACACCATATGCGTCTACTTCCATTCAGAAAAGGTTACCGTGATCCTCCAAGAAAGTCGACGTCATCATGAACTATCTTGCCAAGTCGAATCTCTTCCGCTTTAGCTTTTGCTGCTGCAACGATGTCTTCAACCGGTTGCACAGCGAACGGATCGTAATCCTTAGATGAGTAAACCATTTAGGGATATGAAGTAGTAATCAGCAGCTGACCGAGGCCAAGAAATCGTCTCGTCGCGTTAATTTTTCGCGACAGTCAAAATATTGCATTCAAGGCTTGCGTATGAAGAAACGATAGCTAAGGACTTCGTATTGAACCGAAAATAAAGTAATCAAAAAGAAGAATGGGAATGAGTTCTGCACCTAGAAATCATAGATTTTTAGCCATTGCTCACCTCGTCAATCAGGACTTTGTCTAGTGGCGCAAATGGATCCCTTGGCGCCTTGAATTGTGATGGCACCACGAAAGGATCGTAGCTATCCGAATCCAGTGAACCATTCTAGAAAATCAAGTTCCTATCTTTCCTCTTTATAATTGATTTATTTTCGCTGTACTCACGCAATAACGCTCACACAATATAAGTACATAAGACTTATTATAAAGTAATGAAAATAAATGGCTGATAATTCATACTTTATTGTTGAAAAATCCACTTTCACTTGGTGCTAGATCTAGGGCAGCAGCTTCAAAATCTGTCCATGCGGGTGCGGGTAAATGAGTTTCATTCGATGGTCTGGAAAATTGTTGCTCCAAGAATCTCTCATCATTTATTTGAGCAGAAGAATAAATTGGCAATGATTATAGCCAAGCAAATGGTTAGTGGAACAGTCCATCAAAAAGCAAGGTGTTGGTTCGACCTCCTGCCCACACTTTCTTGCATTTCATTTGGAAACCCTTTAGCTCGACTACCTCCAAGATTACAAAGAGGGTCGACTCCGCCAGCACTCTACGACATTCATAAAGAATGCGAAATCCTTAAGCAGTAGCCGAATCAACAAGCTTAATGTTCAAAGACCTTTGTGGACGATGAGTTCGAGGAAAATGAATCGAATGCAAGAAGTGCTTGGATCCGTAGAGCAGATGGCAATTACCAGTCATGCAAAGCAAATTAGTTAAGTAAAGGTTTGAAACTACAGCAGTACCGACAAACGAGAAAGAATGTTTACAACAACGCCGTATTTGTCAGCCACAATTAAAAAAATAATACAGAAGTGGCTTAGTTTCTCTTGCGTCGTCAAGCGGTTTTTGCTACGTAAAAGGAATTGCTAGCGTCCTGAAGTAAATTAACTCAAAAGTGAAGAACCTCTCTACGATATATAAAGGACGACAGGCCTCTGTGATGAAGACCTGAGAATGACCTCGCATTGTTGTCTAATGATTTCACGCTAAACCACACTCGACCGGCATTTAACAGGCCAAAGAAGAAGATAGTAATGGACCCAAGAAGCAACGACACAGGCCATGGACACTGTTTCCCACTAAGCGCATAGAACTTCAAGTTCGAAACCTAGGACAAACAATCTTAGTGTTTTGCCAGATAGTCCACATAGAAGTGACCATTCTTCAAGAAACTTAGAACAGAAAGACTCATCGTGACCTTGGTCAGGTCGAAATTTTCGTCTCAAATTTGAAAAACTTCCTGAACCTTATTACATCAGGCTATGGAATTTGTTTGTACGACATCTCGGAAGATTTTCGGAAAGATTTCCAGTAATTTCCGATTACAAAGCGTCTATTACGACATACCCGAACGAACTTATTATTTAAACTAGTTTTTGTGTTTTAGAAAAAATTTTGCTATATTTAACGAATAGAGACCGACATTCTTTGGAATTCGTTCATCTTTGGAAATCTTCCCATTCATTGAAACATATTTCTAGTGTGACAAAAAAAATTGCCTTAGCACTAGGACGTTTTAAGAAAGTCCTTTTAAATACATTACTCTCAGAACGGAAAAAGTTTGTGAATACCAAAAGCTTACGAATTCACAAGGAAGGATGACTAGAAGGGCATCGGAAAAACAAAAGAGGAAACAGTGGTACTTTATGTACCGAACAAAGAAAGGATAGGTACTCACAGTTCATTAGTTGGGGCTACGATAACTTGTTGCTGAGTTTCAGGATGAACTGACAATTCATCTGACTCGCCTGTCTGGGCGAATTCCTTCAATGAGCTCCTGAAACAATGCAAAGTGAGATAACACAGTAGGAATGGAAGTTGCCGTAACAACTTCATTTTTGTTAAATAACAATTACTTTTTGCTCGTCGGAGGAATTTCGTAATGAGAGCTCTCCAGCTTTGATGACTCAATCTGCTCCACGTCTGAGGGCGGCTTCCAATCCTAAATTCCACCTATTGCTAAAGCATGTTTCATTATTTTACTTCATTACACTTAGCACCGAAATTTCAATCGTTACAAGTATTATGTATAGTATATTATATTTGTTTCCTATGCGGCTGCTACCTAAGCTTTGAGTTTTTTGTGCTAAATTTATGAAAGTCTTTGGTTAAATAGACTGCGTGTCAATTTGACGTTTCCGGGCTCGGAAAGAGGATAAACCGCCAAAACCGCTTGCCTTCGCTGAATAAACCTCAGATTCGCAGAATTTCCACTCAAAAAAGATGGCTGAAGCTACCATTTACAATCCCAAGAATAAAAAAAGATAGAATACTGGAATGATATAATAATAGGGTGGTGGTGCGTAAATGCAGAACACGAAATAACTAAAATCCTCATTAACACGACCCATCTTTCACAACTACTATACGGATTCCTGCACTTCTTGCATCAAATCGTTTCCTCGGATCCATCATCCACGAAATTCTTTGACCCTTTCGCGTGTGGATTCGGCTGCTGTGCGAGAGTTGCAGTTTTGCTCATGAATGTCATTAAATGTTAGTAGGGACCATTCTCCCTGAAGTCCTGAGAGAGATGGGGTAGAGTGTTCTTTCTCTTAATGTGGAATGCTGACTCTTCCCAAACAAGCCTGGTTCCAATTTCCTGACCTTGGACAGGTGAAAGGGTCAATGAGCCTGGCGCTGGCATGGAACAACACCGCACTTGTGACGATCGGCATCACTACCACTGCGCTACCAGCTACGACTAACCACATTGGCGTGTCAAGTTGAATTTTGATGTCGTGGTGTGAAGCGCCTCTCGTGATTGTGTTCTATGGCAAAGGAACCTTCTCTCCACGCTAGCCATTCTTTTTTGTCACCCGTTCAGCTCTTCCATAACTCAAGACGATTTGCTTAAGTTATTTCTTTATGAGGCGTAGATTATAAATCTTCGGATGTCCGACATAGATGTGCAGCTTTATACATGAACATTTATAATCAATGAGCCTCGTCTTATGGCTAGTCAAAGTATCCGGTTTAAAACGCAACGAATTCATTAACTTTCACCTTTGTTATAACTTCCAAATTTTCGAGAATGGCATCCATCTACGACTAATGAAGGATAAAAGGATAATGCTCTCGGCGTTGATCAATCCCTAAGGGTTGCACCGTCCATTAAACTTCATTAAGCATCGTTGGAGGTGATTGAATGCGTCTCTGGCCTTTACAGTGGCTCTTGGAGGGCTACCGATATATCGAGGCAGTGCTGCTATACTCTCAAAGAAGTCTGGGGCCGATTTCCCGACCCCGGAAAAATGGAAGGCTTGGTGGACCATGGGCGCAAGGATCGATTCCACGTCTGTGTTGCAGGGCACCCCCGACCACTGCGCTACGCGCGCTCTAGGAGTAATACGAGACCTAATGTAGAGCCTAGAGCATCTAGGAGTAATAGAACTCTGACAATGGTAATAGTGACAGAAATAAAAGTAAAAGCTTAATATTGTTTGAAAAATGATAATAGGTGTACGTCGTGAAGATCACGACGCTATTTTTAATAATTATTGTTGTTATTACCTTGAATATGTAAAATGGTTATAATGGAAAGTAGGAAGGTGGAAATCGAATAACAGAGGTCCACCTTTAAATCAGTTCTCATGTTTGCCATTTTCATAGCTAATTCTTGAGCAGCACGATCCATTCTCGCCTCCTCATCTGGTTCGAAAGTTGGCGAAGCAGCTTTTTTCCCTGAATATCTCTTAAAGTCCAAATACGTTAGCAAAGACTGTGATTTCTAGAAGGAAATATTAAGAGCTGTAATAAGAATATTCACCAGTATTTTCAGCAGAAAAGTATTTTCAGTGATTTAAGTAGTGCTCATGAAAGATCTTTAATAGAGCGTTTTACGATCGAGTTATCATTCGTCCTTAATCCCTTCTTTCATTTAGTGGCCAATATCTGCCTTTCCTGTCCTTTGCCGTGTTTAATCTGTGACATGCTTGTGATGTTTTCAAAGAGACATTTTACCTTTTTGTTCCATTTTCTTCTTCAGTTGCCTCTCTTCTTGTTTCATTTCTTTGGCCAGACGATGAATTTCCTTTTGCGCTACATTGTCGACATAGCCCTGAGTTCCTCTGAAATAATGCAAACAATTTTTTAAGAACATCCGTGTTACAAAGTAATCGACCATTCTGATAGTTCGTACCGACAAACACCAAGCATTATGTCGATAGAGTAATGCTGCTGCCTTTGAGCAAAAAGGAATGGTGATCAGAATATCAGTGGCGTTTTTACACAAAACCTTACAGCCCTGTGTTAGCAGAAAAAAGAGCTGTTGGCTGGAGGAATAGAATAACTAGGTGAGATCACATCCACACAGCGCAAACACCGCAATAAAAAAAGGCAGCGGCAAAAAAACAATTTAGTTACCTTTCAGTAGTGAGATGACCAAGTATTAATTTACATTTTCTTTCAATTTTCTTTTCCTATATGGGTTATGATGAAATAACACCGGGCTCTCCTCTGTTTAGGTTGGACTTAAACTCTCTTACCCGACTTGTCCTAGGTAGCTTTCATCTTTGATTTCGTCGGCGATCGTCTTTTCGCTCAACGTCTTCAGTGTGTCCTCTGTAGTTTTGATGGCAAGGTTTGCCTTAAAAGAAAGCCGTCATTGAATAATTGATTGCGATAAGTGCAGCAGGGACTCGCATGCAAGGGGCACACGCTGACTTATTCACCGGCAGTTCAAAGAAGAATGGGATAAAGATAAGCTCATAATTAGAAAAAAAATGTGCTTAATAAAAATTCCAAAGCACATCTCCTTAAGTCTGTTATGCAGTGGCAATGATATGAGTTTAGTAAGTACAAGGCCCTCATTCGAAATTGCCCCACGCTATCCAAACCTATCATTCGTCCAGGAACTGAGAGTAGTTACTTTATTCTTCTGAAAAGCTCTACAGCATTCTTTAAAGCTTGAAACACCCTAGTACGGCCCTTCCAAGAGTACAGAAAAACAACTCGACCATCAACAGTATCCATGAGGAAGAACCCCCTCGTCTCCCTAAGCAGCAGGCAAACGTACACCAAATTTAAACCTTTGTAGGTGATATGGCAAGGAGACAAAAAGATTGAAGACAATGATGGGGTCTGTACAACATATGATGTTGAATCATGTGAAAATAAAACTAAGTAAAATGAAAAAGTACGCCCGAAGAGGTTATATATTAATTCAACATCAAAGCTTCATACTTTAGACCAATTGTTAAGAAAGATAACTGGAACGAAAAATTGTACGAGACCATCTCAAACCAACCAAAGAATTATAAATCTAGGTTTTCACTAAAAAAGTGGCAACAGCAGAAAAAGGATACGAATATTATTTCCTTTTCTTTTATGGTTACGGATTCGGCTTATACATCGTCCTTGAGTGTTCGGTTACTTTTTCATTCCTACTTTCGTTTCTAATTTCAGCTTTAACATCACTCCGAATCAACTAGTAGGAAGACCGAGCGACCAAGGATTCGTCGCCGAAAATACACCTCCCTCTGATCCACATCGTGGTGAAGACCTGGACACGCCCTTGCAAGGTTACGTAAGGACTTCAGAAAGGACTAAGTTGCAAGACCAGCAATAGGTCAGCCTCAGTACCCCGCACACTGGGTGCTCCTTTCTATGACGTCATGCGGTGCGACGACCGGTTGAGAGGCCAGAAAATCTCGGGCTACGCAGGACGTCAATGGAACCGGATCTGACGAACACACGCACGACACGCCATGGAGATTGTTTCCTACTATGCACGTATGATGCCATAACACCGTCCACAGACGCCGATCTTCACGCTTTTCTTGTAGCCGCAGATCGCATTAAATCTCATGTGATCGCATCACAAGAAACAAAAATCAAGAAGACCGACATACGCCAACTAAACAACGGGACCCTTGTGATCCGTGGAGAAAAGGTCCCGCCGCGAAATGTCGGTGGAGTAGGCTTTGTCGTCCACCAGTCCATTGTCCATCTCGTCGACTCATACGTGATCCTTTCCCCTCGCATAGCCGTCCTCTGTCTGCAGCTGTCGCATCATAGGAAGATCACTATCATCAACTGCTACTCACCGACCGACGCAGCTGATGAGTACGAATTAAATGCGTTTCAGTTGGAAGAAGTCATCCGCAATGATAAAGCATATCATAAATTTGTTGTTGGAGACTTCAACGCCAGAATAGGAAAGACTAACGAGAGCGAATACAGGATCGGAGATTTTGGATTAGGAGAAAGAAGTGGGAATAGAAACCGTCTCGTAGGACTCCTGTCAGCAGCACGTCTCTTCCATGGAAACTCGTTTTTCCAGAAGAAAGAACGCAGCAACTGAACATGATAGTCTTCCAACGGCATGACTCATGAGGAGATCGACCATATTCTGATAAACAGAAGATGGTGCCTACTTGACACATCGGTAGTTCCGTTATTCTGTACTGGTTCCGACACCGCCTCCTTCGCGCGAAGATTCCATTCAATCGCAAGCTGAAAAAGAACTCTCTTTATCGACCACGAGGAAAAAGCCCAACTGTATACGACGAGAACATTGTGAACGAAGTCCTATCCAAGCGTGACTGACAGATTAAACAAGACCCGAGCGAAGACTACAAGCTGTTGTTGAAGGACTGAAAATCTGTGCTGAATTCTCCTCAGTTTCTCAAGCCAGAAGATCGGATCACATCCCCATCAGCACTAAGGAGTGACTCGAAAAGAGGAGGAAACTGAAGCTTGATCTTACTGCAAAACGTTTAAAATGGCTAATAATAAATGCCACTTGCAGAAGAGCTTTGCTGGAAAATCTACAACGGTACAAACAGAAAAAAATATTGGAAGCAGCAGAAAAAAGAAGCAGTTCGAAAAAATGCCGTCGAGACTTGTGTGATTATAATGTTCCACTGTCAGCCCTGATGAATGAAGATGGGATCGTCAAAACTTCCCGCCATGATATGAAATTCATAGCGGAAACGTTTTACACCAACCTTTTCCGGTCCACAATCTCCGTCCCTGGCCCTAATATCCCCGCTGGAGAAAAGCCACTTAGAATTCTTCCGTCGGAGGTTCAAGTTGCGATAGAAACCATGAAAAGAGGCACAGCTCCGAAACCCGATAATATCACCGCCGATTTCCTTAGAGATGAAGGCCACAATTTACATATAGTTCTCGCAGATCATATGACAGGCTGTACACGCAGCTGCAGTTGGTTTACATATCGTGATATGAGACTCTCAAGCGCTACCATGTTCGAACAAGACCACCACCATGGACTATGATTGCGAGAGAAGGGAACAAATGGCATATGTGTTGGGGTCCGCACAACTCGTGAAGACAGACCGTCCAAGTATCTAAGTATCCAAGTAAGTTCCTTTTATGGTAAATGCTACAAATGCAGCAACGAAAATCAAACCTCTCAGTGCCAAAATGTAATAAAAAGAACTGTACCTTCTCAGTCAATTTTTGGAATCGTTGCCAAGCGTCCTCCTCGGGTTCCGATTCAACCACCTTCGGTGGCAGTGGTGGTGGCTTCGGTGAGGCTTTCTTCGATCTTTCTGGGGAAGCAGACAATGCCGAAGGAGGCCGTGGTGGCGGATGGATGGCAGCAACTGAAACACTTCTTTCGAGGTGGGACATGTTTCGTTTTTGTAAACACATAAGGTGTTTCTAAATAAGGAAATGCAATGTCGTTGTAGTATATTTCTAATGAAATCCGATAGTCGGAGTAGTGAAAAAACTGGCCAACAGACTCGTGCATAATGCTGAGATATTTGCACAACTAGCTGAGAGACAGGCAAAACGAAGGACCCGGATGGTGTGGTGATGAAGTGCGCTGCTACCCGGTAAGGACAATAGCGCGTGTTCGTTCCCCACCACATACACCTGCGGGCTGGAGTTTTGCAAATATCTCAGCATTATATACGAGTTATATTTCGCATCATACCCTGCCATTAGAAAGAAAAAGGCAGTAAATAAAAGGGTTAAGATTGAGACTCGTGCATAGTTAACCGACAATTACCGCAGCCGACTTTTAATTAATCTCCACACTTATCCCATAATTTTATACGCTGTTGTTGAACAAACACCTCTTTTTAAAGGTGTTTGTTCAACGAGAGTGTAAAAATTTACCAGACAATGTTGATTTTTGAAAAGCACCTAAAACTAGAATTGAAACTTCACTGTGTTTGTTGGTTTCCTATCCTATTCTTTGATTTGCTTCGTATAAACGCAAAGAGCAAATCAGACTAATTCTTCTTGTGTCATAATAGAGCCAGGGCGCGTGTACCGCAGTGGTTAAAGATGCCTTGGAATAATGCACTTAGTCGTTAGTTCGATTCGGCGCACCGAAGTCACAAAGCTATCCATCTATTTGGAGTGGGAAAGTCGAAACCAGGCTTGCTGGAAGGATAGGAGAACTGACTTGATATATCAGGTCACCGCAAGTTATGCTAAAAGTCGGACAGGCATGCAACCATGATACTAGATGAAGTCGAATGCAAGTCGCATTCCTTAGGGATTGATTAACGCCGAATACTTTATACCTTAAACTTCCATATGTTGAGCAAAGCTACAGTATGTCTGTACATATATATATGCGAAAGCATATATTTACAGGGGGCCAACCATTTTCATCCGCTAGGCCTGTGCGCGGAAACTTAGGAGGTGCAGGTCGAGACGGTGGAGGAGGTCTGGATGGCGAATGTTGCTCATTTGCATTGCTGACGGAAGAAGTCGAGTTAAAGTTGTGAGCGGTAGATTCCCATGCATATGGATCCGACGATGTTGTGCTGAAACCGTACAAGCAATTTTAGTGTAAATAAACAATTGATAAGCAAGCTAGACAGAAATAGACAGAATTTCTTCTGTTTCTTATGCGTTTCTAATGCGAACACAAATTTATTTGTTAAGTTTGATCTGCTAGGGTAATGAAAGTGTTTGCCTGAGTAGATCGCATTTCGATTTGACCTTTCCGGGCTCTGAAGAAGGCGAAACCGCCAAAACGTCAGCTATTGTATCCTAACAATTCTATAATAACAACCTCGTGTCTGCTTATTGAAGAAAAACATCGCATTATCAATCAATGCCGAGGTAAACAAAGAATTCGGTCTTGGGAAACAGAATTTCGTCACTCGTTAGTGTGCTGTGGTCTCTTATTCAGGATATTCCTGACCCTTTTGTCGCGATATTGAAAGCTCGTCCGTTGTGCTAATAAGGGGTTAACCGTGAGGCAAAAGTGAATATTTCCCAGTACTGAAGCATACGTGGATTCGCCAGGTTATGCTCCTATCTCTGCTCATTTATCTACTTTGTATATACAAATTTAAGCTTGCCCATACTTTTGTGGGTGTGGTTAGGATTTTTATTGAGTGTTGCCCGTTATTTTGACCAAAAGACCGTAACGAAGTAATGCGAAAGAAATGAGCGGTGGCTGACTTGGACTTTTTCCGTTTGATATTTATACCACTTGTACGGAGAAAACTGAATTGCTGTTGGAATAAAATATTGAAATCCATTGACTCACAATACTTTCGAAATTTTCAGATTAAATTTTATTTGCTAACTATTCCTTACGGAAAAAATCTTCCATGTGTGAAATTTTTCTTTCATCAAGGACTTAATCCTTTCCTTCTTAACGCAAATGTTCGAGCAATTTTGTGAGGTAAGCTGTGCCCTTACGACTCATATGGAAAGAAAAATGAAGGCTTGGAAGAGAGTCTCTACCGAGGAAAAGAGACAAACGCAAATAAAAAGTAAGATGATGGAATGTGCAAATGGAAGACGATTTTTTACCAATATGATATCATCATGGAAGAGTAAACATTTAACTCACTATAAAAGAGTACGGGTGATTAAGCGCTCAATATGTTAAAATAGAAAACGTCTCTTTAGAGAACCAAACCAACCTTTGAAACAAAGGCTGGAACATCGGAGCAGAGCCGGTTCGGTCAGTGACACTAATATTGTGCTCTGTTCGACCGAACGATTGATTTATGCCCTCATCCACATGAATCTGAGGAGCCGCTGAATTCTCTATAATCGATTTTATATGCTACAGAGAAAATAAATCTTCATACAGTAAATCATACGAAATACCAAGGGTTTGTTGATCACTAATGTATGGAGCCGAGTAGTCAGCTGTGTATCCTCCATAGTAGTCCGAGTGTTCGTATCCGCCTAGTTCGTTACTTACGCCTACTGAAGAAGTAGTGCCATAATCCGGCTCGGGTTGATCAAGGCCGATAGGTGGCTCACTTAATTCGGTGGCCGTTTGATCGTAGCCTGCATGTTGCTGGTAATAAGGCAAATCTGCGTAGCCATTGTCTTGAAGTGTGTTCGTAGAGTATTCTTGACCATATCCAGGTGCACTTACATAGCCAGTAGAACTATGGCCATATCCTGTTGTCGCTCCATCACCTGCGACAGTACCGCTCTCGTAACCGGCCACCCCACTTCCGTAGGCGTGCCCGGAAGTGTCATATCCATGATAAGAACCAGTAGGTTGATCGTAGCCATAGTTGACTTGTTGATCATATCCAGTGTAGCCAAGAGTATCAGGGATATAAGAGTTGCCGTTGTGCTGGTTCGTCACACTCGTATAGCCATCATTCTGGTCGTATGAGTACGTCAGGTCATAAGCCTGATCGTAGTAGTACCCTTGTGAAAGCGCCATAGTACTGAAATGAACCAAATCATCTCAGATGTAAAGAATAAATGGAAACAGTTTGTAGCTAAAAAGCTTTCGTTAGCGAAAAAATGTCCAACCAACAATGGTGTGTTAAATCTTAGAAATACATTTTTTTTTCTTCGCATGCACACTTTTCTTAAGGCAAGATGTTCGCAGAAATTCAAGATCTCCTTGCTGCTTTTTGTGGCTATAATGATAGACTTTTCGATAAACGTTTAGAAGAAAACGCCCTTTCTTCTGTTTCACTCTTAGATGTTAAGATTTCTGACTTATATTGAGCACTCACTATGCGGGACCGGTATGTAACGCAGTACATGATAAACAACAAAATAGTGGAAAGCCAGCATACGTCAAAATACGCAGTACATGATAAACAACAAAATAGTGGAAAGCCAGTATACGTCAAAATAAAACACTTCCCCAAGTTACCATTTTTGGGCTCCCAAAGTGGATTAAAAATAAGCCACATGTACTTTCATTATTGTACTCACTCGTAATTGTCGTATTGATAGTGTGAGGATTGATGTTGACTGGGGTCATAGTTCGGATCGATTTCCCATTGCTGGGTTTCGTAGTTCCAAACGTAACCTGAAATTCCGTCTATTCGGGTTCTATGTTTACGTGCCTATATTCTGATCAATATTGAGAAGCTAAGCGATCAATATAAGCAACAGTACTTCCATAAAACTTTTGAAACAACTTCAAAAATTAGAATTAAAGCTGAAATCATTTGAAAAAATTATGACTGTATATAACCATAATGATGCTCAGATATTTGTAAACTTCCGGACCGCTGGCGTCTGCGATGGCGACCGAAAACGCTACTACCATTACCGGGGGCTAACGTGTGCACCATCACACCATGCGAGTCCATCGTTTCACCTTTCTTTCAGCCTTGTTATTGACCTATTGGTGATATCAACTATCACACGTCAACAGGAGCGACTTGAAAAAAAGAGTAGACAGTAAATGAAAAGTGACCACATTATTACTGAATATTTTTTATACGACTTATCTTTAACATCTATCATGCGGACCCATACTTTTCACTTTCCAGTCGTTTGCTGGCATCCACCATCCTCGAACGTCTTCCGACTTTTACGGGTGGCTTGAGCTACCCCATGAGGATATTCATTTCATCTTGAATGTCGGTAGAATAGTGGTCGAGCCGATTCTCACTAGAGTCTTTAGAGAGCCAGAAAAGAGCGTTCCCACTTATATTGCAGATAGAGATATTTTCCTGGAAAAATTCGGAAACAATTTTCCTAACCCGGAGGGATGAGAGGCTTCCTTGACTCGGAGACGGATCAAATCAGCATCATGCTCATGATGATCGGCATCTTTACCACAGTACTCTGCGTCGTTCAATAATTGAATATGCAGTAATAAATATAGGATCTTACTGTTTCGAACTTCATCTGTTATTTCATAATATAAGGGTAGAACCGCTAACAGCTGAGTCATGATATTACTCTTGCTCTTGTTAAACTCATTCCGAACTGGTGCGATTTGTTCCTCCTTATTCTTTCTTTTTTCTTTTTATACTCAACTATAAATGTACGCATATTATTGGACCCAGTATAAATGTCGTTGAGGAAATATATGTTGAATAAATAATGCAAACAATCGTCAAACAAAGTAAAAATATCTTAAAATAAGCCACAACGGCGCTGAGATATCCGCGAAACCTGGACCCCGGGTTAGATAGAACCACAATTTCCTTTCCCAGGTGGTCGCGCATTACACACTGCGCCACGGAGGTCATTGATCTCCGTTTCTCTCAGCTAGTTTTCAATCTATCATTACCATTAGCAATCACCCTTCAATAGTATTTCTTAAAATAAGTAAAGAAGCCAAGTAAAATGTCAGTGTTTAAAATTTCACGTTCAGATGTTCTATAAAAGATTAAAGAAGACGTAGAATATGAAATAAAACAAAACCTGGATAGGCGTTAGGATCATATGCCGTTTCTTGATTTTCCACTTCAGAGAGTTCATTCGGATCGACAGATTTGGTCGTTTCTTTTGCAGAGTCGCCTAGGAGTTTGAATGTCAATGATTTACAAAATACGTTTTCAGTTCTTAAAACACGAGGTGACAGCGTAATAAAATGTTACACCTTGAAGTGGCTTCGAGTTATGAACGGCATCAGCAGCATTTCCGCTAGCGACGGTAATGGCTGATTCGGAGGCTTGTTCGTCACCAGTAACAAAGGCACTTGGTGTTGAGGGGTTAGGAGTATGTGCTTCAGCTCGTTTTCTCTCTTCCAGCATTTCTTCAGAGAACATTGGCTCGTCTTCTTCTGATGACTGGAAAATGTTAGCACTAGCATTAAAAACGCTCTACAATTGCAACCGAAATGACGCTAAACTCTAGTGAAACCCGGTTCCATCAGAGAACGAAGTGGTCCACTACTTCAATTCGAACAAAAAATTCGCCCACTCTCGTGGAAACGTAAGACAGCTTGTCTTTTCATTATATTTAAATTTATGAAGACGAGTCATGGACGCTGCAATGGCGGCTTTGTTCCAGCGAAGCAAAATTTTTTACTGAATTGTTTAAACCAAATAGTTGATAGCGTTTTTGCCACAAACTGTGTAACACTGTCACCGTATGGGATGAAAAACAAAGAGGACCTTATGCTCTTTACATTCACACATTCTTGGTCGACACTTTGTTAAGAATAAAATGCACATTATCATATGAACTCTCCTTTTTTGGGTTGACACGAGTTTGTAAACATTTATTTTGACATTCGATGGCTGACGTTCGGGCCACTTCACCTTCTTCAGAACCGCTTTCTTCTTCAAGGAGTAAGAATATTAGTATTTAGCCTATATGTGATGAAGAAACAGCAGGGGGCTCGCGTAGCGCAGTTGTTATAGGTGATCTACAATACACTCGTGTTCAATCCCGCGTTCCAGGTTCAGGTCTTCCATCCCTCCGGGTTCGGCAAATTGGTACCAGACTTGTTTAGGAGGATAGCAGCACTGACTCGATACATCGATATACCACCGTCATTGTAATGGCCAGACATGCATTCAATCGCCTCCAAACAATGCTTAATGAAGTTGAATGCATGTCGTATTCTTCAGAAACTGATCAGCGCCGAAAGTTCCATCGTCACGGTGAATAATTCTGTTAAAAAATCTGTTAATATCTTCGTAACTTGAGGCTTAAATACTAAAAGGGACAGTTTATATGATAATATAAGTTAATTACTGCCAGAAGACGTAACAGAGTGGTTAGTGACACCGTCGATCAAGAAGCAAAGGCGCTAATTCGACCCTTTCTCCAACGGTCTCCTCCAATCCACAACGGAACGCCTTACTCCGGCCACATCAAAGATTGCACCGAAAATCAGCTTGACTAGAATTCTATGACATTCATAAAAAAGGCGAATATCCTCGAGCAGCACCCAAACAATCCGCGAAATATTCTGCGGACCGGAGGTGTTTGCCGTGTGGACTGAACCCGTCACTACCATTTCCGGGGTCTAACGCGTTAACCCACGGATCTCCTTCATATGAGGAAACCCGAGCCGGTTAGTCGCGAGGCTACGTGGCGCGTCCCTAGGTGGCGGATAGGGGGTTAATTGCGGAACAATAGCGAACCCTTGTTTTCCTGAGACGCAGGTGGATCCAGGAGATGGCTCCCTGTTTCTGCCGCCGATTTGGCAAGTACTTTCTGTATTTGCTAGGCATAATCATACACGCGTGTGTGGGTGCGTATTCGCTTATGCAGACTGGATTCTACGGGCCAGTTCGGCCAAAGCCCTGCAGTCACGGGAAAGTATATGGGAGGCGGTTAGGAGTCGCTTCTAACAAATAAGCTCCATGTCCACTTTGAGAGAGCTCGGCAAGCTACCCGTGAGCACATCCAGCTCCCGCGTTCAGAGCCCAGCACGCTGTAGGTGGGTATCGAAAATGCTAAACACAGTAAAAAGAAAACGGGCCTCATTCCCCTGACTCCGAAAGAGCCCCCAATTTTGTAGCGTTGGGAAGGGCGAGTTCGGAGAGGCTACTAAAATTTCAAGGCCAGCTACCTCGATCACGAAGAACTAAGGTGACGATCTGTACCTGCAATGCACGTTCACTTGCATCCGAGCCCTCGATAGAAGGCTTGCTCATGCAAGCAAGAAGGATAAGGCACGACATTATCGGTCTGGCTGACACAAGACGACGCCACCCATTCAACGCCGCTTATGACACCGGAGAAGAACTGTTTCTCGGAACATGCAACAGTAGAGGAATCGGCGGCGTCGGCGTTCTCGTCAACACGAGTCTGTCGATGAACATCGATTCATTCGAACAATTTACAACTCTAATCGCGGACTTTACGATTGAAAACACGTAGATTAATACCGGCTTCGGAAATCTTCGTTGTTTACGTGCCAACATCAAACTATGGCGAAGAAGAAGTTAAAGCATCCTATATAGACTTGGAGAAGTTTTACAGAGAAGACCAAACATTCTTCAAGGTCATCATAGGAGATTTCGGCGCCAAGATTACTCCAAGAAGACCGTCACGTTGAAACCCATGGATTAGAATGGAACGAACAGGGTGAGCGGCTATCTGAGTTTACCACGGCGACCAAGACCATCCATGGTAACTCGTAATTTCAGAAGCCCCAGCCATAATGCTGGACATGGGAGTCTTCCACTGGTGAGTACCATAACGAAATAGACCACATCATAGTAAATAGAAGGTTTTGCCTAACCGATGTCACTGTTGTTCTAAAATTCTACACAGGATCAGACCACCGTGTTCTTCGCGCATGATTCTATTTTTCGCGGAATGGAGAAAAAGCCGCTAAATTCCAAAACCGAAGTCTCAGAACCACCGCAAACTGGGATTTATTCAATTGATTAGTCGGCTGTTGGAAAGATGCCGTTCTCGATAACATCGACGAAGAATACGATCGGCTCATTCAACATCTTCACGCTAGCGCTATGAAAGCTGATAGTTCGAAAGTCACCAAGAGTCGTCTGTCTCCAGAAACACTCGAAGTGATACGCCAGCGTGGAATCGCACGAGCTGCAGACAACAGCGGACTAAGGTCCAAACTTGCAAAACAATGCAGAGAGGCGATAAAAGAAGATCTCAGAGAGAGAAGAGCAGCAGTAATGGTCGAAGCTGCAGAGGCTGGGAAAAGCATTCGCAAAGCCTACCAAAGCTTTGCCAATTACAAGTCCAAGATGATTGCACTCCGGCGCCCAGACGGAACAGTTACAGCGTCGAAAAAGGCAATGGAGAAAATCACTCAAGAATACTAGTCAGATCTCTTGGAGAGCCACGTCCGCGTTCCGTCATATGAAATAAAGGAGGATGGATATGTCGTACCATCGGTTCTCCCTCCTAAAATCCGACATGCCATTTTCGCCGATGAAAAATCGAACAGCTCCAAGTTCGGAGAGTATAAGAGCAGAACACCTGAAGAACCTTCCGCCAATCCTCGTAAAAACACTGGCTCGGCTCTTCACACGTTGCCTGTCTGAATGCATAGTCTCTACTCAGTGGAAGACCAGCAAGACCGTGTTATTGTTGAAGAAGTGTGCCCTGCACGATATCGGCAACTATCGCCTAATCTGCCTGCTGCCTGTCGCCAAAGTTTTCACTCGAAACATCCTAAGCAGGATTGAGGGAACACTGGACGGAGGACAACCATGTAAGCAAGCAGGGTTTCGAAAAGGATTTAGTACGATGGACCACATGCACATGATAGCAATGGTCGTTGAAGTAGCGCGAGAGTACAAAAGACCACTCTGTCTCACTTTCACTGATTTACGGAAGCCCTTTGATTCAATTGAGTTACATCATCTTCGCTTTGCTGATAAAACCGCCTTTATAACACCAAACATTAGCTAAGCAAAACGTATGCTTAACGACTTTGATAAAACCTATGGTAAGATTGGTCTTCGACTAATTCTCACAGAAACTATGTTCATGTAGAACGGATTGGCTTCGTATGCCCCATTCACACTCAACGTAACGAATATCTCTGAATGCTCCAGTTATATCTACCTAGCTCGGGAAATCAGTATGATGAACGACCTTGATCCAGAGCTGAGCAGAAGAAAACGAGCGGCTTGGGGAACTCTCAAGTGCATCGAGGATGTAGTGAAGAGAACAAAGAACATCTGGCTCCGCGCCCACCTTGCCCACCTTTTCGACTCAGCAGTACTTCCTGCCCTAACGTATGCATCAGAAACCTGGTCGCTGCGTAAGCAGTATGAAAGAAAGGACGATGCTAGGAGTATCCCGTTTCACACAAGTAAGGAATGGGATCCGACGCTCCACCCTGCGTCAACGATCAAAAATCATAGATGCCGTTCTGTACACCAAGCAGTCGAAGATAAGGTGAAACAGACACGTAATGCGTATGAATGGCAACCGATGGAAAGATCCGTTAGTGACTGGATTCTTCGGGATATCAAACGTACTGCAGAAAGACCACCGACCCGATGGTCAGAGTTCTTCACGAGGAGCCTAGAAGAAAGATATGATGCTCGATGAGTCCCTATAACGAGCAAAACCCACTGGGCCACTCTTGCACGCGATAGGAAAAAATGGAAAATTTTCTGGCGCCGACTCGAGTCACTCGACGATCAACGGGACTACAGGTGATACAGGTGAACATGTTCACCAACACATCATGAGGGTCATTCTTTTCGACTGTCTCTCAGCCGTGTTATTGACATATAGGTGTTATCATCATTCATCGGTCAACGGGATTTATCTAGGACCAAAAATCAGCATAAACCTTGTTAAGCTGAAGCCATGGTGTAGATCACAATGTCGTCAATTTTGTGGTTATATTTCACATAGTACCCTGCCATTAAAAAGTACTAGGGGAAGTAAATAAAAATTGACGACATAAAGAAAAATAATTCCAAGGTTATCTGAAAGCCCACCCTTCGAGTTCTTACGGCATAGGCCTTTTTTTATAGTTTCCTTTCAATATTTTGACTTCGCGTATTATAAACATTACCGTATAGTTTGCTTGTTTTTAGGCATCATGTAGACCTGACCGTTTAGACCTGTGCGGAGGATTATTGAGAACCAGTAGCTGTGAGAAATTCTTCGAATAATTCGTACTCGACAAAATCGATGTGGTGTATGGAGGGTGGATTAACACGATGAGATGGCTATGTTTCCCAAAGAACTCTGAGTACTCTCTGTTAGTAGGCAAAAATCGATAATAGCACGTGAAGGAAGTAATTTGCATAGCACGCTCAGCCGATTTTTCATCCCTCCTTCTCGAGGCGGTTGCGTCGACATAGGGACAGCGGTCCCACGGGGAGATGATGTTCGCCAAGGCTAACGTTGGTGTGTGGTACTTGACAGCTTTTCGAAAAACGAATATTTCTCAAAGAAATCACCCTAATGTCTTGTTTCTTGTCGATCCGATCTAAATCACTATTTATTGTTTTGCGTCAGAGAAACGCTTTGAAAGTTATAGATTGTCTATTCCCCTAAACCTTATAGCTTTCCCCAATCTGGATTCACACTAATAGGAAATTTGAAGATTTGCTGGCATGTCGTATTATAAATAAAATCCTAAGCAATATGTATTCTTTCTTTGATGAGCTTATATGAGGTTGATAAATATATTTTTGTCTAACGTTTCGACGTCTTCGTCTTCCACAGAGCCGATAATCCGAGTCGATGGTCCACGCTTATTCGAAGACGTCGAAACGTTAGCCGAAAATAAATGTCATTATCAACCTCGTGTAAGCTCATCAAAGAAAGAATACATATTGATCAGTCACACCAAAGTTCAAGGAAAGTCGGTTTCGAAATAAAATCCTAAGATTTTTCCAAATTCTTTCTACTTCTGTTCAGCAAACGCAAGGTGTTATCATACTTCTTTATTTACGCGCAAGCTGACGTTTCGGCGGCTTTCGCCTTTCTCAGAGCCTGGAAAGGTCAAGTTGACAGCAAACCATTTCCCCAATTTTTCCAAATCTTATTTTCTTGTGAAGAATTGGAACAGAAACACCAAGGAAAACAACTTCCCAACAGATAAACTTTAATTAAGGGGTGGATAGCACGGTGGTAATGATGTCCGTCATCACGAGCATGATGCTAGATCGATTCCACTGCGAGCCAATCAAGCCTCTCATCCCTCCGAAGTCGGGAAATTGGTACCAGACTTTTCTGGGAAAAAAATCACTCTCTGTAGTTCAGTTTGGAACGCTCCAACTCGGATATCTTAGGACTCCAAGGAGAGTTGCTCGATCAGTATTCTACGGCATTCAAGATGAAATTAAAACCCTCAAGCAGCAACCGAAGCCACATGTAAAAGTTGGAAGACCTTCGTGGATAATGGATGCGGGGAAACGAATCGAATGTGAGAAGTGTTGGGATCCGTAACGTAAACGTGAGGACGGATCGAATAAAAAAATAAGTGAAAAATCTTTTATTTGATTTACAATATAGGGTCCTGTCTGGTTTCCGCATCCACAAGAAATAAGAAAAAGCCGCGTCCACTTTCTTGTTCTCGAAAGACTGCCTATTATTTTTTCTGTCGTTTTTTCCTTAATCTAATTGTTAGCGGCCTTCCTTTCGTAATGAAATGATGTGGTATTTGTTTCTCGCTAGCATCAAATCGGTGAAAATTGAATACGACAAGTGGAGGCTTTATAAAAAAGATAGTTACACATCAACTAGTAAGTGAGAAGAATAGAAAGTGAATATTTCTACCCACCTGCTGATGCGCTTCAACGGCTTCGACTTTCGCTGTCTGAAAAACGAGCCATGACATCACTTCAAGATGCGGACATTGAGGAAATAAAAAATATCATGGCACTGATTAATCGTAAATGACTTCGTGAAGAAGAAAAGGGGTAGGAGATGGAAAATAGAAATACCTTGGCCATCGATCCGTCCGACAGCTCGTTATGAACGACGTCCGACACTGAAAAGAATGTTTTCATCTGGCGAGCAAGGGGCTGCACGTGAAGGCTTTTTAGATTGATTCTCGATGGGCCGGTCCATCAGAACAGCTTCAGAAATTCTTCAACTGGCTAAGGCTCGGCATATGCGCCAAAATGAACTCTTTTCTCGCTTAGATTGCGCTGGAGATGACGTGAGCACGTCATTTATGTAATGAAAAATTAGAACGAAAGCGATTTGAGTATGGTTGCATTTTCATAACATTTTCCTGGTAATGGCTCGACTTCAGCGCAGAAATTAGAGTTCAGTTCGTCTTTACCGATTTTCTGCTGAATCTTCAAGTTCTTGGAAGAAAGAACGAAATCCGGATAGGTTATTTGTTAAAAAAGCCACCAGCAGGGCTTCTTTCAAAAAATGATATTTTTAAAGGAATTTATGAGTGAAAAAACCTGAAATCATGAAAAAATCATGTAAAAATCGCAACGCGATTTTCTTGTAAATGTGGCTAGGTGGAACCTCGTCGAATTGGGTTTTGCTTTTCAGGGTTTCGTAGCCTAAATAGTATGACAAAAGAATAGTCAAATATGTATGATGTAAAAAGGCTAAGTGACTTCGTGAGATTTCCAACCGTTTAAAATAATTCCGACAACAAGTGCTTAAATAATTGAGACATGACATTACAAGGGATTTCTCAAGGCAAAAACCATCAAATAAGTATGATTTTGGTAAGCTCTGAAAATTTCTATCACAGTTAGATTTTAGTTCCTCAGTCGTCATAGAGTCTTATCTTATATTTTCAAATAAGACCAATCGTAGTTGAAGGTGGCATCACATTTCGACGTCATCAATGCACTGAGGCTACAATGTGTTGAGCTGAGTGATGTCGTAATTAGACAGCAGATAGGCAGCGAGATTTTATCCTTCGAGAGGAAGTCCATTGCTAATTGAAAAACTTAAAGCAGTGAAAAACCTAGTAGGATTCGAGAAAGCACGAGAAAGCGAATTGGCTCAAGTGAATAATGAGTAAGATGTCTTGCTGGAATATCATTCATGGCTGAAGGGTTGAAGGAGTAACATATTATCCGAGTTAGTTTTCTAGTTTAAAACGGGTTCGATGCAATCAATTTTGATGCAGACACTACACATTTTGCTTTAACTGAATCACTGAGCAATTCTTATCACTAATTTCCCATAAAAGGCACGTGTGGCGCAGCGGTCGGAGGCGTCTTGCAACACACATATGGAATCGATCCCCTTGCTCATGGGTCAACAAGCCTTCCATTTTCGAGGTTGGCAAATTGGTACCAGACTTGTTTAGTAGGATAGCAGCACTGGCTTGATACATCGATAGGCCACCGCGAGTTGTTGTAAAGCCGGATATGCATTCAATCACCTCCAAACAATGCTTAATGAAGTCGAACGCATGGCACATCCTTCAGGGATTGATCAACGTCGAGAGCGTTATCCCTTATACTTTAATTTCCCATAATATCAAGTCAACTACGAGTTTGTATATTTTGAACCAATGTGGAAAAATGGACAGTCTGCGCATGGTTCTAGTCAAGTTCCTTCGCAGATTGCTGACGTTCCTATGAAAAACCTGTATTTGCATTCTCCGAGCGACCAACATTACTAGGAACATTCCATTTTTTCCTCATTCGAAATGTTTTTGCTGATTTTTCACTAAATTACTTATTCGCATAGAAAGATTTTCAACGTATTATAAAGGCACTTCACGAATCCTTTTTCCATATGCTGTTAGAATTCCGTATGCCTTAGCGATGTGAACTTTTAAGAAACGTTTTTGCAGCAAAGAACGTCGCTTAGTTTCTTGTATATCAAATGACAACGAAGCTAGTGCCTGGGTGCTCCAAATGTTGCTTAGAATGTATACATAATACCTAAGCATTTGCACTCTGGCTAATCTTTGAGTAAGGTTAGAGGGGTCTGGAACGCTTCATTTGCTACCGCAGCGCATGAGGGTCTCTAGTAGGCTAAAATTAGACCTTCTGGTTGGGAATACGAATTTCTTGCTTGCCTTGGATAAAACTGCTAAAAGGCCAGTGCTGAGCAAGGTGACTCTAAGCAAGAAGAAACTCGACATTTTCTGTCTAGACGATAAGGCAAGAAAAAATCTAAGAGAAATGCTGTTGTTAGCCATGAAAGAAAACTGTGGGGCAAAATTTTTATGCGGTGCAGGAGAGACAGCCACTGCTTAATGATGAAGCGGTGGAAAGGATGGCGAACCCGAAGTTCGAAAAAACACGCCAGGAACACGTAACTTCAATAAGTAAAAAAATTTCATTTGCAAATTAGGCTTGAATCCATCCGAGACTCCATTTTCAACGGGGTACATCATAGGCTAGACCAATACATTAAACTCTGTCGCTAAGACTAGTGCAGAAAAAATATAAAACGTTCACACTAAAGCATTTACGACGAAGAAACTAAACGAGAAAAGCGCTACTGACTGGCCAGGTCTGGGAAGGGCTTATTCATACGGGCTAATTTGGATAGCACATTTTCAGCGCACATTCATCTATAGATATTTAGTGTAAAACTCGCTTGAACTGTTGCAATACTGTAATTCTGCAAGGCTACAGTTACATATTAGAATTTCTGCGTTATGGATAAGAAGCGTGGAGCCGAGACATGACAATCTTCAACAATGTACGATCAGCTGACGAAGTAACTATGAAATTATCCGTTCTACCCTACTTGTTAAGCTCACTGATGAAAAAGTAATACTGCTACATTGAGTAAAATTGAGTAACTATTGAGTTTACATGAGATTTTAGAAAATTCTGTAAATGAACAAGTAAATTAATAAAAAGAATCTCCCTTCTTTTTCAAATCAGGCCAAATTCGTCATTAAATATTCAAAAAAAGGTGTAACTGTGGGCAGCGAGCGAAGGCTTATCTGAATATAGATGTGCTAGAAATAAATTAGGTTAACCTATTCCTACCTGCTCAAAGGATTCTTTTTTTTTGAGAAGAATAGAATGTAAAGAGAGGCTATTACCTTTTGCTTCTTCAAAGCTCTCCCATTCTATACTGCTTCTTCTATTAACAACTGGAGGAGGTGGAGCCTAAAATATTTTTTGGAGTAACTCTCAAGTCCGACTTTCTATTAACCTCGGCATTGATTGAATAATTCTTTCTACTTCTGTTCAGCAAACACGAGGTGCTGTTTTATTTCTTTATTTACGCACAAGCTGACGTTTCGGCGGATTTCGTCTTCCTCACAGTCTGGAAAGGTCAAGTTGACTGCAATTTACACGGCCAAATACCTCCATAACCAAACAGAGAAAATGCTGAGCCAAAATTTCAATCAATCTTTGCACACTCACCGTTTTCTATGAGTCTTCCACTAAATATGTTACGTGGAGACATACTTTATTATATTTTATCACATTTATATTTCATAGACATGTTTTTTGAAATTCGGCTTAGATTGTCTTGAACAGCACGGTAGATCGCAGAGTTCATCCACCGCCAGCCGTTGAGAAATAGTTCCAAGAACCCCGTAACACTCCTACGCAACTGTAGTAAATGTGTTAGCCTTTTACTCCACTAACCAACATCCTGCTGTCTAATCATAGAAGTCTTCTTCTAAAAACATGCATTTGCAAAGAGTTCAGTAGTGAAATAACTTGCAGTATGTACTTAATGATGTCGAATTTGCTACAAATCCTTTATCAGGTGTGTTGCCCACTCAAGCTGCGCAGCAATTTACGTCGTTGTGCCATTATAAATGGATCTGTATAATACAAGAGCATAAATTGATGTTTATTGCACTGAAGCGGTGGTTTTGAACTTTTCGTTCTCGTATAGCGAAATGGGTTACGTAAAGAGCAGTTGTTAGAGATGCTCGGTAATACAAACTTGGTCGGTCACTGGTTCGATCCCGCGCGTGAGCTTCCATCTCCCCGAACTAGGCAAATTGATAACGGACTTTGCTTGGAGGAAAAAGAAAACTGGCCTTATATCTTAAGCTTAAGAAAAAACTACTGACATTAAAGACTGGCTAAAAATATGCATTCAATCACCTCCACATTACTTCATGAAGTCAAACACATGGCGCATCTCTCTAAGATCGATCAACACAGGACAGTTTATCTCTTATACTTCAAAGAGATAACTGGTCCTAGTGAATGAGTAGTGCAGGAGTCAAATACGCAACGATCATAGCTCAACCAAACTCGGGAACGACATAGCCACTATCTTCGATCTACAAGAGTAGGAAGGATACTGCTTGTGTTAAAGACCTAGAAAGGTTTCCGCTTGACGAAAGTTTAGCAGAATTCATGGATAAAAGGGTAAAGCTCTCGGCGTTGACCAATCCTTGAGGGATGTGCCATGCATTCGACTTCATTAGGTATCGTTGGAGGTGATTGAATGCATATTTGGCCTTCACAATGACTCGCGGTGACCTACCGACATATCGAGCCAATGCTGCTATCTTCCCAAACAAGTCTGGCACCAATTTTCCGACCTCGGAGGGATGGAGGGCTTGGTGGGCCATGGGCGCAGGGATCGATTCGACGTGCGTGTCGCAGCGACGCCTCCAAGCATTGCGCCACACGCGCCCTCACAGAATTCATGAAGAAGGCAAAATTCCCACGGTACAAGACAAAGCTACGTGCGATTTCAAATACCTTCCTGGATTGTGAATGCAACACAACGAACCGCATCAATAATGTGCTTGGATCTGCACAATAATTGAATACGAATTATACAAAAAATGAACGTAATATGCACCTTATCCTTATATTGCGGGTTCTCCTCCAGAATGTCTCCGTCGTAATTGTTAAGCGGTGTTGTTCGGCCGGAGACGTGACCGCGAGACTGAAAAATGCAACACTCTGATGTGATAATTGTTGGGCGGCCTTGCAGCAAACACAAATGATTGTGAACGTAATGGCCAATGCGATAATCAAAGCAAGATAACGTCAAATCCTGGCAAGATGGAATGGATTATGGTTGGCACGGCAAAAATTTTTCAAGCTCAACAGTTAGTTTTCGCGGAAAAAAATAGAACTAGGTGTTTCTTTTTTTAAAGGAATCTCTAGATAAGCAATCCCTGCCGAATGTCTTAAAAAGCGATTTTCACAAAACCTTGGCATAAACAATTAGTGATTTCTGCACTATTAAGCTAAAACGATGTTGGGAAGAAGGTTTTTCGGCCAACGTTCAGGACCCATCACCCTCTTCATCACCGCGTTGTTCCAAGCCGATTGTTAAGAAAACGAAGACTGCCGATTACGGAAGCCTCATTTAATTGGTGCTCCAATCACTAGATTCGACTCCATCGCGACAACGACCAACAATGGACCATCGACTCAGACCAACGTGGCTCTGAAGAGCCCGAAAGGGCCGAAAAGTAGGCCGAATAAATCCAATAAATAAAATAAATCAAATTACCAACGTCGTATATGGTTAATAAACTAGAAAGCATTGATCTTAAGTGAATTCTTCTATTTCCTTCCACCGCTACTTGGTCGTCTCAATCATGCACGCTTGTTCATACTCAAATAATTTAATAATGTTAATGATACTAACAGTAAGAGTGAAATATCCTTAATATTAAATAGCATTAATTCCTTAGTAGGTGATATTGACTTTAGTGTCACAAAAGACGTTTTTCTGTAAAAGGTCTTCTTGAAGAACTGAACTGCGATAAACCGATCGGTAGCTCAACAGTTGTGCATGTGACGTTCCGTAGGAACTGTCGCTGTTAGCTCTTGTCCAATAACTGTGGCCTAAGATGCATCACGTGTTGGCCCATTACGATCTAGACTTCTAGTAGTGTGCCGTAGTGTACCTCATCTTCCATTATTGATATGGATACAAATATTCGCCACACTATTCCACTCACCTTTTACGGTGTACTCTTAGCGTCAAACTCTTGATACTGCACCTTGCAGCGCAGTCGTGTCTTTTTATAACGTAGTGTCCGGCTTTGAACAACGTATGTTAACGTACGAAAAGTCACCGAAAGGGTGACTGCGGAACTCAATTTTCTTTACGCATTCTTTCTTGATAAGCTTGCACGAGGTTGGTAAATATATTTATTTTCGGCTAACGTTTCGACGTCTTCGTCTTCCTCAGAGCCGATGATCCGAGTCGATGGTCCATGATTGTTGTTCGTCTCGACGTTGCAGCTTCGCCTTCGTGTCGAGCCAGATCTTCCTCAGTGAGCCATCTTCTCGAATCAATTTTCTTTATTTACAGCAAAAACCATCCAAAACTTAAAAGTGAAGGAGAAAGCATCTAACGTTGATCTCTGAAGGATACGTTATGCAATCTAACATAGCTAGTGGTGATTGAATGCATATCGGCCTACACAATAATTTGCGGTGGTGTACCGATGTATCAAGTTGACGCAGCTATGCTCCTGGAGACGTCTTGTACCGGTTTTTCAATCTGGGAGGAATAGAATGCTTGGTATAGCAACTATTCCTAGAATAGTTTCTATTTCTTTCTATATATATTTGTATCCTTCTACTACTGTATGTTTCAGTATTAAGGATCATATCCACTGTTTCTCAAGTTGCCTAGCAAATGTCGTAGTACGTAAATATTTCGATCCCATCCTTAGCAACTTCGATCGCTGTAAACAGTCTTGTTATGCAAACCTATTTTTGCAATTTGAACTCATTGTTTGTTATTACTGTCCAAAAGTCATCACGCGTACAAGGTATGGAGACGGTAGTCGACGAATGTTTTCGGTAAAGATGTTGGACTTGTGCCAAATACCGCCTTCTCTAAAAGCATATAAATAGCCTCGTTAATTGTTATCCAGGTTCGCCCCTGTCAGGGTTCGTCGGCTTTTTAGATCCGTACCGTATTGACCTCGTGTGCCACCAATGTAGGTTATCGTAGTTGTTAAGTCATACAGCACATAGTCATTATTGTACATTAACTTCATAATACCATTGTTAAATGACAGTTGCGAATTGTACATTAATTTAGCATCACCGTGACTACGTCACGCTTTCCATCAGCCCAGTGTACCCTCATCATCATCCTGATCCTCATCCTCATGTCAATGTCCATTGTTTATCAATTGGTCTGCGGCGTGTTGTCAGTAGCAGCGGCTATCCTCAATGCGTTCTGTCTGAAACGCCATCGGTGGCACGTACCTTTCCTCCCACACGGTACGCCATGTGTACAAGGCCGCTAGCCGACCAACTTATGTTGCGTATTTGTTAAGCCGCTATAAGCTTATCATTTCTCAGTTGTTATCTTTCTGGCCTATAATCTCTTAAGCAATGTTGGCACCCACCTATGCTTAAACTTCACGTTGCAGACATATCGTTATCCAAGAGCAGCCGCCTGTGTTCCGCAGATGTCCCATCTCGTTCGTAGTCACTTCCACCATCGATGCTTAGGTAACTTGCTATCCCCATCGATTAATGTGCAAGTGCAGCCAGCCGCTCTACATACGATCCCTAGCTTAACCTAATGCAGGGCTCGTCTGCATCTCACTCCTCTGTTGTTCTAGCCCTCGGCATCTGGGCCACTGTATGCGCCAGTGTGGGCGCCATCGTTCGTATCCTCTTACTTGTCATTGTTACCAAGTTGCTGTTATCATAGTACTAATGTTGCAATAGTATTATTTACAATACTCTTATGCCTTCGTAAACCTCGCATTAGTAGTAGCTACAGCACGTCATAGCCTTGAACTTGCCTTATTTGTCTGTCAGTAGTTCTCCGTCGATATCAGTGTTGTATTGATGTTGCATTTAAGTATATAAACGGTTTAATTACCCAAGTTTGAGGTATTGCCTTGTGACAACTACGAAAAGTCTCGCGTGGCATTTTCTCACGAAGTCGAGCATTCTGCTATAAGCTAGTGATTATTCGGTGCCGAGAACTGACTCGAAGGCCTATTTTCGACTAGCAACTGCAATACTTGGGGAGCCTAAGGCGCTTGCTCGAACGAGAGACCCGTGTGTGCTGGAGGGTACCTCTAACCACTGCACTATACAACTTTTTAAATTTTTTTCCATGATCGTTTTATCAAATACCGCTCTGTTGGAAACTCTTTAGAGGTAAGAAGAAGAATTCGTTAATCCTTACTGCTCTCGTTAAGAGGACGACAAAAGCAGCGTGTCACTTCATGTCGTTGTGTGTTCGGTACACTTACAGATTTCTTGTCGCATTCTCTTGGAGTAGATATGGGGCTTATTTATTGAAAGCAATAACGAGAGGTTTCCGTTTTTCTTCTTGACCACTTGACTTTTCATAGGAATAAGTTTTTTCCGTATCCATAAACTCATTCACGAGGTTGAACTACTCAGCTGCTCAGCTGTGAAAGTTAAAGGATAATAAAGAGTAAAGCTCTCGGCGTTGATCAATCCTTGTGGGATGCGCCATGTATTCGACTTCATTAAGCATTGTTTCGAGGTAATTGAATGCATATCATTTGCAATGATTCGCGGTTGACTACCGATGTATGGAGCCAGTGGTGTTATCCTCCCAGACAATTCTGGTACCAATTTGCCGACCCCTGAGGGATTGAAAGCCTGGTGGGCCATGGGCGTGAGGATCGATTCCACGTGTGTACTGCAGGACGCCTCCGACTACTGCGCCACACGCGCTCGTAGCTGTTAAAGTTAAAGATATAAATAAGTATAATAACAACAATGATGGTAGCAATATAATAACAATAATTATAGCACCGGAACATAATTTTGACTTTCAGAAGAGATGCAGTGTCTACTACTTACAAAAAAAAACCGCTTTGCAATCCGCTTATCAGCTCACTGTCAACTAGAAATTGGAAGAGAAGGAAAATATTAAGTCGAACCTGTAGTGGGATCTGAGAAGAAATGTTTTCATAAAATTCCGAGTACGACATTTCAGATTTCCGTCGACGGGATTCTGGAAAACGCAAGCGTTGCCGTCAAGAACAAACAAATAACTTTGGAAGCCACAGCGCCAGGCTACAGCACCTGCTCGTTCCTTCGGCGGAATGGTCACCTTGATCTTCTCCTCTTCTTTCGTCTCCAGCACACCTGCGTGAAGGGCGTTTATTCTTCATAGAGAATTTCCCTTATCCCCACGGGCAGAATAATGTTTTATTTTCTCTATCTTAGTTGTAAGCCATTTCAGAATTTTTCCATTTCTTGCATAATTACCTTGTTTGTGCTGCCTAATGTTGATATCAGTTTTATAGCATTTAACGTGTGTATCTTGTCAGCCCAGGGAAATGAGTGCGTGAGAAAAACCGCTAGAATCATATGGATGCATGGGAGTTTTTTTCTTGCTGTTGTGCAGTCTCCAACTCACAGCAATTATTTCGTCAATTAACCATCGTGTAGAAGAAGCTCAAGACAAATAAATTTGGTGTCTTGGTTCTCCTTTGCTAATTTTCGTTGTCACTTATTTTTGATATTCTTTTTTTAACCCATTCTTTTTCCTAGCGAAGTCATCTAGATGATACAAAAAGAATTTTTTTGTATCATGTAAGAAAACCATACCATCAGAGGGTGCACTGAAAGCAAATCGTTCAAGAGCACATGACTGTGTGGGCGTGGTTGGACGTGGTCGTTGCGCAGTCGAGTTACTATATCGCCTCCTCAGTGCAGCGTGCTCTGGATCCTATAACGACCAGCTATTTATTCATTCCGAGAGTTTTACATATCTGCATAGATAAATATCCTATATGTCCCAGATTAATCCCGATGATAGATGATTGCTAATAGCATCTAAAGGTTAAAACACGGCTGAGGGAAAGGTGAAACGAAGGGCCCTCATGGTGTGGTGGTGAAGGCCTGATACCTCGAAAAGGGTAATAGCGGCTTCCAACCCGACAGTAGACAACTGTGGTCCGGAGTGTTGCAAATACCTCAGCATCATTTTAGTTGTATTTCACATTGCCATGAAAAAAAAACAGTAGACAATAAATGTAAAGTGTCTATCTCACACGCTTCAATATAGCTACAAAGTTTATGCAGTGCTGCAAATTTCGGGTGGTAAATATTTTTTGTGCAAATATGAATAGTTTTACCGCCTATTCTTTTTTCATGGCAGGGTATTACGTGATGTACAGGTACGAGAGATATGAGTAAATCATATCAACATAATCGCATCATCGTAAGCTAGCGGCATAGGATATCATCAGATTATTTTATATAATTTCAATTGGTGACAGCACTGTTAGGGTTGAAAACTGGCAGAGTAAAAGGCAAATCAAGAAGATCGGTTAGTGCAGTGGATAACATGTGAGCCCCCGGTAAAGGTAATCGCGGGTTCAAAGCGCAAATAAGGTAGCGAGTTTTTCTCATATCTCAGCACTCCTATGATTGTGTTTTGCGCAAATATTTTAATTCTGCAGATGAACAGTTTGTTACAGTTTGACGGTCTATCTAGCTTTTTTTAACCTTGGTAGATATGCGTCAGTTGAGGTGTGGTACAGAGGTTAGTGGAGTGGCTATTAAAACAGCCCATCAAGAAGGAAAGTGCTAGTTCGGCATCTTCCCTACGTCCAAGAGTGCAAGGAGAATTGACTCGAACAGCATTATACGACATTCATAAGAAGATGAAGAAATCTTCAAGCAGTAGTAGCCGGAACAACAAATTAAATGCAAGAAGTGCTGGAATCCGCGAAGTAGATATGATGACGGGAATAATAATGATAATAATAATAATAAATAAAACAAAAGCATTATCTAATCGGCTTTGAATTTTCACTTTTTGTTGGTTAGTTGAGCACTGCACAATTGGACAAATTTTCGCAGTGCATCGATGACTTAACCAAAGCAATTTTGAGATATTCGAAATCTATAGTCCGATATGAGACTTCTAAATTTTATTCGAATTATTCCAGTTCTCTACTAGGTTTTATATACGACTACTTGTGCGGGATAACGAACTGCATTAAGGGGATGAGGTGAGCAATGAATGAACTTGGAAGTCATATGGTCGCGTTGAGTTGCTAAGTAACCATATCTTCTATGTGCGAATTGACCACAATACGAATATGCAACAGCACCTGTACATATTTTGTAAATGCTGACGGAACTCCTACCGGCCTGTCAAGCTGAACTGAAATGTTGACTTTGATTTAAAGCTTCCGAAAGATGCAAACTATCTGTTACCTGCAGAACACGTGCTTTCAACTTCCGAATCGAGATCATTGTCATCGTTCAAAAGGCTTTTATGTAGTTCGTGTTCCTGAAGAGCAACCATGAGTATCCATAAATTCCACTCTGGTAAAAGTCATCAAAATGAATTTGCAGTAAAAAAAATATTACCTGTTCTGAGTGCCCTGGACCTGGGACAGACATTTTATACTTTTGTGTTTCCCCCAGTGATGGATCGACAGTTGCAGTTGTGGGTTTCACCTACGAAAAAAGATTTGACCTCTATGAACAAAAGTGTGCCGACCTTTTTATATGGTTTTCAGATCACAAGACTACTAACGGCGTTGAGATGTTCTTCAGACAAATGTATGGATTAAAGGTCTTTATGGCAATATCTAGAAATATTGCATGGAAACCGATTCCGCTAAGAATTGGAAGAGCGGAAGATAGGGTATACTGCAGAGGATCATATTTTGCTAACAATGGCACCGCCTTCCACATTGCAGGTTTTCAAAAACAGAAAATTCACATTTGCTTCTTTTTCTGGTAAAGATGTGAAATAAAGTAACCCATTTATTTCATAAACTGCGCCATTTAATCTCTGTAATCTATCAGAATCTAGTAATCTGCGCCGCAAAGCCGTATGCAGCAGGCAACTGAAGCGATCCTTCTTTATGTAATATTCCGAGTAATAATATTCTGAATTATCGAAAGAATAAGCGATTATTGGAGGCATGAGACGTACCACCTCGATGATGGTTTCGTTAGTGTCACTGGTCTTCATTGAGAGTCGGTCGATGTCAAGTTGAGGAGGCAACTCGGGAGCAGGCGGTAGATCGCACTCGATTGACTCAGTGAATGAACGCATCGCCCGAAATGAGGCGACACACTCTAAACTCACGAATATTCTGGTTTTCTAATGAATTAAAGGCACAACGGCGTACTATATTTAGGCCGAGCACCCTAGGGATCGATGTAATGCTAAAACTGTAAGCGATCATCCAAAAAGTGTCGATGACGAGAATGGAGATGATGAAGGATGGATAAATAATGTGGATGACCGTCAGGGGATTATGTAAAGACTAAAGCTGTACCTAACAAATGCATATTTTGTGTGCAAAGTGCGGAAGCAGCAAAACCACCGTGTTCGTTACTTCCTTTTAGTATTCTACTTAGTATGGGCAAGGATAAGAGAGCGTGTGGCGCAGTGGTCGGAGGCGCCCTACAACACACACGTGGAATCGATCCCGCTCCCATGGCCCCCAAGCCCTCTATCCCTCCCGAGTCAACAAATTGGTACCAGAGTTGCAAGCGAGGATAACAGCACTGGCACGATACATCGATAGGCCACCACGAGTCATTGTAAAGGCCAGATATGCATTTAATCACCTCCAACGATGCTTAATAAGGCCGAATGCATAGCGCTTCCCTCAAGGATTGACCAACGGCGACAGCTTTATCCTTTTATCCTTTATAAGCAAAAATGTTAATAAATTTCAGATAAAGAAAGTGAAAGTGGCCATAGTATAACGAACGTAGTGATAAAGAAGGCGATAGCGCAAAGCATGAAGAAGGATGCAGTATACAATGAGCTTTCTGCTTCTCCTTATGAGTGGAAAATTTCGAATACTGTTCTGCTGACTTTTAAAGGTTGTGCTAGTGTGTGGCAGATAGACGAATCTCCTCCGAGAAGAAAGTGAACCGAGAAGAAAGGCAGTCAACGAAAAAGAGGTGACCAGATAAGTTCTAGAATATGTGAATAGAATAAACGGTGTTGGCCTACGAAAACACCCGAAAGCAATGGAATTCAATAAGCGCGCGCCTCCATGGACGAAGCGGAGGTCTTACAAACCGAAGCATTAGGTGCTCCAAGAAAAGTGCTCGACGTTTTTGTGTCGAGCACTCGACGAAAAGTGCTCGACACTATTCTACGACCCAAAATCATATTCTGCGAAGATCCCAGCACTTCTTGCATTTGATTTGCTTCATCGAACCAATAAACCATCAAGAAACTCCGATCTGCACACAACTTCTGCTTCTGCCTGAGGTCTCTTTTATCTTTTTTGAACATCATTAGATGTTGGTCGAGTTAATTCTTCTTCAAATTGCGGAATGGGCATTCTAAGTGTTTGCAAATCCTTATCACATTTTTCTGGGTTGTAGGAAGCGAATTCACCACAGACAAACAAAGTATCAATTTTCCATTTATGGTTTGCTCAGAGCTCTAATGACCAAACATATATTGAAGGGGTAACGATTTTCTCGTGTGCGCTCAAAAATGCTAATATTTCGTTTTCTACCTTAAGTCGATAGCACACAATACCAGGAGATCAGATTTTTCTACTGAAAAACCTTGAACTATTATGCCATTATGAACACGGACAACTTAGATCACTATTGATTAAAGTCGACACCTATATCGAGTAATCCGCCAGGTTATCGCTACAGTTTTGCTAATTGTTTTTAATTTTCCTCCTTTCCCTTATTTCTGCACCATATTTTGATGCGTCGCAATATGCTCGGGTTGCATTTGAAAAACTTGCGCCTCGTGCTAGATTCGAACATGCGCTCACCTTTTCCCTTGCTTTGCCTTTCTATGAGTTAGTTTTTACGCTTATGGTACCATCACAATCAATCATCAGCGAGAACGATCTGGGAAGCACAAATCGGCATCGAACTCTGTTAAGCTAAGGCTGTGATCGAAATCATAATGTTAACTTTTACTTCAAGTATTTAACTACTGTTTCCCACTATTTTATTCTTTGTCGGAAGCAAGGCAAGTGCCTCGGAGGTGCAGTGAAAAACATGTGAGCTCCCGGGAAGGATAATCACGGGTTCCAATCCGGCCTGGGATACAAGTTTTGCAAATATCTCAGTATCATAGTGGTTGCATTTCACATCATACTTTGTTGTGAAAGAAGGAATGAGTAGTAGGTAAGAAGCTTAACATTTTCTGGTTAAATATTATTTCACTTGTTCGTATTTTTTTGAGCAAACGCGAGGTGTTATTGTTCTTTGTTCACGATTAAGCTGACGTTTCGGCGAATTTCGCCTTCTTCAGAGCCTGGAAAGGTCAAGTTGATAGCAACTCACTCGGCCAGACGCCTCCATAACCAAACAAAGAAACCCCAAACCAAGATTTCAATCACTTTGAACACAGCTTTGCACACTCACCGCTTTCTATGAGGTCTCCACTAACTATGTCACGTAGAGACCAACCGCACAGAAATCACGTGGAAGTATAATGTGCCCCTCACATCAGAAAAGCAGTTTTATATACTGCCCTATATCACGCGTGATAATGAGGCATTCTTCCCTGCGGTTCATTTTCGGATTTCTGGAATTAATCCAGAGTGCCTCGAGGGTTTTTCGCGCCTGTGTTCTCGATTCGCGTGCGAGGATCGTGACACATACTTCAAAGTCGTCCCCGTTGTCTCTGGGTCCTATGCGTGCCTAGCGGGGTATTTGGTCTATTTTTGCCGGCTAGGTGTTCTTTCATGCGGACACAGAGGGGTCTACCCGTTTCGCCAATGTATTCGTCACCACACGTCTTACAGGAGATCAGATAAACTATACCCGAGCTCATGCAATCACCGTCTCTACCACTGGGGCAAATTATGCAATTTTGAGTTNTCAATCACTTTGAACACAGCTTTGCACACTCACCGCTTTCTATGAGGTCTCCACTAACTATGTCACGTAGAGACCAACCGCACAGAAATCACGTGGAAGTATAATGTGCCCCTCACATCAGAAAAGCAGTTTTATATACTGCCCTATATCACGCGTGATAATGAGGCATTCTTCCCTGCGGTTCATTTTCGGATTTCTGGAATTAATCCAGAGTGCCTCGAGGGTTTTTCGCGCCTGTGTTCTCGATTCGCGTGCGAGGATCGTGACACATACTTCAAAGTCGTCCCCGTTGTCTCTGGGTCCTATGCGTGCCTAGCGGGGTATTTGGTCTATTTTTGCCGGCTAGGTGTTCTTTCATGCGGACACAGAGGGGTCTACCCGTTTCGCCAATGTATTCGTCACCACACGTCTTACAGGAGATCAGATAAACTATACCCGAGCTCATGCAATCACCGTCTCTACCACTGGGGCAAATTATGCAATTTTGAGTTGCACATAGACGGTCATATAGGCGGTTACGAACTAGCTGGCGCTTAAGATTACTCGGTGGTATTTCAACTACGCTCACCGAATTCTCTAAGCCCGCCCTTCTTAAGCAGCGTTTTATAGCTGTACTTATATCATTTGAGATGAAGGGTAGGATAAACGGGACCCTTCTATCGCTAGAGTTGTCGTTTGGAGGCCTACGATTTCCTCCACACCTATCCTGAGCTACAGTTTCGTAGCCATTTCACATAATAGTGAATAATGACGTTCTGAACGCAGAATTTTCATAGTTCTCAGTTCGTCTGAACTATTCTGAAAACGCAATTACTAGTAAAAGTACTAGGGAGGACAAGATCGATCCAATTCCGTAAACTCAGAAACACTCTTTTCCATAGATAAAATTATACTATTAAGAAAACAATTATTTAGCTTTCATTTTCCGTTCCTTATCCCGAACTTTTATTGTGATTCACTGTAAAATATCCAGAAGTACAGAACCACTCACCAGAATTAGACTGGAGACTGTCACCGTTGCGAAAAGCGTTTCGGCCTCCATGTGGATCAAATTCTTGAGGCGACTGGTTACGCCAGGACATTGGACATCTAGGCAGCTATCATCACTAGTAAGAAAAAAATTTGGGAAAGCTCTTGATTTAATAATGTTCTATGCAAACACAAGCGAACTGGACTTAATAAGGAAGCAAAAATCATTAAACGATCCCAGATGTCAACAATCATGTGATATCGTTGAAAAAAGTGGGTGGAATTAAAAATAAATGGGATGGGACGAGCGGATGTCGTAGTAAAAGTGGTGTATATGAGATTCTAGAATAACACAAGCACTTTTTATGTGGTGCTATTCAGGATGGTTATCTCGTCGTTCACCAGACTCAGCTTGCACTGCTAAGCAATGATTAAGTGTGTTTAAAATTTCTGAACTAAATACGTTTTCGTCAAAGCTATGTCTGAGTATGTCAATCAGCCCGCTCTCTGATGATCGCTATTCAAAGATTTCTCGTCTTCTTAATACCTAGAATCTGACATGAGCTGATTTCTGATTTTCACTCCTTACCTTTGGGGGAGGAGAAGGCTGGACAAATTTCCAAATATATTCTATTGCTACCAAGATGTTTTACTTGATAACTTTTAATTTGCTGACTCAGTGTACTTATTGATTATCGGCTGATAAATGTTCTATATTTCGTTCCTCAGAAAAACTGTTTTTGGACTATTTTACCTGGAACCGTGAGACCGTTCCTGACTGCAAAAGTACAAACTGACATTCCTCTGTTTTAGTTGAATGAAGCTCACCACTTAGAGCCATCTATTCGATAAAATAGGAAACCATTCATGAGACTTGATTTGGTGCGCTGTAGTACAGTAGTATAATCGGTGCATTCAAAACAGTTGTCTATAGAAGGACTGCTTGTTGAGCAATGTGTTCCTAGATTGTCTCTACTACTTCTGTGTTTGCCACTCAAAAGTATATGAAGCCTATACACATTGAAATCAATACATATCCATTCCGATAGTATAGAGTTCTAAAGTTCTGGTAGAGTTGAACTTTTAAAGAAATTTTTTTGCAACGACTTCATCACCAATGATTTCTACATCTAGTTGTTTTTGAGATGCTCGATAGACGTGATAGTTAGTTAGGCAAAAGTTCATTGAGCAAACGGAGTGTTTTGTACCTCAAATACTTCAACCTGAACAGCATTATATGTGCAACGGGTGGAAGAGCGTTTTCGTGCTAGAAGAATGTACTTTTCTTCCAAACATTTCAAGGTACGTGCGCTGCATCTTTCGCAGAACGTTATGGACTTCGTAATACCACTTTGCGCATTGATCCTTTTTCTGTGATTCAAGTTGGACTTCAGTTAATACAGTACTCGCCTGTAGAGTTTTTTCACATGGTGACTTCCAAGCAATAAACGATTGTGTTACCTTGTGGTCTTGATGAGTGGGCGCAAACAGTCGTTTCATCTGGCATGGACGTTATAATACCTCTTCTATTCCTTTATTCGAAACCCATTATATCGTTGCGAACCGATTAGACTTCCCGTCCTTTCCTTTCCTCATCTTTTGCTGGATAACCTCATTGAACGTCTCCGTGGTCCAGCTTTCCTCCTTCGAAGCTCATCGCTACTGATTTAGCCAGTGCCAGAATGCATCCCCACCAGCATTCGCAGTGGTTCTGATTGTGAACAGCTCTAGTACGCAACTTGAACACCTTTAGTCAATATTTGTGTCTACTGTATGGAAAGTACTGCTGGAACGCGACTCTCCTTTAAATAGTATAGGCGGTCATCAACACATACATTCATTTTTTCTGGCAATTTCTATTCACAAGTCTGAGCCTTTTCAACATTTCTTACTGATTGTAGCATTGATTAGTGGTAAAGTAGAGGCAGCAATTTGAGTAATTCTATATTCCCAGTGCTTTGGAGCCAAAGAATGTCATCCATAGGGAAAGAAGATTGTATTCCAGTATTCTTTTTTGATCGCAGGCCCCTTCATCGGTTGAACACGATGTTGATTTTAAAAAGTTTCTTTCTACTGACATCGTGTTAGCTTTCCAATGAAGGAATATGGAATGACCATCCACGCAGAGGTTGACAGACATACTTTCCTTTAATTTTTACGTTTTAGAACTACTGCTTCCTCTCTTCTTCGAGGTCACAACGATGAGAACCTTCCATTTAGTTTATCAAGTAATCCTACTTGGGCTGCTCCTACATTTCGGTGTATAATTCAGCTGTTCCGATTAGAACAAGCATATCTCTTAGATTGTGGTAAACTTTAAAAGCACCAAAACCCAGTGATCTTTACGAAGAGGACGTCCCATTTCCTACTGTTACAAGATGAATTTCTGACATCTGTAGATATTAAGAACAATTTTCTCATGGAAGATCACAATTTGAACTTTAATTGACTAGGCGATATTTCATCCAACACAACGCAGTGGTGTTCCACACCTGTGGAAGTAGGAAGTGTTAAGAAGCACACAGTGCAGCGTAGGTTTCGAAAAATTCGTGGTGGCCAATTATTCATCCTTGGAGACGAGGGAAGTCATGGTGGTCCTTCTGCTATTGACGACTCTGAACCGAAGGCTTCCGTGAAAGTAAACGCACATACGGCTGCTCGAAAACCTACAGAAGAGCATTACATGGAAACATTACAACTGCTTCAAACACCTAAAAAAAGTTGGGAAGTCGAAGCAACTCGACAAATGAAAGCCTTATGAGTCGAATGATAATAAAAGAAGTCGGTATTTTGAGGCTCCATCGACGTTTCTTCTACTTGACCAAAACGATCCTTTCCTTGACTGTATGACTAAAAATGAATCTTCTATAAGAAGCTGCTCAGTGGTAGTACGGTAATGAAACTCCACAGTACGTCCAAAATCCCAAATTTCATCAAGGGACCAGAAGCCAGCCATGCACATCTTTCTGTGGTTTGTTGCTAGTTCAATCTTTCGAAAATCCGGGTGAAACGGTTTTAGCGAATTATGACCAGTAAATCGACGGAATACACCAGAAACTTCGTCGGCTGTAGCACGCACTGATAAATTGAAAACGAGTTGTCCTTCGCTACGATAACGTGTAGCCATACTCCGCATAGTTGACGCAGCAAAGATTGAACGAGCTGTGCTACGAAATGACGTCATTCGCCATGTTCATGGAACATTTCGCCTATCTGTTGCTATCCCACCAAGCAATTCGAGAACTCTCTGCCCGAGAAATCCTTTGAAAATTATCTCAAGGCCAAAACTGCCTTCAAAGGCCTCATCGCCTCCAGAACTCTAGAATTTTGGCAATTACTATAAATGAGCTTGTCTCTCGTTGGCAAGGATGTGCCGATTTAATGATTTTCTTCCTCTTATTAAAGCTTATTCTGTGCTGAGATATAGCACTAAATGTAGGATGAAATCCTCCATTAATTTCTCAAAAGCCTACATGAACCGGATAAGGCATGTATCACTATTATGGAGACCACGAGACCTTCACAATATTGGAGCTCAACTTCTTTACATACTGGATTTTAAATTTTCTGGTGTTTAGGGTAAGCAAATTATTTTTTCTCTCAAATTTTTTCTCTATATAGAGCTCTATTGATATAATTGAAAAGCAACGTAACATTACGCTGAGTGGCTCTTCTGTTCAATATGGCGTCTATTTGAAAGTTTGATCTTCATTAACACTTTAACCTTTCTTTACCACCCAATAATAAAAAGTATTCTGACATTAAATACGTCTAGGCTCTAAGGAAGGTGAAGTCGCCGAAACGTCAGTCATCGATCAATAACATCAAAAACAACGACAACGACAACGAAGACCTGTACCAACCTCGCGTCAGCTTAAGAAGATTAGTTTATAAGATCATATAAATAAATATATCAACTATCTATGCCGAGGTTTATAGAAAGTCGGTCTTTCGAGTTATTAATTGAAAAGCTTCATCTGCTGCTGCTTGAACGTTTCGAAAGGAATCGAGGATCCGAGAAGTACAGTTTTGTCGGTTCTAAGGGAGTGGAGAATCCGAGAAAGCATGGAAAGCTTCCGTGTATTCATTACCCGTCGTTTCTATACCATAAAGAACAACTTGCGAAATCAGAGCCATCAGCGAGTAATTGTTGCGCTGGTGGCTAAGAAATGAGAATATCGAATGGGAAAACGGAAATGAGACATGTATGCTAGAAAGGAGAAGAAGGTGATTGTCAAGAATTAATGGATGAAAATCAAAATGCGGCAATGAATGAAACATATCAAAGAGCGAAATTTTTGTAAATGTCGTCGACCATGTACGACTCTAATCAGAGGTTATTCCCCAATGAAAAGCGCGTTAAGAACGGTGGGTTTTTCGAGAAGCTGTTGATCACGTAATTGCCATAGGGCTATTCGTCTTTCTGTATGCGTTGTTGGAGCATTTGACCTAGCAAATTGTATATCAGTATAATCTTCCAGACTCCGAAGAAGGCGATACTACCGAAACGTCAGCTGTTGTTGCGTTGTATGTGTTTTTTCTACGGAAGTAATCGTATGCTGCATAACAATATCTCGATTACTGAACAAGAAAACGACGCATTTACAATCCACTGTCGAGGTTAGTAGAAAATCGATCCTGGGAACTGTTCTGCACAGCTTACTTCCAGAGTAACCAGTAAATGTGGTATCAATCGCACGTGACAAGCTCTTTATTGACTACTTCAATGGCTAACGACTTATCATTGGTTCTTGTGTTGACGTGTTAAGTCGCTGGTTTTATCATTCCAGATAAGTCTATTACCAACTTGTCGACGCTGGAAAGATGGAAGGTTTGATATGCACTTGCCGTGAGATTGAACGAAGGTTCTTCTGTATTGTAAGGCACACCGAAATTTCAACTAAAGTAATCCTAGCACCTTATTGGAATAATCTTGAATAGAGCCTTTAATTTGTCAGCATTAGTTCACTACAGGTAATGTGTAATAGTTCATAATCTGAACCATGGAAGCATAGACAGTAGTTGGCAGAATTTATTGTTAGCTCATGTCTGCAAATGTTTTTGGATTCCTGGTGGAAGACATCAGAAAGGGACAACTACCTAAATTGTTTAATGGTTCTGCTTAGTTGTAGAGAGTAAAAGAACGAAAAAAAAGCAAATGAGCACAGTTTATAGTTGCTTGGAGCTGACAGGAGTAAGGAAACCGCCACCATAATTAACATAAGCTAGAAGAAATCCTTTTTATTGCTAACCGAAATCAGGTATACAAGCCAAGCAGGGAGTCAGTTCAGATTTCTTCTCACAGCTCATCTAAAGCTCTTCGTCTTTTGATTCGCAATCTCAGAATTTTTTACTTGATGAAGTTGTTAGGGTAGAAGGTTTAAGGATGAAATGTTCGACTTTCATCGATCCTTGAGAGATGTGCCATGTATTTGACTTCGATAAGCATCATTAGAGATGATTGAGCGCATATTCGGCTTATACAATGACTCGTGATGGCCAACCTATATATCAAGGCAGTGCTGCTATTCTCAATGACACTCCTGTGTCAATTTGACTATGCGGAAGGCTTAGCCAGCCGGCGCGCCGGTTCGAACCAAAGACCTGATGTGTCACCTGTAAGCAGGGTAGTGCACGCGCCGATTAGAAGTAACCAGTCACCAAGGATTTGAAGAAAGGGGCTACTACGTCCTTTGCTTAAGCGAACGCTTCAACAACTATGTTTCAATATTTGATTCTTGGCCCATTCCACGCAATTTGTTCTAAGACATCATATAAGAGCCGGTTTAAGCGCACTCTGAAGCCGTTCATATACATTTCCTAAGACGTAAGCGAATTAAGTGGGTGTATTCCATTTCTCTCTCTGAGAACGTGTAATCAAGATCATGCAATCTGCTTGAATGCATGTTCATTGTGTTGTGTTTTACGGTAAGTCGTCAAGTAACTGTCAAGTATACTGGAGAGGATTAGAAGTTGTTAGAGATGTTTATTCGGCTAACGTTTCGACGTCTTCGTCTTCATCGGAGCCGACGATCCTTGGCGATGGTCCACAGTTGTTCCCCTTGTCGATGTCACGTCTTTGTCACGCATCGAACCGGTTCTTCATCAACTGATAATTATATCAACAACAACCGCCCTGTATAAAAGAGTGTCGCGGGTGTGTTCGACTCATCCGAGATGCTCAACTAGGGATACAAAAGCACAGCGGAGACGATTTTGATATAAAAGTCGCTGTCCTCACACGGGATCCTAAAACACCAATGCGCAAACTCCTCGAGGCTTTTTGGATAAATGCCAAAAAACCTACAATGAATAGCAGGGAGGAATGCCTCGAGATCACGGATGATCTCGCCCCTTACCTTCGTTTCGATCGTTGATGATGGGTGGTGCAGTCGCCAACTATATGCGACTCTGAGCGGTTGTTCTTCCTCGGTTAAAGACAGGTGAAGAAAGCGGTGGGTTTCTTCGCGAAGTCGTAGATCTTGTAATTATCGTTCAGGTTCTCATCTTTCTGTTTGCGCTGTTGAAGCGTTTGACCTGCGAGTTGCGTATTAGGGTACCCTTCCAGGCTCTGAAGAAGGCGATTCTACCGAAACCTCAGCTACGGTTGTGTTATATGTGTGTTATTGTATGCAAGTAAACGTATGCTATTTAACAACCTCGTGATTGCTGTGAGAGAAAATTCTTCGTGGACAATGGTCAAACGAACTCCAGGATTTTCTTATTTTTTTATTCTATCTTATTTAACCCGCCTTCACGTCTACTGTGCGGATCCCAGCACTTTTCACATTCCATTCGTTCCTTCCCATCCATTGTTCACGAAAAACTTCCAACTTCTACGTCTGGCATCGGTTGCTGCTTGAGGATTTCCATTTCGTCTTGAGTCTCGTATAGCATTGGTCGATTAGCTCTCTCTGGAGTCCTCAGATAGCCAGGTTGGAGCCTTCCTAACTGGATTGCAGAGAGTGATTCCTTCTCCAGGGAAGTCCGGTGCCAATTTCTCGACCCGGCATGATGATGGGCTTGGTTGGCCTGGTGCAGTATCTAACTAGCACCGTGCTCGTGATGACGGACATCATTACCGCTGTGCTATCCACCCTCTGCAATGCAGACTTAGCACGCTGAACTATCTCCACACGCAACGAGCATGTACCATCGAGTATGGCAAACTGTTTGCTAATGCAGTCGTCAAAAGTGAATAATAAGTAATAATGAATGAATGGTAATAAATGAATGAGTAATAGCGAATTAATGAATGTTAGTAATAAATAATAATAAATAAATGAGTAAATCATGCGAGAAATAGGGTACTACTCGCTCCGCTCAAATAAGCGCTGTCAGCTCAATGCATTGTGCATCGTCGCATCGCAGTTTTTTAATCACTAAGTATTATATGAGTTGTTCTGAAATAAATGATCGCTTTCAACAATGTTATCTAAAATGCATAACTTGCTCCAAACAAATGTTTATTGATCAGAATAAAAACAGTTTAAATTCACATACTTTTGCCAACGAGAGGTAAGTTTATTAATTCTAGTCGCATAAAATTATGGAGTTCCGGAAGCGACGGATTCCTTGAAGGGATGTTTTGCGTTGTCGTGGTTGCTGAAGTATTTCTCGCGCAAGAAGTTGTCAAGGTGTTTGAATAGGTGGCAGTAGCTAGGATAGAGGTCGGCAAATGAGGCAAGGTTTCGTAGCCCAACTCGTTCAATTTCTGCAGCGCTAGTTTAGCAAAGTGAGGCCGTGAGCTGTGGACAAGGATTGGTCCTTTTCTATTGACTAATGCCAGTCGATGTTGTTGGAGTTTAGGGTGCGTTTCGTCGGTTTGTTGGCAACACTTCCCAACCGTAATCGTTTCACCCGGATTCAAAAAGCTGTGATGAAACACGCGGCTGCAGACCACCAAATAGTCACCATAACCTTTTCTGGCCCAATTTGGGTTTTGGGAAGTATTGTGGAGACTGATCGCAATCCAACCAATAAGCTGAACGTCGCCTGTTGCCGTACAGAATCCAATTCTAGTCGCACTTTACAACTCGATCAAGAAAAGGGTCCTTTTTTTTGGGCAGAATTGTAGCAGACGATGGTACAAAACGGCAATATTTTTCATTATCGTTTTATTGGTGAAGCACCCACCTGTCGACTTTTTTGCTTTCCTATGCTATTCAAGTCATTGAGAATTGTTTCTGTGCTCACGCCAAGTTGTTCTACAAGCTCTCGAATAGTTGTTCGCATGTTTGTTTCCACTAGTGCATTCAATTCGTCGTCGTCAAGTTCATTGGGACGTCGGCGGCCTTCGTTATCTTCGAGCTCGAAATGACCAGATCGGAATTTCCGGAACCACTACTAATTCACCAACACTATCTTCACTCCAGAATTCATTAATGTTTAGTGCCGTCTCTGCTGTGCTACGATCGAGCTTGAACCATGAAAGAAAATTTGACGAAAATTTGCTTTTGATGTCGAAAATCGAAAAGCTTAAAATTGGTAGAAAAAAAATTAACTTTTGACAAAATATAAAAACTGATTTGAAATAGTATAAAATCAACTTTCACACTTTATAATATTGCAGGATAAAAAGAATATTTCATTAATAAAAAATACATTAAACATTAAATATTTTAAAATGCTCGTCTATTTCTAAACAACCTAAGGGTAATGCATAATAATGCATTTCCTTAAAGATGCTGCGTAGTATGGGGCTCTTCGGTATGGGCTTCACAACTTTAAAGTATATCTATAAAGTGGGTTATATAAGCTCATAAATTTTACTACTGAAGATGGAAAACATTAGAGTCTACACATCTTTGCCAACGAGCAACAAAACTAACCACCTCCGTTCCTTAAAAGTTCAGGCACTTTGGAGACGACGAAATCGGAATTTCGCCCTGAATCATATTGGATTTCTCGTATAGGAAGCTGTCGAGATGCTCCGAGAAGTAATAGCCAATAGACGAAATGTGCATTTTATCCACTTTCTGGACGTACTTTCCAGCCTTGTCGCTTAACTAGAGTTCAGAAAATGGTGATTGATTTAACCAACACCAAACCATCAAACGCTCAACATTGTTTTTGGTGCAATTTGTGCGTTTGGGAAACACAACGGAGATCCATCGAGCTAGAAAAAAAGCAGATTCAATTGTCGTCGGTTGTCTTGAAGGGTTTATTTTTTGTCGTGCTTCAAAATTCGGCCAGTAAAAGGGTTCTTCATGCGCAGAAAAAACCTAACGGCACCTGAAAATAGCTCTTTCTTGGTCTGCCATTCAATTCCTGCGGCGTTTATTTGGCGAGATTCATCGGCTTTCCAACTTTTCGAGATTCTCCGAAATAGCTGAGATGTGTATGTTGAGTTTATCTGCCAATTTTAGGAGAATTTTAAGTGTAATTGCGTCAATCAAAGTTTCGTCAACACTTCCTGGGTCCCCTACCTCATTAATGTTTTGTGCCTTTTGCACTGCACCACGATTTCGAATATGTGGAAATAAGGAAAGATGCCGATTGTGTTGTTTTGAGATCTGATTTTCTAACCTATAAAATCTGTCAAAGATCCAAATTTTTCACTTTTTGATTTATTTACGCTCAGTGTTTGTATATAACAACAAAGTAGGAAAAGAAATAATAGTGCTGAAACACCTAAAAGAAGATGTTGACCTTTTATTTTCTGCCTACTGTAATTTTTCACGGCGGGGTATGATGTAAACTACAATCACAACGATGCTGAGATATTCGCAAAACTTGGACGCCGTGCCAGATCGAACACACTTTCCTTTGCTGGTGGCTCGCCCATTACACATTGTACTACGGTGGTTCTCCTAGTTATAGCAGAAGAATTACAAGCCGTGCATTGTATTCTGAGCAATACAATAGCTCCTATTCCAGATTCACACTCTACACTTAATTACCGTCTTAAAAACGTTAGTATTTTCTCTAGGATTCAATATGATCTTGCAGAAATTTCAAAAAATTGCGTAGAACGAACTGAAATTTCCCGTTGACTCTCAACGCTGAACCAAATACCTTTTTTATCCAATGGACGTAGATACTTCTTATTTTGTGCAGGTGTCCATAGAAATGAACACTTTGGCTCCTCAAGTTGTGTCTTTAATGGCCCGTTTGTCGATAGAGAAATTGCGTCTTTTTCCAACTTTATGAAATTTTTATATTCTTCAGGATTTTATGCTTTCATATTTCATGTGACTTGATATCAAATATTGTGCTTATCCTAGCACTTCTTTCATTCGGTGTGCTGCTCCACTCATTCACGAAGGATTCGGCTGCCACTTGATGAATATGTCTTCGTAATGGATGTCGTTAAACGCTGGACGAGTTGGTTCACGCTGGAATTCAGGAATAACTCCACACAGCGTTCCAAAGTCTTCACCACTAGCAGTCACCGACCTTTGAGGATCGGAAGGACCCTTCTACAGTCAAGGTTAGTACCAATCTTCCAACCCCAGAGGAATGAGAGGCTTCGTTGGCACATAAAGGGTTGATGCCATGAACTTATTGCACAGCACGTGAAACCATTACGCTTTCCAAAGAGACAATACATGTTACGTAAAACTACCAGTGAAATTCTCGTCGTACTCCAGCTAGAACTGTTTCCCTTAGAAAATACATTCGTCTATAGAAAGGTTATCAAAATAACGATGGTGGTGGTGCACATGGTTGAATGTTTGAACGAACCCCCTTCATGAATCACAAAGAATTGTCAGAGACGATGCACAATTTCCACTTGGCCGGTGGTTTGCTAGTTATTCGAGGTTTTTTTCTCTGCAAAGTCGTTTCAGACCATTCCTATGCTGTCACCACTGGCCAATGAGCGACTATTTTGCTAAGAGCATTGCATTTATTACTATGTTTTATAATAGCAAGACAGATATTAGAAATGGAAAAAAAATTCTCGTGTAGAGAGTCTTCAGAAAAGTTAATATTCAATAAAATGTAGAAAATAAAACATCGTCACAAAAGTCTGACAATTGGAAATGACGTTAGATGGAAGTCTCTAGAAAGAACCACACATAAAAATGAGTGAAATGGTGGACAGAAGTTTTCTAACAGACTGGATATATACGCCCAGAAACCACGATGACTCTCTGTAATCCAAATGAAATCCTATTTTCCGACACTTCCTGATTTTGATATGTCAATTTCTTAGAAGTAGTCAGTCTCTAAATGTGAATAGGTTTGGTTGAAAATTCGTGCCTTTAGACACAACAATAGAAAACTCAGCTGATCTTGAGTGAGATTTTAGGGATGAACGTGAGTAAAAAAAGTATTCTTCTAGATCAGTTATTAATGGAAAAATAAAACCTATTTTTTCCTAGCTTTCGAAAACAGAAGTTTAAGCCCAAAGAGTTAAGAACTTCGTGAAAAATGAATTTGAATGGGCTTTTCGTGAAGCTGGTTATAATCGCTTTAACAGCGCAGTTTGCTTTCAACGGAAAAACTTGTATCACGCACGTCACTCCTGAATATGGCATTCTCCTCTAACAAATTTATACCACATTTAACCAAAGAGAATTATGTCATTAGCTTTAGTTACTTTATTGCCACGGAATCACGACATGATATTGCTAAGAGTGTGAATAAAACACAAAACACTGATTATAACTACAACCTCAGCTTAACAGGGTTCATTACAAATTTGGGCTCCCCAGATCAATCACGCTGACGAGTGATTGCTGATGGCAGTGAACGATTGACTTAGCTGAGAGACAGGCGAAACGAAGGACACACATGGTGTGGTGGTGAACGCGTCACTCCCCGGAAAGCGTAATAGCCCGCTCGTTCCCCACCGCAGACACCTGTGATCCGGAGTTTTGCAAATATCTCAGCATCATAAAAAACACTTAATATCAGAAAAAAAGGAAGAAGAACGAAAGGAATAACTGTCAGTATGTAGTACACGCACTGAGAACGGTTAATCGAAGGCAGTGTTTCCGGACATAGTCAACCGAATGAGCAGCCCAAAACTCAGAAATAACTGTTTCCTATTGGAAGTGAAGATTTTTGGTATTTAGGGGCGCTAAAGTTGACAAAAAAGCACTTCCTTAAGAAAGCGTTGTTTTGAATGAATTTTTTGCTTTACATACTGCAAGTTAAACGAGCTATACATTACAGTGTTACCAACTGAGCTGATCAGCGTAATAAATCTGGAACTGGCGAGGATTCTGGCACGTATTTAGCGCTAGGGCTGTTTTGGAATACTAGCATTAGCGCGGACGGCTGGAAGTCCACAGTGCAGAACAAGAATATAGATCGATATGGTGGGTTGGAGCATGGACATCTGGGAAGCAGAGTCGATACGCGAGGCTTCAGGCAGTATGAGGTACAAGCCGTAGAGGCTCTTTAGAGCACGCCAGTTCAGATTTGTCGATGCCATGAGAAACGAGCCAACTAGAGTCAATGCGAAATCGAAACCGAACCCTGTCTATCGCGAATTCAAGGAAAATGTCGACTACTCACTCGATTCTCCTAGCTGAAAATTCCACATCTTGCAATGTCTTTCCATTAACTCTCCTTTTGCTGTGAAATTTACCACGTTAAATATTAAAGGTATTTCAAAATTTGTCGCAGCTGTGGCCGATTATCGAGGGTCGCTAGAATTATTGAGCATTCATTAGCGGCTGTATTTATCAGTTTTGAAAGAAACGTGGCTGAAAATAACTCAGCGACACTCTTTTAGGCAACGTTAAGCTCCTAAACGTCTGCTTCTTGTATCAATATTTTTTGAACCTTTATATTAACACGTTTACGCCACTGGAACAACACCGCAGAATCTCCTCTTCTGTTTTTCTTCATTTTTTAAGTGCTTAGTTTAGTTGAAATTTTCTCGGTAGCTGCTGCAAAACTAATACGACCACAAACTTGTTGGTGATAACAAGTATGATTTCAGTGTTATCTTCGGGAAAACCAGCTACTTGAGTGGCTCGGCAACAATTCACCAAAATGGTCCTAGATTTCTATTTCTCTAATAAATTGCTTAATAATCTAAAGAATTACTGACCATTCGTGCCAAGGTCAAATGAAAGTCTGTTTCAAGTGATATATTAGTAGGCTATGTGCCACCTTTTGTAACACCGATTTCTGCAGGACATCTAGCCGCCAGAGAAGGAGATCATGTTGAATGGCGGCGGTACATCAACACATCCGTCTGCATAATAGGCACAGCCGAGTGAAGACGCTTCATTCAATCGGCGCTCCCCACTTCACTGGATTCGGCTCGATCTAACCACGAGCCCATTCTGCGAAGACTATAACTTGTGGATGATCGACTCGGAAAATTCCATCACCGTAGAAGCCGAAGACGGAGAAACAAGAAGAATGATACTTAGTACCAACCTAGTGTTAGCCCAGCAATCCAAGCAGCTATTGGTTTTTACTTTTTTTCACCTCTTGGACCGTTTTGTTACTAGCGGAATTAGCTTTGGCAAATATTCACAAACCTGTAATAAGGACAAGGTTTCCATTGCTTTGACTTTTCGCCATATATTCATTTAGTGATACGGAGAAGTAAGAACTTAACGAGTCCCAATGCTGTTCGCTGATATCGCCGATGCAGCCTCTCGTTCTTCTTGACTCTTAAACATATAATTATTTCCTCAATATGCTTTTCTTAGTCACTCTACGGTTGTAAGCACTTCAGAGGAAGATTTGGGTGGAAAATAGCGCGAAAACAACTAGTCACTAAGTATCACATGGAGCCTTAGCGATTAAAAAGCTTAGCTCGTAAAGCGCTGCCTATAAATCTGTTTTGTTCTTCATTTATCCCCAAAATAAACAGAGACAGGCCAGTAATGCATATGTTTTTTTCTGTCACAATGGAGTCACAGAGTAGGTTTCTTAACGACGCCCGACAGTTTCTCGACAAACATAGGTACTTGACGTAATGAAATTTGACAGGCTTAGAGGACCTAGTAGAGCAGACTTTGTTCTCTCAGTTTAAGTGCGTATATATTTTTTTACAAAGCGTTATCTTAAGATTAGGTTTGCTTAACATGTTTGTGAAAGCTGAAAACGAAACCGAGATCATCACGCATATGCGGCACCTGCTAGCATCAATAAGGTATTCGCGCATGCCGTCCTGTCCTATTGGATGCACCCACTGACTCATTCCCTTCTCCATCTATGTAAAAGACACTCCAACAAAGCAAAAACGATTTGTAGGTTTGTATAAATGATAATTTCGCAACAGAATTAGAAAACTTCTATCTTGCCGGCAAAGACCTGTAGATTCTACTGGTTTTATTTCCATTACTGAAGTTCACGGTGCCTCGAGATATCTTTGCTAGGAGACCAAAAGTGCAGCTATTCTTGGCCTTATTCACTTCACCAATCTTCTGTCTTTGTGTATTAAAGTCAATTTAATAATGCGAAACAGAGTCTATTAACCATTGAGATGCATCGGTGAACAGCTTAGTCAAAATTCTGTCACGTTTCTGGAGTCCTTTAATGATGGAGAAGTAAAGTGTCGAAGGAATAGTTGCATTTGCAAGGTGCATTTTCAACAACAGTTGGTAGGAGACCCTGAATAGGACCGGTCCACCTTCTGATGGAAGATCTCTGATAGGACCACATTCGTTTCGACGCTGTGTGATGAGTTTCTGTACCACGCAAACATGAAAGCGAGGGACACTGTATTCTGAACAGAGTAAATGAGATATTTGGAATCGCCAACAGATTTCTTAGGCCTTAGAAACGGTGTGGAAACGACGAAATCCTCGCCAAAATTCATTTTGTTAGGATTCAACAAAAGTTTTCGATATGCGCGACAGAATTATCTTTGATAAGGTCTAACTGGGCATAGTTAACATTGAAGTCGGGATATAGTTGCGAAGTTCGCTTTGTTCACCATGGGAAGGATAAACCGTGCGTGGGTCCGCCATAATGTCAGTGATTCATTCCTTTCAAAAATATGTTTTCGAATGAATACAACTCAGATTTTTCTAGAGGAGGATTCTAGAACGAGAAAGTTTATAGAATAACATTGTATTCGTGTAGAATTCGAAAGCGTACCACTGCATCGCTAACACATCTGTTCAGTCGCTGCTCGCAGGTTGCATGATGGAAGCCTGGATCGGTTTAGCTCCGTTATATTTAGAATGAATCTCAAGAGCTCTGTGGGCAGGCGCGAAGTTTGTGACGTGGTTGAATTCTTGCTTAACTTCTCGGCTGAATAGAGCACATCACGGGGAAAGCCGTTATGTCAAAAAGGAGAGCGCGGACGTAAAGACCGTTACTTGGTCGGCGACTCCTCTGAAATGCCCGAAAGCTACCTACGATGTACCTTCCTTATTCTGTGCAACTCTTAGCACTATGAGTTTGGAATGAATTCTTTTGATCTATGCACACATTAATCATTTTTTTCTCGCTTTCGCAACTGGTTGAGCATTGTTTTGTTCCTCGTTTGCCTTTCTAATTAGTAGAACTGTTGTCAGAAAAAGGAAGATTTGATAAGGATTTGTTTTTAACGGGTGTTCCCTTCGAGCAATATCATTACTAATTGTGGTGCCGCATTGAAAAGCTTTACAGAGATATACCCGCCCTGTTGGGCTCCTTTATCCATGGAAATGGTGGACACCGAGGGAAAAAGCTGCACTGGCGTGTTGTTGTTGTGATAGTAGTTGAGGGTGAAGCTGATGAATGTCTCGACGTTGATCCACCTCTGAGGGATGTGCCATGCATTCGAGTTCATCAAGCATCGTTTGGAGGTGACTGAATGCATTTCTGGCCTTTACGATGACTCGCGGTGGCCTGCCAATATAGCGAGCCAGTGCTGCTATCCTCCGAGACAAGTCTGACACCAATTTGCCGACTCCGGAGGGATGGAAGGCTTGGTGTACTATGGGCGCAAGGTCGATTCCACGTGTGTGTTGCAACGCACCTCTGACCACTGCGCCAGACGCACCCTTTCGATAGTAGTTAGTTGAAGTTATTGTTTAGCACATGTCTACTTACTGCTCAATGACCATGCCGTGCTTCAGCAGTCTTCCTAGCGCTCGTAATGAGGACGTGGATTGACTCTTTGATAACGTCGAGATATCTGCGCACTATTCATACAGCGCTTGAGAGTTGTTCAAATATAACCGGCACACACAAATTCTCTCACCTTCGGGATCAAAGGCAATACATTTCGAGAGAGATGGATAGATATGCGGATTAGTGAAGCATATTGAAAACAATGGAGTGAGCTCTAAGGGTATGCCAGGAAATTTTATGTTGACTACCTAAAGTGGCAATAAGTGTTTGTGGGTTATATGAATCATCTGTACTCGCAGTTGCAAATGCATTGTGGGCCACTATATTGTACATGTCACCACTCTCGAATCGGACCAACACGACGGACGACGATCGCCGAAGAAGCAATAAGAGAAAAATGTAATAAAGAGAATACGGAAGTTGCAAATATGGTCGTCCAAACATTCTTGTTCTAATGAAGGCTCAGTTTTTCAATTACTACTCTTTTAACAAACTTTTCCTAAAAACGCACAAATCTCTCTTTCTCTCCCTTCCTCTCGCCTTCTGTCCTTTTCTGTCTCTCTCTTTCTGCTTCTCTATCTTTTTCATACTTTCAAATTAGTTTCACCTCACTGTATTTAAGAACTCACATGAATTGCTGCCCATTTTTTCTATGAAAAAATGAGAACCAATTAATTATGCATCAGTAGAGAACTGTTGGGGACCGAGGGTCTGCGAGTGTGTTGATCGAATGGCAGATAATTCGCCCCCATTTACGGTATGATTGGCGAACATCACCATGAATAAGTAATTCGAACAGAGCTGTCTGAAGATGGAAAACTAGTTTCCATCGCATCCAGAGGTAGAATAATATATTATATGCCTTCGGCAATTTCACTCATAGCATGATCTCCCAACATTTTCCATTTATGCACCAAAGCCTTCGTAAATATTGCCAAAGACTTTCAATTTTATTACCAGTTACAGGCATTTTTTAAATCTGGTGGTTCACCACACATTCACACCCATGAGAAGAGTAGAAATATCGATGCCACGCAATCGTGTTGGCGCGAGTGGAAGTTGGACACACAGTTTCAGAACCTTTGTTCACTCGCTCCCAGTACTTTCTTGCCGTTTTTGCTGTTTGTCCACTCGCCCGTATTGCTCTTCTTATCGATTCGTTAATTTTTACGAGTTCTTAATAGTGTTCTTCACTCATAAATTATTTTCATTAGGCGAACTTTGTATTTATGCCTCTTTATAGAGAAAACGAGTATTGTGTTCACGGGTAGGACAGATATGCATCAAAGCACCTTCAAACGATGATTAATGAAGTCTAATACATGGCGCATTCCTCACGGATTCACCAACACCAAGAGCGTTATCCTTTATCCCTTATGTTGAAGATGCTATGTGCTTTTCCACTAATATTCAGCCAACGCCCACTTCACAAAGCTATAAAATGGACTGGAAACTATGAAAACGTAGCACACTTTCTCGCTCTCGAAGGTTGCTCGTTCATGGTATAATTTGCAGCTTCAGATTCTTCTTAGTCTAAACAGCCAGTTTTTCTTATGCACAATTTTATCTACTGCCCATTATTTTTTTACGAAATAGTATTATAAGAGATATAAGAGAATGAAATAAGAGAATGTGATAATGAATTAATGAAATAGAATAAGAGAATGAAGTCCTATTTATCCTATATACTGGTTTGTGGGAGCACAATGATTTATCAGTTCAAGACACCACCCTTCTAGTCAAGTCTGACACCAATTTTCTGACCCTGCAGAGATGAAAGGCATGGCGAACAGGGGAGCAGGGTTGAAATGACGACTATTTGCGCTATAGGGCAGCTCTAACCATGCCGTGTATGCAGTCATAAGCTTATCCCAACGATATCGTCTTCTCACTGTAGGTAGAACGGTTAATTATTGTCATCAGTCCTTCATTTAGCTGGTGACATAGATCGGTACTGTCAACAAGCCTTAGTATTTCAGTGTTATACCTTAATTTCACACTGGTCTAAATTCGAGTCAAGAGAATTAAAAGGGTCATTGGATGCATTATAATCTATCCAAATATGGAGAACGCAATTAAACCGTTAAAACAGAGTACTTCGCTACTGGGCTTTGCTATTTGTAGGATGGCTTTCAAGCTCACGTTAACAAAATCCACTTTTATTCCGTAACTAAGGTGGATAATTTCAACCAGGGACAAGAAATGATGTATACTGATTACCACTTGACTTCAGAAAACGTAGCACACCCTGTAAAGAACACCAGATTCACTAGCTCACAAATCGGTCTACGCCATTTCAAGCATAGGATGGAAGATTGAGGCTAAATATTGATCGTCACTGCTTTATGTTAAAGCTTCTGAAGAAACAAAACACTAATTATACTGTGGAAAGCCTTCGAGATCACACAATTTTTTTTCAGTTTTCATACTGGAAACCGCTTCATATAATGCTCTGATTAGACTATTGTCGAGGCTTCCATTATTAAGAGGTGAACTGAAATGATAATTAGTCTCAATGGACTGCTTCTACAGTAAGCCGTTTTCTTAAAGAATTTTGTTAATAAAGTGATAATAGCTGCTGGGTCTCATCAGTACGTGAAGAGACGTCTAAATCTTTGGAAATGAAAGATGAAATTTCTTTTTCGGAATAGTAAGCACTGGTTTCCAATCTTTCATTGTGCACCTCCTCGGTTCATACGAGATCCATCCATTTTCCTTGAATGTTTTTTCCCCGTAGCGCCAAAAAAATAGTGTCATAAACAACAATTTGTTATATGATTGAGCTGACACGAGGTTGCTATAAAAATTTTATTCGACTAACGTTTCGGCCCCTTCGCTCTCTTAAGCGCCGCGTTGATCAGATTCGACGGTCCACTGCTGGTCGTTTACTAACTGTTCATGAAACGGGTGAACAAAAAGAATAGGCAGTAAATGAAAGTTAGGATATTTTGATTTTGACTACAGCGTTAACTTAATTGAATCAAAGGCGATTTTTCGCCCCAAATCAATCCTGCTAGCGAGTGATTGCTGATGGCATTGTTAGGATAAAAAAGTTTGCTTGGAAACGTTAAGGCAAGAATGATGCAGTGGTGTTTTGGAGAAATGTACCTGCTTCTCTGAACGTTTGAAGTCTGTGATCTTTCTTACTAATGTTACGGAGAATTTGGGTAAACGAACCAGGATCATCTAATTCTTTTTCCCCCTTGAAGTGTGTATCGTCTGCGAAGTGAAGATGAGCCAATTGCTTTTTAAAATTTTATTCCGTTATTACATTAGAACCAGTGAGATGGAATCCGAAGAGCAAACCAGAAATTTAGTTCCGTAAACGTGGCAGTTTAATAGATCTCATCGAAAGGCAGAAATCGGTAAACCTTTTTATTATTTCTACACTTGTTGGTTTCAACGACTTATCTTTGCCTAGCCTAAAACAAACACAGCATCACAGAGGTGTGTCTGCCGTCAAGAGTTTACCCAATAAGAATCAAACAAACCGTAGACCTTCACCAGCTTACGTCCGAAAATATTAAAACTTTGTAGAAAAACGATTAGACGTTTTGATAATGAAGAAGTTGGAAAGCAGTACTGGTTGAAGCTGCGAAAGTCTGGAAGAATGTGTCGCCCACTGCACCCTACGAGGTCTTTGCTCTACTTTCTCTCCGCAACTTTTTTTTGTCATAAAAATCACTCTTTTTTACCATTCCCGTTGACGGGTGCTTGCCCATAACACCGTTATGATAAAAGAAACTTTTTGAGAGAAAGGCAGATGAAGGGCCTCAGTGATGCAGTGGGTAGTACGCAAGTCCTCGGAAAGGGTTGTCACAGGCTCGAATCTGGCCAGGGTTTCAAGTTTTGCAAATATTTCAGTGTCATTGTGGTTGTATCTCAGCAAAAGTGTTCGCAACGCCTTCAGAAAGAACTACAAAAAATATCGAGCGGTTCCTAAACAATAAGGCTTTCCTAACTTCATATTAAATCGGTGAGGATAGATATGTCCTCTTAGCGGTTTTCCCATCTGAATATTGACGTGCCGCCTCGTTGGTGACGTTCCATGTAATAGCAGGTGTTAATATAATTAGACCTAGACGAAGAACAACTTGCTGCTAACGCCACTGTTCACATATTACTTGTCATAGTGACGGGTTCCTACTTAGTGGAAAACCAACAAGGTTGTGTTATCATACAGAAGGGAGACCCATCTTCGTACTGTTCATGATATCATTCTTATGACATTAAGCATTGGTCAGACAGAACAAATGCGGATCGAATGTCAATGGAGAGAACAGCCTTGAATAGAACCTCAGAAACGAAGTTCACGAAAAACGGATTTGTTTCTTATGCCACATTCATACCTACCAGAATAAATACCTCCTAATCTTACAACTATGTGTACCTGCATTGAAAAATGAACCTCGTGGACTTAATTCCAGAATCGACCAGGAGAAGTGGAACATACTGGGAAGCTTTCAGGAATACCAAAAAGGTAGTGAAACGGATAAGAAGACGGAGCGCCGTGTGCACTTCAACTCCGATTCCTTCTTCTTTCGCGTAATAAAATTGAATATTGCGTAAGCACGGCGACGAGCGAAAATAGGTGGACAGTAGCTGTTAGGGACCTGGTTCCAGTGGATATTAACTGACCAGCGGGAAGACCGCCTACACTGTGATTAGAGTTTTTCATAAAGATGAAAAAATATGATGCACAGAGAATCCATAAAACGAGTAGAACGTATTACGCTAGATTCATCGCACAGGGAGATATGGTAATGCCCATTACTAATGTTCCATCGAGTCACCCGACGTCCAACCTGACGGCCCCATGAATGAAAATCATGTAGATATTTTTTCACGTGGAAGCAAAATCACCATCTCATCTCGCTAATATGTTGTTCTCAACAGGGAAGAAACTAGGGATGTAGTACCTACTCTGATCTTGCAATATCTTTAGTAGGTAAATGTTTTAATGTCATACTATATTTTAAGGCGCGTGTACAGCAGTGGTCGGAGCTGCCCTGCAACACACACGTGAATTGACCCCCGCGCCCATAGCCCATCAAGCCTCCCAACTCTCCGGAGTCGACAAATTGGTACCTGACCTATCTGGGAGGATAGCAGCACTGGCTCGATACATCATCGGTAGGCCACCGCGAGTCATTGTAAAGGCCAAATATGCATTCAATCACATCCAAACGATGCTTTGTGAAGTCGAATGCATGGCGCGCCCCTTATTGATTGATCAACGCCAGGAGCTTTATCCTTTATTCTTATACTATATTTTAATTGTGTCGCTAGTACTCTACTGCTTTCAAACCGATCACTCTGCAACGAGTCCTACATACCCAATCATCCGTGAATTTTCGAAAAATCTCGGTTTTATTTTTGGAGTTTCTCACACGTATGCTCCAATTAATGTTTATAACCACAGTTCGTTTGCTAACGCGAGGCCCATGTAACGTCCAGCCCAAAATTCTATTTGCCAAACCGACGAAATAAATGTTTTAGAAATTTGTTTGTAATGCTTCTCCTGACGGTATATCAACAATGCTTGAAAATTTTTGATTTGTCAACTTTTGGACATGGTGTAATGAGTGCGTAATTTTCCAAAAGGCATGCTCTCGTGGTTCACTGGAAATCTCCATCAAGTGGCAAGACCTGTTCCCAAAAAGGAGATCTTAGATGGACACGAGCTGTTTTCGCCTAGGGAGTTTCAGCTTAGTCTTTTGCCTCACTTTTAATTCACAAATAAGAATGGCCGATGTGAAATCGCCGAAAGTTATGTCAAATAAAACACATCGCCTGGTCATAGGCTGGCTATATTTGGAAATTTAGTAAACTGAAAATTGAGAGCAGTTAATATCTAAGCAGTAATCTATTCATTTACTATACATATCGTTTCTAGCGGGTTTTTCTTGCTTGGAGGATAAAATTTTGACCATTCTTGTTGGCTCTCCTTTCTTCAAGAAGACAAGAAAGTCTAGGCCTTTTTTTTCGGTTAGTAAAATTCACAGCGAGCTCTGGAAGGCTAAATTATTTTCAGTTACGTGTGACCCATATATCTTTGTCATCGTTTCATCAATAAAAATAATCTTAGTAAACGTGATTATAAGAATAAGTTGAGACTATTTTGCGCCATGAAAGGATAAAAGAACAAAGGATAGAATATTAAGCGTCGAAGAGTACCTGAAGAATGCAACTTTCGTTTAATTCCACTGAGTAACGCGAAGGTGACTGAATCTATCTCTGGCTTGCGGTGGTTATCAACACTTCTATTCATTGTTTCCTTTCTCCGTGACACCAATTTCACCACCAAAGTGACAGACGACTTTATTTACTCGAGGCCAATCAAACCACGAAAAAATATGCTTTGCCGAGCTCCTCTAACCATTGCGATATCAGCGATTCGGCAAGTGCTCATCGAGGTACATTAGCCATTAACGCAACATCATTACACCTGAAGACAGTCTGACGAGAGCTTGCAGTATGTTATGTTTATTGGAGGATTTGTTGCATAATCTCTTTAAAACTGTTCGAAATTGGTCCAATTCTGGTACGTGTTCAGAAGAAGATACAGTTCATAAAGAGCAATGCCCAACTAACCCAGAAATTGTTTCCTCCCGACCCGTTCTTGCCCAGCCACTCATCGTTCGAAAATCAGGAAATTGCTACCACGCCCGTTTGGTTCCTGGATTCGTAGCATAACCGTGCTAGAGCGTCCTCACTTGGATAGGGGGGAGCGAATGCAAAAGGTGATGGGAACGCTTAAAATACGAATTCGGACCAAGTGGAAAAAAACGAAATTTATGATACGGATACGTTTCTCAAAGTGCAGCGAGATGTCTTCGATCTCAAAAGAATTTCTTTGAACTTCACAAACTTAATAGGAGATCTTTCACTATGTGTATTGGTATCTATGTCTACCCAAGGGTGCTCTTCATTTGTAATCGCACTGATCGGATGCCAATGTTACAAGTCATATAACACCGGATGCTGACTACATATGAAGACGATTCCAATGTTATAAGTGACATTTGGTGGCAGATGACTACTTAGCACACAAGATGGATACAAAGTTTGATAACTACGCATCTGCTGAGCGGAGAAAAGTCAGTGAATGATCGGAATGGATCCTCTATGAAGGAATTGAAGCTAAACGTCTTTCCTATCTCGGCTTTACGGCCTACGCCTTAATCAACCACTACAATTTGTACAGCTTACGTAAGAATCGATTTCTATGAGAGAATACCTTTGTACTAGAAACGCGCCTTGAATGGGCACTCCTCACACATTCAACCCTTTTATCTTATGCTATTTTACATGACCCGTTATCAGATCTATTACGTAGATCCAAGCCCTTCTTGTATTCGATTCATTTCCTCGCATCCAGCATCCACAATGGCCCTCGAACATTTCATGTGCTGTTTCAGCTGCTGCTTGAAGATTTCCTCTTCTTTATGAATGTCATAAAGTACTGGTCGAGTCACTTCTCCTTGCTATCTTGGAGATAGACGGCTTAAGGCGTTTCCACGTGGAATGGAGTAGAACGTTGGGGCCAGGATCGAACTAGCTTCTTTCCTTTCTGATAGACGACATCACTAACCAGCGCGCCATTACCGTCTTCCACAATCAACCCTAGTAAATAAAAATGCAAACTAATCGTCTGGAAAGACTTGGAACGGAGCACTGTTGGCAAGAGGCTGTTCTATAACGTCGTCTTGCTACTACTGCTGATTCATCCATCGTGTGGATACAACTCCAACTAGGACTCCGACCTTTAATGAATAAACAAAAACTTTTCCAAGCAGCCACGCTAGTTCGTCAATACTTTTCCAGGTAGAGTTATTTCCGTCGCATTAGTTCGGTTTCTGGAGCTTATATTCTCACATGAGGTATTCCTTCTCCTAACGTTTCTATTTCATCTCCTTTACCATCTCTCAAACCGTAGTCTAATGGGGTCGTGGTCATGTTTTCCTTGTTTTTGCTTGCTTAGTTCTACGTTTCACTCTCTTTTTCAAGAAACTAATATATCTGTCACCACTACAGTTTAGTCTTACTACAAAAGAAGTGATTATTACTGTGGCTTTACCAAGTCGTCGAATTTTTTGATGAATGAGTAGTTCGAAGATGTTCTGTTTATAATGCCTTCGCCTGACCGAACAAGAGCAGTGTACGTTGTAATCACAATCTTAACCTTTTTTATTTACTGCCTATTCTTTTTAAGGTATTTGGATTGGCAAAAAAATCGATAGAACTAGCTGAGAGTCAGGCGAAGCAAAGGGCCCGCATGGTGTGGTGGTGAATGCGTTACTCCCCGGAAAGGACAATAGCGCGTTCGTTCCCCAGTGCAGACACCTGCGGTCCGGAATTTTGCAAATATCTCAGCATTTTAGAAGTGTACGTTGTGTTCGTTTTCACACTGCGTGAAATTCCTGTCTTATTTTTGATACATAATAGCACTTTTACACTACCAAATTGTTGAAGGAACCCGAAGTGCATGTGCCCCGTTCATCGCACCGGCGAAAACAGACCACCAACAGCGTATCAAGCCGATCAATCCAATGTGATTCTCACTGGTTTTCTGGTCATGGAAATCGGTCATCGTGCATCGCCATGTGCATCACTAATGCTTCACTTCCGATGTTTCAATTCTACTAGCAATAACTAGTAATACTAAGCGCAAACACACTCGTTATCCACGTCTCCATGCTCAATATCGCGCCCAGCCCAACGGCAGCCATAACAGAAATCCATCTTGAGCAACCATTCTCATTTCCTCCTAACTGCTGCGGAATATACTGTTCTTCTTTCATTATTAGTGAGGTTCACATTGGAGTTAAATTAAAAACTGTGATCCTTCTAACAATGACAAATTAAAGAAATTGCTCTTGCTAATTCGAATAAAATATACCGTGTTGAAATTTTCTTCATTTAGAACGAAATACGAAATCTGATAGCACTTGGATCATGGACTGTGGACTTCTTATCTTTCTTTGCCGCTCTGCTATTTGTTAATGCCTCTCAAAAAATAAAAACTAAACGAATCAGAGTAATAATTGTAGTAGATAAGTAGAGAGTGAAAAAAGAGAAAAGTGCACTCATCTTGCCAGACCAGAATTTTAAACTATTCCCTACTAATCTATACCTTCCGTAGAAGCCTCTCAGGCCTTCCTAACAAACTCTTCCTCAGATTCTTCGGATTCGGCTCTTCATTTACATCGACATTGTACTTTGTTACCGTCCTCCATCTTTTCCGCTTCAACACGATGTTATTAATGGAACAGCTGCTTCATAATCGCTCTCGTCTATCTTTTTCGATGGTTCAAGAGTTGTTTCAGATGGACTAGTGTTCTTAGACACAGCACTGCAATATGCAACAGTTCATCTCCTTCTCAGGATCATCGTAGCCGTGTATGAGTACGATGCTTCTATTCTGCCGAAGACAGTTTTTAAAGCAAATTACAAGCTCTTTAACTGACAGTTCTTTAGCAAGAGAACTGTGAACGTTATTTTTATAGCAATCTATTTTCATAGATGTAAACAAGTTCCTATGCTTCACTTTGCCACGTGTTCTGCAAACTGTACTTTGTGTTAACAACAAGCACTTTCCATTGTGTAGGCAGCCTCATTCTCAAAACGCTCGCTGTCTTCATCGAATGTCGAGTTCTTTTACCAGGTTTACCAGTATGTTGATTAGACTTGATGAAGTGTGAGAGATATGAGTGAGTTATACCCATGCATTCCTTAGGTACTGCTGGTTAACAAGCGGGACTATGAATAAGCGTTGACGACAGTATTTTACACATACCTTCGTCACAGATTTCTAAATAGAAACGCTCATGTCTCTTTAATGCTTTTTTTAATCTTAAAATTTTCGTTTTTGAACCACTACGCTTTAAAATTCGCAGGACTCGTAGTTTTTTATGCGGGTGCGTCACACGCTCCTGACGAAGTTGTTATTGCGTCGATAGATTCAGGTTTTAATGGGATGGCTAGATATATGAGTTCCGTGTTGCTGCTGTTGTTGTTGTCAGTACAGATGTTAACCATACCACGCACTCAGTAAGCATTACCGAGGCAACGATGACGAGTTGCCTAGTAACAGTGCGGTTGAAATAGGTTCCTTAAGCGAAGACTAATAAACATTAAATTCAAGTGTTGTCTTCGAAAATTATTATTACTTGTCAGTTTTTAAACATATGGACTGGTCATGTGCTAGGCAGTGTAGGACCGGCTGCTGTAGGATGCATTGCCACCATGCATGCGAATAGAAATGGTGGGTAATTTTAGGTTCTTCTAAAATAAATGAGCGTTTTAAAATATTTATTGTTTTAATGTAATTTTTACTAATAAAGTATTTTTCTACCTCGCAAAATTATGCACCATCAAAAAACCGATTTTATGCTTTCTCTAACCATGTCTTTATAATCTTAAAATGCTGAGATATTTGCAAAACTCCAGACCCTAAAAATACATTAGTAACTAACTATAATAACTGTAGCTTCAGCTTGACTGGGTTCGTTTCCGATTTGGGCTCCCTAGATCAATCCTGTTCACGGGTGATTGCTGATGGCAAAAGATCGATAGTACTAGCTAAGAGACAGGCGAAACGAAGGACCCGCATGGTGTGGTGGTGAACGCGTTACTCCCCGGAAAGGGCAATATCGCGTGTTTTGCAAATATCTCACCATTATAGTAGTTACATGTCTTTATATTTTGCCAAAAGTTATATATTTTTCTAACAATTTTGAGTTTTCAATTTTAGATGTCAAAAACAAATTTTCGTCAAATTTTCTTTTATGGGTTCAAACTCGGTCGTAGTGTAGCAGAGACGGCTCGAGATATTAATGAAGTTTGGGTTGAAGTGATGGCGAATAAACGGTGAGAACATGGTTCCGGCAAATGACAAGGAAGGCCGTGAACCTCCCAATGAACTTGACGGCGATGAATTGAAGACACTGGTGGAAGCAAACACGCGAACAACTGTTGGAGAGTTTAGCGTTAGCACAGAAACAATTTCCGCTCACTTGAATCGCATAGGAAAGACAAAAAACTCGAAAAATGGTGTCGCAAGTATTAAAAGGCAGGCAAAAAGTCGCCTTTTTGAAGTCTCATCTGCTCTTATTCCGCAAAACAAAAGCTACCTTTTCTTGATAAAATTGTGGCGTTCGACGAGAAGTGGATTCAATACGACAACCGACAACCTTTCAGCTCAATGGTTTTATTGCGATTAGGCTCCGCAGCGCTTACCAAAGCCGAAATTGCACCAAAAAGGTTACGGTGACTGTTTGTTGGGCTACAACCAGCTGATTAATCACAGCTTTTTAATCCGGGCGAAACAATTATAGCGGTGAAATATTGCCAACGTGTCGACGAAATGCACCGTAAACTCCAACAACAACGACCGCCATCAGCCAATAGAAAAGGGCCAATGCTTCTTCATGACAACTCCTGCCCTCACGCTGCCGAACCAGCGTTGCAGAAGTTGAACGAGTTGGGCTACGAAACATTGCCTCATTTACCATATTCAACAGACCTCTGGCCTACCGTCTAACACCTCTTCAAGTACGCAAAAAATGCCTTCAACGAATTCGTAGCTTCCGGAACTCCAGGATTTTATGCAAATAAAATGAATAAACTTGTTTTTCATTGGCAAAAAGATGTATATTCAAGCGGTTTGTATTTTGATTAATAAGGATTTGTTTTAGGCGAGTTATGACATTTTAAATAATGTAGTTAGAAATGGCCATTTGTTTCTGAGCAGCCTAATAGATCAACAGCTGTTCTTCATAAAGGAGATCCGCCGAGTGAGCAAACTTCATTCGAATAGTGCGTCAGTGCATCGGATTTTACTCGATGCGACCGTGAATTTCCAACATCGCATGGACGAAGCACTGTGGAGCATCGACTCGGGTCAAAGAGGCTCTGAAGAAGACTAGAACGTTGAAACGCTAGGCAAATAAAACATGTATGACAACCATCGTGTTAGCTTAATAGTGTAAGAAAATATCAGATGTTTCGTATTCATTGGTTTTTTTGTTTCGCGCTACAAGTCACTGGGTATCACATTTCACGAGGATCATTGTAGTCTCATCGATTATGAATTGCTAGGTGAATAAAATCATACGCCCTTTGTCCCTCCTCCGTTCGATGGCGTTTATTTTGATGATGATGTCATGATTGCCTCCTATTCAGTGAAAATATTTAAGGAGCCTTGCAGAGTTTTCTTCTTTCAGTCAATGTTAGTGGTTCTGGCCGCAAGGCATGTTAAACAAGTGCACGTCCGCTTTTTGGTGATGCGATGTGCGTCAGCAACAGCTCTCCAGGAGAATCTAAAGTGCAGCTACAGAAGCCTGAAGGAGAATCTGTAAGTAACTCATCACTGCGGCTTCCATGTGATTTCTTAACGAGCCTGTAAGCTAAGCCAAGTAACGTAACTGAATTCGTTGTGTCTTGCTTAGTTTATCAGGTAGAGGAAACAAATCATTTGAAATACGAAGTTTTGTCAGTATTAAGTTTATGTTAGCTCATATCAGATGGAACCGGTTCGGAATAAAGGGAATCTTCTTACATCGCATTAACCCTATTATTGATGGAGGACTTTTTAATCTTGTGGAGACATCTGTTTCTAATAAACCACGGTAGTCTGTAACTAGTTAAGTTCGTATTTAGTAGGATCCATGAACAGATTTATGAAAACGTCGTTCTCAACTTGCACACTTCTCTCTATGTAAACCTATGAAAAGCGATAGTATAATCACAGTTCTTATATGTTCCGTCTTAAGAAATACATCCATTGACAAGCAATATAGTGAATAACCTGGTTTATAAGCTACGTGCAAACTTGGTCGTCCTCGATTTTTTCTGCTTTTGCAGGGCTTCTTCAAGTATTGCCGAAATTTATCTCGCAATCCAAAATTCGAAGGTATACCCAAACCGCAGCCGGGAGATACCCTCGCTAGGTAAGCACTGCCATCATCACATTTATCACGCTGAAACTTTTTGACTGGTTTCCAATACTAATTTAGCATAAAACTTTCGTTTCCTTGGTGTAGAGCTGATGATATCTAACTATTAGAAAGTACTATATCTTCCTCAACTCCGTTTTATTCGACTGCCCACCGAGTCCCTTCCATATAGAACTAAGTCACAACTAGTATTCAGCTTTGTGGACACAGTGAAATACATTTTTTGAAAAGATTATTACACTGGAATGTTCTAGCTTTATGTTTCGCCGTCTTGGGCACGCCTACGAAGTTTATCCACTACTTTTCCTCGCAGGATTCTGGGTTGTCATCAGCTGTGTTACTATTTATTACAGCTTCACAAAGATTGAAGTGTGGTTAGACAGAAGTGGGGTTTCCTTGTTGTTTGCACTTTTAAGAACCTTTTTATAACCTTCGACGCAGGTAAGTCATATTCACCATTGGATTGGGAGCGAGCACGTGACAACTACTGGAGGAAAGGCACCGTCGCGTGAGTTATTACTGTTTGTTATGTTTGCTCATATTGATTTTGTAGGGGGAGAGTAAAAGGACGGTTGAAGATGCAGTAGGAGGGATTTGTAGTGGTCATCAACCAAAGGCGCATGGCCGTCATCCGTACCCCAACAAATATTCTTCCTTGGTATTCTTTATTCTTAGTTATTTCATTTAAGCTTCGACTTCGAAGGACGCGCTCGCCAGCGATGTGAGCTGATGGAGATCCTGCAGGATGAAATGTTGGAGGCCGCGAAAAAGCGCGGAATGCGATAATTGTGCTCGTTTTCCGCTTTCCAAGTGTTCGCACGTTCAGTGACCTCTTCTGTGTCAACTCTGTTTAGTTCGTGAATAATAGTATGAAAACTACTTGGGTACATATGAATAGCACTGTCCACATTTGCGTGAACGATGACGTAGTTGCGATATAAAATTTTGTTTCCTTGTTTTTTGAACTATTTCTATGTTTCTCTTTCCTTTCGGCAATGATTTTTTGCTCATAAGAGTAGAAATATATATAATATACTAGGATACTTGGACGGCCCGTCCTTCCTAGTTGTGCGCGACCCAACACAACCTCCACTTTTAGGAGCTTTGCTGGCCTAACTATTGTGTTTTGCTGGATGATGTCAGACTAGCCAGGATATGCCGAAGACCGTTACTACTACAGGAAGTCGCATCCCTTGTTGATCATAGGGAAATTTGCCACAATGTGACTAGTTTAATACTGCGACGGCGGTGGATCTTGGTATTGGTTTACTCTCAGCTGGGCTTCCTGGTGGAAAAGCCGAACTCCTTGACTTGGGAGGCTGTCGGAGGATGAGTCCCAATGCAGCCCAACACCCAGGACCACCTCATAGCCACGATGAGGTAAACCGTTAGGAGGATATATGATATAAGCGATAAACAATCACAGAAAGTGATCTCCGTAATGAGTAGAAGAGATTATTTAGTAGTCGTTGGCATCAAGAACAATGAAACCATCGATCAGAAACAACGATAACTGGAGCTGATAAGTTTGCGAGTCATACCTTCGCTGAATTGTCGTGTGCGTGGGTCCCAGATGACATACACTCCGAATGATCATGCTAATAAAAAGATAAGAATTCATTAGAACAGACAATAAAAAAGTAGAGATCAGAATTGTACCGTTTGATTTGCATCGATTTATGTGAAACATAAGAAATTCGATTGCAAAATTTTAAAAATATTTTCTTATAATATAAAAGTTGTTTTTAAACAACGCTCGTTTAGAACTCAGTTGGAAAAGAACAAAGCTGGTTCCAGCATTTCGCAACGACCATTCACAAAAAGCACACAGAGTTTCTTCTAACAAAATAATGTGGTGTTATCAAAGTACGGAAATATTAATAACACCATTGTCTACAACTCACCCGCGGTATTGATACTGGACAATTTACAGGGCACTAGCTCACAGCTAGTGAGAAACAGTACCAGTTTTGTGAGATGAAAAAGCCGCGATACCTCGAAAGTAGGTGGATGCCGCCATCCACGAAGTTCGCCCGAATCCCTTAAAGGAAACCGCTAGAACAATACTACTGCCCAGATCATATCGATGTAAGCACGAGTAAAAGCCTATAATTAGCAATTATAGCAACACGCGAATTTTGAAGAAATTAATTCGCTTCTCATGCGGAATACAGAATTTTCGTGCTACTGTCCTTCAACACATACGTGGAATCGATCCCTGCGCGCATGATCCACAAAGCCTTCCATCTTCGGGATCGGTTAATTACTACCAAACTTGTCTGGGAGGACAACAGCAGTGGCTTGATACATCGGCAAGCCACCGCGAGTCATTGTGAAGGCTAGATATGCATTCAATCACCTCCAAACGATGCTTGAAGAAGTCGAATGCATGGCGTATCTCTCAGGGATTGACGCTGAGAGCTTTATCCTTTTATCCTAGCATAATTTTAACAGTTCTTAAAAGGCTACACTAAAACTCAAATAACGCCCGACGGTCGAATTTGTGCGTTTGTCGCGTGGTGAGATGCCCAATTTCGTGGTGGCTGGACAAACACTGAAACTCATCCGGATTATTGCACCGAAAATATGGAACAGCGTAGGCTTTTTCAGAAACAAAGGATAAATTCTCGATAGCTAGTGGATTGGAAAGTTTGAGAATACTAGAGAGTTGTAGAGGAGGCTCAGTCCTGTCGTTCTAGAGGTACGCATGTTGTTGCTATATTTTACTACACCGCTATTTCACCGTCAAACTATATTGCAGTTAACATTTGGACGTGTTCTGTAGCTCATGTTGAGGAAGGAGGGAGGCAGGTGTTACTCAAAAAACTGAACGTTAAACACCTCACATAATGGGCGAAGTTGTTCGGTAACTAAGGAATTTGAAGGTTCTAGAATATAAAAGATTTGTAGACTTATTTATAGAAGAGATTGTTAGACTTGTTTTAGGGTCAACCTTTTGACCACAAAATATCATCGAAAAGTCCCAGGTTGTTTGTCGTTTTAAATCAAGGCTACTCGTCAAGAACTGAATTTTATGACCTTGAGCCATAATGATAGGTAAAGAATCGGACATCGATCGTCTCCTCAGCCAAGCAACGATGAAGCGGGGCGTAAAACAATACAGTGCTTTTTGTGCTTCCGTCGAAGAGTATTGTGGACGTGGAATGAAGTGCTGTGAGGTTGACTCTGAATTACTAGACCTTCGATGTCAGTTAATCTGTACATTTTTTTTGTTAGATGTCGAAAGATACCTATGAATGGTTTATGCCTGACAACTGGGGCTCACTGTGAATGAGAATACAACAAGTAAAGACGGCTGAAAAGATGTGCCCTAGGAACCGAAAAGTATTGAGGAGATTAAGAAATTCATCGATCCCTCTCTTAAGATGGGTAGCCATCAAACTGAAACAGTTCAAAGTTAATTTGACTTGCAGTTCTATTCTTGTATTTCATATTATTACAACGTTTACCATGGCAAAGGACCGATTTGAAAGCCTGTTGACCAGTTCACCGTCCTCGTGATCAGCAGATATGAGGTTGTTGCTTTAATCTTTATTCACAAAAAACTGATGTTTCAGAGCATTTCGCTTTCTTGAAAGCCTGGAAAGTTCAAACTGACGGCATTTTCTCCGCGAAATACGATCATAAGCACAGGAAATACTGAACCAGGATTTCAATCGCATTGAAAACAAAGTAGTTTCTTCGCGCGCTGCTTTCCATAAGTCCTCCACTGAGTATTCCACGTGGAGACCAACCGCATAGACTTCACGTGGATTAGTGGTGGTCTTCTCTCTCATTAAAATCTGGGATACAGAATGTTGTCATTCTTCGTATATTTCTTGAGCAAACGCGAGGTGTTATTATTTTTTATTCACGTATAAGCTGACGTTTCGGCGGATTTCGCCTTCCTCAGAGCCTTGAAAGGTCAAGTTGATAGCAATCTATTCGGCCAGACACCTCCATAAGCAAACAAAGAAGCTCTAAACCAAGATTTCAATCACATTGAACATAGCTTTGCACACTCACCGCTTTGTATGAGGTTTCCACTAAGTATGTCGCGTAGAGACCAACCGCACGGAAATCACATGGAAGCATAATGCGCCCCTCCCATCAGAATAAAAGTCTTATATACTGCCCTATACTACGCGTGATAATGAGGCATTCTTCCCTGCGGTTCATTTTCGGATTTCTGGAATTAATCCAGAATGCCTCGAGAGTTTCGCGCGCTTGTGTTCTCGACTCCTGCTCGAGGATCATTAGCCCTACTTCAAAATCTTCTCCGTTATATCTTTGCGTCCTAGGCGTGCCTAGTGGAGTATTTGGTTTACGTTTGCCGACTAGGTGTTCTTTTATATAGATGCAGAATGGTCTACCCGTTTCGCCAATGTATTCGCCCTCGGAACTTTACAAGTGATCAGATAGACTAGAGTTTCCTTGTTTGGTTATGGTGGTGTCTGGGCGAATATATTGCTGTCAACTTGACCTTTCCAGGCTCTGAGGAAGGTGAAATCCGCCGAAACGTCAGCTTATTCGTGAATAAAGAATAGTAACACCTCGCGTTTGCTCAACAAAAATACGAATAATTACCTGAACAATGCCGAGGTTAATAGAAAGTCGGTCGTGGGAGAATGTTGTCACTTGTGATAACGAGGCATTCTAGTTCATTTCTGGCTTTTTGAAATATATGGATGATGCTTGAGAAGAAGAGAAAGGAGTTTTGTGCGCTGAAGTTTTCGGATTCCCAGGCAGGGTTAGTAACTTTATTTAGTAATCTTTTCCGCTTTGTCCATATGTCCTAAGCTCGCTTAGTGGATTACGTTGGCTGTTACTAGTTACTACTACTGCTTTCGCTCCAGCCTCACCGAAACGCAAAATTGTGAGGTTAAAGTGGTAAGAGCTAATAAGGTTAGAAACATGACGTTATCTCTCAATAATAAAAGCAGGGAGTTCGTATTGATTCTTCAACTAGATTTTGAGGAAACGATAAAGCATCTTGATGATGATTCTCTTCATTGGCCAACGTCTAAAAAGGAATCCAAAATTCAGTCCCGAAAATCGAACAGCGACTAGATTGCAAAGACGTTGCAAAGTTGCAAAGACGTGTGGTGTAAAACCATCAATTGTTTCTGAACTCGAAGTTGAATTATTAACATGTCTCCTCTTATAGTTATTTACGAAACTCATAAGTTAACGTTTTTCACTGTTTTTCAAATCTACAGTTATTTAATCTCGGCAATGATAACCAATAACTTTTTGGAACAATGAGCCAACACGAAGTTGATAAAGATATTTAGTCGGCTAACGTTCGACGGCATAATCACTGAGTCCGACGATCCACAATCGTTCGACACTTCGATGTAGTGTCTTCATCTTCGCATCGAATCGAACCCTCGTGTAATAAGTTAACATCCACTGATGATCTTACGTCAACCGATCCATCATTATTACTCAAAATTGGACCTATAATTAGTTGCGTAGATAGACCAACGGATAGAATAACATGGTTTTCCAAACTAATACTTACCCAGCTGTTAAAACACACTCTAGCTCATTTTATGGACACCCAGATATTTCAGGATCGCCCACGTAACGCGAGTCCAAAAGCGTGTGTGCGATGGAGTTCTTTGACTTCACCGCTGTTTGTACTACAAACGTATCGAATGACTTCGTTATGCAAGCGATTTTCGAACCACGCATGCAACGTGAGGAAGCAGTAGACATATATGGCTCCTCGATTCAGCAGCTCAAAACCTTCTTAAAAGAATGGCTAAAATAGAGAGTCTACTAACCGATCTCAAGGCATTACTTGGATAATTGGGCACTTGGATGGCCCGTCCTCACTGATTGTGCGGGCCCCAGCATAATTTCCGTTTTTTATTTGGAGATTTGTTGGTTTAGCCATTGTGGTTTCTTAGAATTCTGAGGCCAGCCTAATCATAGTCTGCTTCAAGCCTTCACCACTACAGGCAGTAGCCACCCTTGTGGAACAGAGAAAGATTTGCCACCACGCGACTAGTCTGGTACTAGGACGGTGATACGTCCTGGTAGTTGTTCCCTCTTAACCGAGCTTCCTGATAAAAATGCCGACTCCTTCTGAGGTTGGGGGAACCTGCCAGCATGATGAATCCACCAATTATACATCGCAACGCGACACGCAGAAACTCCTCCCAGCGAAGATGAGGGGGTAAACCGTTGAAAGTGGCCATTACTCCACTGTAGATAACTAGACGATTGTTTTATCGCCTACTCTGTACAAGAGCACATGGGCAAATGTTTCGAGTTACTGAATGAACAGTCGGAGCACATTAACTCTATTTGAAAAAAGCCGAAGAAAACTTAGTTTTATTTCTGAACATTCAAATTAACCTGTCCAAAGATGGCTACATCACGGAGTGGTACCGAAAGCCAATTTGTAGAAACATACTGGTTCATAATGTATTCACTTTCTATTTACTGAGTATTCTTTAGGTTATGATGTAAAATATAACTGTAATGATGATGAGACATTTGTATAATCTCGGACCAGTGGTGAATGCCGTGTGGACCGAGCCCGTTACTACCATATCCGGGTATAACGTGCTCACTAACACCACCACGGGATTCTTTGGTTTCGCCTTGCTCTCAGCCACGTTTTTAACTACGGTACTTTCAGCAATCATCCGTGAACAGGATTGATCTGGGATGCACATATCGGCATTGTACCCAGTAAAGCTGGATCAGTAGTATAAATCACAATCTATTTAACTTTTTATTCACTTTTCATGGCGTTCTTTTTTCATGGCGAGTTATAATGTATAAAAAATAATAATATATATAATATGTATAATATATATATAATATAACCACATTGATAGTTCGGTTCGGTGTTTACAAATATCTCAGCATCTTATAAACTGATCTTCTTAAGCTGACGCGAGGTCGGGACAGATCTTCGTTGTCGTTGTTTTTGATGTTACTGATCGATGGCTGACGTTCGGCGACTTCGCCTTTCTGTTCAATATGGCGTCTATTTGAAAGTTTGATCTTCATTAACACTTTAACCTTTTTTTCCACCAAATAATAAAAATATTCTAATATTAAATACGTCCAGGCTCTAAGGAAGACGAACTCACCGAAACGTCAGCCATCGATCAATAACATCAAAAACAACGACAACGACAACGAAGATCTGTACCAACCTCGCGTCAGCTTAAGAAGATCAGTTTATAAGATCACATAAATAAATATATCAGCTATCTATGCCGACGTTTGTAGAAAGTCGGTCTTTCGAGTTACCTCAGCATCATTATAGTTATATTGGTTCATTATCTCTCCTGTCATCCTTCACACACAAAAAGAGTGCTTGTAAGAAACACGTTTCGAGCTGCCACGATGAGTGCACAAGAATGGAACAGAAGCTCGAATCCCTGAAATTGGCGCGGCAAGTGGCCATTTCCATTCGCTACGAAATCGTGGCCTCTAAGGACATTTATGGATGAAAAACCGCAGCCCCAAACGGTAATTCTAGTGTGTATTTGCCTTATTTCCGTCAAGGTAAATCCAGCTTTAAAACGTTGCATAGAAAGGGTTTCCCTAGAGAATTCGGTATCAGTGACTGAAATACCACCGAACCTTCTCAGATGCAACTAGTTTGTAACCGCTTCTATAACCGCTTATGCATAATAGAAAATTGCATATGCCATCCTCGCACTGGAATCGGGAACAACAGCGTGCACAACTCTCGAAGCATTCTGGATAATTTTCATGAATCCAAAAATGAATTGTAAGGAAGAATGTCTCGCTATCATGCGTTATCTCAAACAGTATCTCAGATTGATATTGTGTTATTGGAAGAATGAATTTTGGATAAATGCTAAAAACCCCAGAATGAATAGTAGGGAGAAATGTCCAGAGGTCACACGTGAGCTGGCCCAGTATCTTCGCATCAATTTTTGATGTGGAGTGGTGCAATCATGAACCATATGCGAATATAGTTACCTGTTTTTCCTCAGTGGTAGGCGCTTAAAAACGGTAAGAACTTCGAGAAACTGTTGACCATTTGATTGCCATATAGATTTTCACCTTTCTGTAAGTGTTACTGTAGCCTTTGGCGTAATATTGTATATCGGTATGCCCTTCCAGGCTCTAAAGAAGGCGACACTGCCGAAACGTCAGCTACTGTTTTATTGCATTGTATGCGTTTTTGTATGGAAGTAAACGTATGGTGTATAACAATCTCGCGATTATTGAGAAAGAAAACGACGCATTTAGAATTCAATGCCGAGGTTAACAGAAAGTTTATCCTGGGAACTGTAAGAGATAGCCTTTCTCGGAATAGAACAAATGCATAGTAAAGTCGCATAAAAGCTATCATTTTATCGTAAAAACGATTGTGCCGTAAGGGAAACAATTGGAAGTATGACGAACTATATAGTATGTGGTTCATGTGGACCACTGTATCACTGCCTCATGTGTGACTCATATAGTGTTCATACGAGGTCTCAATAGAATACAGGCTTCCGCTTCAACTAGTGTGGTGACATTACTACAGCCTTCTAAATAACGGTTTCACAAGGGATAGAAGTGACATTCAAACACCACCTAAAATATGTGCGTGTGAAATTATCACCCATGTCAACCACCTCTCCCTAAAACGGCAGGGAATTGTTTTAAAACAGGGCAAAGGTACCTTACAAACTTACATACCTTACAAAAAGGCTTTTTACTCAGTATTTGCACTAGAATTATTTTTCTTACATTGTATTTTGTACGCCTGTTCAACCTATCGAGACTATAGAGTCGTCTTGCTTGTTTTCATGTCCACGCTCATTTCAACGTGTAAAACAGGTCTGTTCATATCATTCCTGAAATCCTGAAGATATGATAAAGTGTACAGCTGGTATAAAAGGCGAACAACATCTTTATCTTCTAACTCACTTCATATCCGTGTTCTCGTCACCTAGTTGGCAATTGGTAAATTTGCTTTTAATGAACTCCATGCGTCCTTCAACACCATATTTAATCATCGTAATGTAGCTTATCCTGGCGTATAATTGCAGTCGTAGTGTCAAAAATATCCTTTCGATGAAAAGAGGCAGAAAATGCACATGTGTTCCAAAACCTGGGAAATCGCTGGCTCAACCATTACGGAGCCATAGGTAAAAATCGAACCGAAATACCAGTGATGTAGAATTTCCGCTGAGGCCTTGCAATTTTTCTTAGATACGTGTCATCTCAGTATCCGAGTAGATTCTGTATTCAAGAACATTCATCACAGTTTCACTGATTATAGACTGCCAACTTAAAACTTTTCGTTTCACTCCTCGCTCGGTAGTGTCTATGCTAACACTTTAGCCATCATTCTCTCTCATTCAGTGGAAACCTCTTGATTCCCAAAATTCCACTTTCAGGCAATGTCAATCGTCCGTGCCGTTAGTTGTCTTAAGTCGACTCATATGCCATCAATGGCGGCAAGATATGCGTCTGCAGCTGCCGCACCAGGAAAATCTAAGGTGCAGCTACAGAAACCTCAGGGAGAATCTGTGAGTTCAAATGACATTGTTTTTCCTTTCACGTGCGGCATAAGTCAAATTGTTTTAATTCAGCACCTCCCAAGTGCTGCTCCATCCCTGTAAGTATATATCAACTAAGCCTGGTTAAAATAAAAAAAACCTTTTGACATCAAATTAACTGTATTTCTAATGAAAGAATTTGTAATTTCGTGTAGGTTTTCAGCCTGTAATAAGATTGTTCGGATTCAATTTGAATGTGTTCATCTTGCACGCTTCTCCTCTTGTAAATCTGAGATCGCTGCATTATTTCGTTTCTGTTCTTATCTATTTAAACGACAATATGTCCAAAACCCTATGAATGCCCTGTCTATAGGTTACTTTCACTTCTGGTCATAGTGAACCTTCTCTGGCTTTGCAGGGCTTCTTCAGTTATGACAGAAACATATCTCGGGATCCAAAACTGAAAGGTGTACCCAAACCACACCCAGGAGATACTCTTGCCAGGTACACTTTGTCCTCATAACATTTGTCGCGCTCCAGCTTTTTGGTTGTCTTCCAATTCAGGTTTTGTATATCGTGTTAAAGATACTTGAACTACTTTAAGCTGTACTCTACTACTTATAAAATCCATGCCGTTGAGAACTAAATCACAATTTATTGAGACTTATGTGGAGAAAGGGGCACATAGCGCAGTGGTAGTGATGTCCGTCATCACAAGCATGGTGTTACTTCGATTCCGCTCTAGGCCAATCAGGCCTCTCATCCCTCTGGGATCAGGAAATTGGTACAGGACTTGTCTGGAAAAAACCACTCTGCAATCCAATTGGGAACGCTCCAGCCCGACTATCTTAGGACTCCAGGGAGAATTGCTCGGCCACCATTTTACGACATTCAAGGCGAAATGAAAATCCTCAAGCAGCAACAGAAGCCACACGCTAAAGTTGGAAGAATCCGCACAGTACACGTAAAAACGGGTTATGTAAAATAAAAAATATGTAGACAAATAGAAGTAGCTTCAAAAATAACTACTATAATCGCATGTTGTAGCTTTCTGTTTCGCCGCCTTGGGCACGCCTACGAGATTTATCCACTTTTCTTCCTCGGAGGATTTTTGGCTGTCATCTGCTGTGCCACAATTTACTATAGCTTCGACAAGATTGAAGTCTGGGTAGATAGAAGTGAGGTTTTCTCATAATTTTTGAAGGCTTTTTACTAATCACTCATTCAGGTAAATCACGTGCACCATCGGACTGGGAGCGTTCACGGGATAACTATTATAAGAAAGCTACTATTGCGTGAGTTGTTGATTTCTTTTTGCTAATGAAATTTTCCCCAACGGTTTACCGCCTTATCCTTTCTGGGAAGTGTCTTGGGTGTCGAGCTGCGATGTACATCGCGGGGATTCGTCGCTTCGGCAGGGTCTCCCAAGCTGAGAAGGAGTCCGGCGTTTTCATCAGGAAGCCTAGCTAAGAGTAAACCAATGTCAGGATTCACCACCGTCCTCGTAACGAACCAGTCGCATAGTGGTGAATCACCCTCTGATCCACAAAGGAGGCGACTTCCCGTGGGTGGTGGTGACGATCTAGGACAGACTATGGCTAGGTTGACTTCGGAACTCAGAATTACTGCCACAATGGCTAAATTAGCTATGCTCCGAAAAAGTGCAAATTTGCTGGGATTAGTGCAGTCTTTGAGGACGGGCCATCCAAGTATCCAAGAAAGTACTGGTGGATTTTGTCATTATGTATTTCGCAAACACATTTCATGACTAGATATCCATAGCATAAATTGTTCCCCTGCACCATTTTAAAGGCTTTTTGCCTCACTACTTGTCACTCTATGTTTTTTGTGTTTATTAAAACGATGTAATGTATAACGTGTTGATAGCCCTTCTGAGCTAAAACTTGGTCATACTGCCACAGAAGCAGATCGAAACGACGTCAAAGCACAGCATGGGATATGCAAACGTATCTGTTGGGACGACTCGATTATATAGGAATACCAAGTAGTTAAGACGATTCGGTCGGAATTTGCTGTTCGCCTTTGTGTACGCCACGCGGGACTTCTTGTAAGTAGCAATCACAATGCCGGAAACCTCAAACTTGGGTAATCAAACCGTTTATCATATTTATTCAACAATTATGGCATAAGAATACAGCTGTACAATTAATACAACAATGATACAAGTAATGAATAGGCGCAGCCTGATTTCTTGTGTTCAGGTTGCTCAAGAGTGAAGAGGTTGTCATATGACTTCGACCACATGAGATCGATGTGAGGAAAGGATATGGTGACTTGGGCAGCATTGCTATGACCTGAGCTAGTCAGCCGTGGAGCCGTTTATATAGCTTTTGGGCTGGGTGGAGTCAGGCTACAATAGGCGGAGTCGGGTTACAGTAGGTGGAGTGGTGGAGTGGGGTTACAGTAGGTGGAGTTAGGCTACAGTATGCGGAAGGACGGCTACTGGAAACATTTCACAAGCGTTGCAATCTGATAAGGCGATAGTCAAAGCATAGGACTGTAACTGCAGATGTTTTTCATGAGACAACCGCCAACGAAATGTTAGCCATGTGGTTATCGGATTGCCATAAGGTCACCGGAAGCCGTATTCGAAATGTTTGACATAAGGTTATCAGATCGTCATAGAGAAAAGGTCATGGGAGAAGCATTTGAAATGTTTGGAAAGGTTATCAGATTGATTTACATAGAGAACATTCCAATATTCGTGAAGTATCTATATAGTATTTGAATAAAGTGTGCAAACGGTTGAAGAAGTTCTCATCCAAAAACATGAGTGTTGGAGGCAATAAAGATCACTGGGGCTCACCAGCATTTCGTCACCACAAGCTAATGTGGAATATCTGAGCTGACACTCTAAGAAGCGCTCAAGCGGTTGCAAATGAAGTAAATCTGAATAGTTTAAGTATTGGATATGGATTTCGAAGTGTTGTAAAAGCAAAAAAGTTAGATAAATGAAAACCACTCGGATTGAGCAGAGCGAGCAACCGTTTTTATTATACAACCCTTCGTGAGCTTCTTTCACTCCACAAGAATCTCGATGCCACTGTGACGTGGTATGAAGGGCTGATCGTAAACCGCAACTGACGACGTTCATCGTAGTACTTGGACACTGGTAAAGCTCTTCATGAAACTGATTTTGCACTGAAGAAAGATTTCGGTGATTTTGTTTTGTCGAGATCATCTATGATGACTATGTTAGCGCTAAACTATGTTTTCAGCAGATTGGATAGGGGGAAAGACAAGGCGAACTGAGATTCGAAGCCCTAAATTACCACTGTCCAAGCTACTCGTCAAGTTTATTTCCGCATGTCTCAACAAATTCGCTGGGAAAATGTTCGACAGTAAAAGATACCGAAAGTACCCTCAGGAAAATCGTCGCGTCGTGATTACTTTTACACGAAGCCAAGATTTACTCCTTTTTATTTCCATGTGGAGAAAGAAAAAACGCGGGACGAAACTGTGTCATAGAAAAGGCACTAATTGAAATTTACAAGTTTACCACTTTCGCTCAAAGCTATAGAACTTTTTTATTTTGGACAATTTTTTAAGCTTCGACTTCGAAGGACGCAGTCGCAAGCGGTGTGAGCTGATGGAAATCTTGCAAGACGAGATGTTACAGGCTGCGAAAAAGAGAGGAACGCGATAAATCCTTCATACATTCCGTTTTGTCTTGTTCTCTTGACGGTTTCTATGTGGTGTGTTTTGTGTAAGCTTTGTATAATTCATGAATACAAGTGCAGTGTAAACAGCATTTGAATACGCAAGAATTGCACTGCCTATGTGCAGGTGAATGAGGTGATTTGATGAAATTGATATTAAGAACGATGACATCATCACTATGGAAATGTTTGGCAATAGTCATTCGTCACTATAATTCATAGAAGACATGACGCCGTTGTTAGAGCAAATTCGCCTCCTGTTTGTGGAAATTTTGAGTTAGCGCTTCCAATTCAGTAGGCTAACAATTCAGCTGCCGCTATATCCCCTTTCCCATTCAAATATATACTCAATATTGGAGCCATAGCGATATCTGTTAGCGATTCAGTATGTAACTTAAAACGATTATTGGCGAATGTAGATAAAGCCATTCGAAAATACTGGGGCTACATCTAATCAGGAACTGTATAGGCGCTTTCGTGAAGCTAGAAGCACGTGCAAGAATGTCACAGCGAGCAGCGGCGTCGAAGCCATCGTATGTCACTTAATGATTCATTAATGAAACGAAAATGGTTAAATACAGATCAATTTAAAACCATTACCTGAAGAACGACCGCAGTATTTTCCTACCTAGTGAATTTCATTAATCGTGGCAAGAATAAGCAATATCTTGATTCACCGATAATCTCATTCAACGAGGGCTGTCTATAGCCGATAGCCAGGCCGATAGCCAGCTGTCTACTCATGACGCTACGTAGCTTAGAGGTAGAAAGAGGCTCAAACGTGTTTCAAAAACAGTCATGTATTCAACTGGGATGCGCTTGGATTCAGGTAATACACTCCTTGTCTCTTCTGGATCACATTTCTATAAATAGGCATAACTATTCAAGCAAAATTGGATCTGTTAGTGTAGATATAAATTTTAATCTAGTAGTTAAATTGGTAAAATTCTATAAGTGGATTAGTGTTAAAGGATAAAGCTTTCTTTGTTGATCAATTGAAGAATGTTCCATGCATTCGGCTTCATTAAACAACGTTGGATGTGATTGAATGCATACCTGGCCTTTACAATGAGCCACGATGGCTTCCCCATATATCAAGCGAGGGACGCTATCCTTTCAGACAAGTCTGGTGCCAATCTGCTGACCCCGAAGGGATGGAGAGCTCAGTGGGCCACGGGCGCGGTGATCGATCTCGTGTGTGTATTGCAGGGCGCCTTCGACCACCGCTCCACACGCGCCCAATCAAATGGACGGAGAAGTAAATGGAAGTTGATTAGAAGATAACTCCAACAAATAGATTCTTTGGCTATTATGGGTTAAAAACAAAACGACTGTTGCGTAGGGCGACTACGGAGAGGACGCCGTAATAAAGTCTCACGACCACTGTGGATTGCTCAAATCTAGATGGGCTAAAGTGAAAATATCTACTTAGGAACAATATGATTGATTCCTGCATTGAATAGCTAATAATGCAAGCTTGGAAGATTAAGGACGACATCATCGAATGGTTAAAAAAGAAGAGGTCGCTCATTCAACGTTGTTTATGATACAGGAGAAGAACTGCTCCTCGGTACAGGAGGCAGCCGACAGTGTTGCAAACGGCATGAGTATGGACATAAGTATTGATTTCTGTGAATAACTAACGACCTGAGTCGAACGTCTACGTTTCCATGATTCCGACGTGTTATCACGTTCTGATAGAAAAATTCCTGGGCGACATATTTACTATTCTTTAATACATATGGAAACAAAAGATGGTAACCGTAGAAAAAATCAAAGCAGGAGCGAATGATTTCTTTCCATCGTTTTTCTGGAAACAGCGATTTTTGTCTGTGAGTAGTGGAGGACGATCACGTTACGCCTATGATTGGCGTAGTTGCACAAATTGCCGTGTGGATGCCTTTACCTATCATTACAGTTTAAACTAGTTCTGCTGGTCTATGTTCCCTAATGTCTTCTATTAATTGCTGTACGACTCCGTGATGACGTATAAGTTTGAGCGTTTCTGGGAAAAGGCGTCTCTTCGCCATTTTTACATTCACGACTTTTTTAGCGCCGCCGTGAAACCTTTGCACGAGCAGATTGTAATCCCGTTGATGTTATCGATAACAGAATGCTCCCAAGAGCTCGCCGAAGATTTGAGAGTACTTATAGAAAACGGAGTATCAAGAGATCAAATGACAGTTCACAATTGTTATGTGATTTCACTTCGCAAATTTGCAGCTTTATCTTCTAACTAGTAAGAAAAGAATAGTGCAGAGAGGAACAGTTATTCCCATTTTGGTACCACTAATTCTCTTGACCACCATAGTATACTTAAGGTGGCCGTTCAACGTGTTCAATCTATTACAATGCACAGATCTCAATGTGAAATACTTCGTGCCCTCTTTGGGGTTCTTGTTGATGTTTAAGTCGCCAATAACGCCGCCAACTCTTACAATGTTGTGTGTATTGGGAAGCATTTCTCCGATATCACATATAGTGTATTCTGATGGTAACGAACTTTCCCTGTTATCCAATAGTGGAATTAGAGCTAATTTTTTGGAGACGACTCTTAATCGTCTATCATGTAATTCCTAGCCACTTAATTGAAGGCATTTGGTCAAATCGATGCGCTGGTTACAATCCACACATATGCAAACTTACTCTCTTAAGCTAGCATGAATGGATAACATGTGGCTCATTCCTTCACCTCACCTCGACGTAAAAGTTCCTTCTTAGTCTTCTTTCACTCATTATTTGCTGTACTGTGAAGCACCTCGTAACTTTGTTACTAACAAGCTAAGAATCCTTACGTGAAGAAAACCACTAGCAGTGGCTCCATGCGGAAAATTTTTTAACAACCACTGAATCTAATCGTAAATTTTCCGCATTTCCTTTGATGGTTAAGAAGAGATACCAAGAAGGAAGGTATCATTTATGTGTTTCATAAATAACTCTTGCAACAACAATAAATTTTTAGAGCTAACAAAAGGAATTTATAGTATATTAGGCAAATTAACGGCTCGTTGAAATATACTAGGGTTGACAATGATCGACTGAATATTGAAGACGACATCGTCGTTTTTGTGTTAGCACACTCTGTGATCCAAAATAGGCGACTGAGCATTAGGTTTCTTTTAAGCCACAATGCACCTCTTGAATTTCGAACACCTTTGCGTTTTGTTTGTTAAGACGTTTGTCAAGAACGTGGGAAAACCTGTAACAAACTTCCTGATTTCTGGCAGACGTTTAGCGAATTTGATGAAGGGTAATCAACGAAAAAATTGACCAAAGCACATAGCAACAGCAGATCTTACGTTTTACTATTCGACTAAATCAGTCGAAAATTTGACTGATAGGGCTAAAATTGCAAGTAGCCAGAAATTGCAGTGCAGTAGCGTGACCCCCAGTTATGACTACTCACCATTTCTCCATCAGCTGGAGCTGTTTTTCGGAGTCCCCATCTGCGCAGAGATTCATAGCTCTCTATTTTTTGCCCGCTACCGTCTTAGAAAGCGAGATAAAAAATTAAAAAGTTGCGATGTCTTCTAGAGTTTGCTTTCCTCAAATTCCAGGACGATTTCGGCTTGTTTTTCCTTCCACGACCGTGCGCATTGATTTCAATACGTACACTGCTGCATGTTTCCAAACGCGCATCTTGATTTCAATGGAATTTCAGCTGCGCTCCAATGACACTCGGTCCGACCAAGCCGAAATGCGAAAATGGCCGCGCTCGTGGAAACCTTAAATCACCCTCGAGCGGTTGGTCGCTAGTTTCCCTGCCATCACAAGAAAACCTTTAGGAAAATTACTAACTCAGCTGTGCTACGGTATACATGACAACTCAGTGAGCCGAAGTGGCAAGGCAGCAAACATTATTCAGACTACAGTCATTCTTTAGCAGTACAAGGATCCTATCCAAGTAAATAATTTTTTATCTACTGCCTATTCTTTTTTCATGGCAGGGTATAATGTGAAGCATAACCAAAATGATGCTGAGATATTTGCAAAACTCCGGAACTGTACATAAAGGATAACACATGGCTGAGAGGAAGGCGAAACAACGGACCCGCATGTACTAGTGGTGAACACGTCAGCCTCTGGAAAGGGTAACAGCGGGCTCGATCCCCGCAGCAGATACCTGCGATTCGGAGTTTTACAAATATCTTATCATCATTGTGGTTACATTCTTAAGATTAATGAAAATTTCTAACTGCTTCTGGTGACGACCTGAGAATGCTCTAGCATGGCTGTCCAAAGTTTATAGAAAAAATTATGCTCAGCGGGCATTCAGCACGTTAATTAAGAAAGAACAGGGATAATAGCTTTAATTTTTATTTTAATGTGCGCACCGCCTCGACCCTTGTGTATGACGGCACGAATAAAATGAGTGCTGATAAAGGACCCATGAAACACATGAAGATGGTCGATCTACATAATTGTAACAGAGAAGAAGACAGTGGCTTCCGAGTATACTAGGCACTTTGCATATAGAGCGTTATATAAGAAGACTGTTTCAAGAGAAAAAGCGACAGAAACTAGCGTCTATGAGCAAATCGCCGTTTTTCATAGCACTTGAAAGAGACGGAACGTCTGCAGCAATGTATTTGCGTTGCTTTTTAACTGGTATTATAAGAACAAGCGAAATTTACCCGTTGCGAAAAATGTTCCATGCTATCTGAGAGATTGTTAATGGTCCGCTTACCGCTAGAATGTCAACTCCGATACTAAGAAACATAATGCCATCAATTTCTGCGAAATTTAACTGTAATTACCATTTTTAATGATAATTTTCCGGTAGTAAAATGCGTGGAGTTCGGTTTCTACATCGTCCTTGGCCGGTCGGTTATTTTTCCCATTCCTATTTTCATTTCTGATTTCGATTTCAACATCGTCTCCGAATCAACTAGTCGGAAGAGCGAGCGAAAAATTCGTTCCCGATAAGATAATTCCCTCAGATCCACATCGTGGTAAAGACCTGGGTACATCCTTGAAAGGTTAGTTCGGGTTCTCGGAAAGGATGAAACTGCTCAACCAACAATAAGCCGCCCTCAGTACCTCGCATACTCCCGTCTATGACGTCAGGCGGTGAGACGACCAGTGAGAAGGCCACAAAATCTCAGGTTACGCACGATTTCACTGGAACAGGACCTGGAGAACATACGCACGACGCGCCATGGAGATTGCATCGTGCTCCACACACATGATGCCAGAACACTCTCCACAGACGCTGATCTTCATGCCCTTCTTGAAGCCACAAATCGCATAAAATTTCATGTAATTGCACTACAAGAAGCAAAAGTCAGGAAGACCGACAAGCGCCAACTGAACAACTGGATGCTTGTCATCCGTGGAGAAAAGGCCTCGCCACTAAATGTCTTCGGCGTAGGCTTTATTGTCCACTCGTCCACTGTCCATTTTTTCCACTCGTACGAGATCCTCTTATTTCGGATAGCTGTCCTCAGTCTTCAACTGATGCGTCATAAGACGATCGTAATAATCAATTGCTACTCACCGACGGACGCAGCTGATGAGTACGAACTAAATGCGCTCTACTATCAGTTGGAGAAAGTTATCCGTTGATAAAGCATATTATAAATTCTTATCGGAAACTTTAACCCAAGAACAAGAAAGGCCGATCGAGATCGAGAACAGGACCGAAAGTTTTGGACTAGGAGGAAGAAATAAGGATGGAAATTATCTTGCAGGACTCCTGCTTGCAGCACGTCTCTTCCATGGAAGCTCGATTTTCCAGAAGAAACAAACTCGCCGCCGAACGTGAGAGTCTCCTAACGCCACGACTCAAGCGGAGACCGACCACATTTTGACGAACAGAAGATGGCGCCTACTTGACACAACGGTATTCCCGTCTTCTTTACCGCTTCCGATCACCACTTTCTTCGCCCGAACATTCGATTCAGCCGTGAGCCGGAAAAGAATTCATGTCATCGACCACGAGGAAAAAGTCTGGCTGTATACGACGACAACATTCTAAACGAAGCCCTGTCCAAAGGTGACTGGCTGATTAAAGAAGACTCGACCGAAGACAACGAGCGGCTTGTCGAAGGACTGAAAGAGTGTGCTGAATTTGCCTCAGTTTCCAAAACACATAACACACACACAGTGAGTGTGGTGACTGATGACGAAGAAAAAGAACCCAAAAGCAGTTGATGACAACAAACCAAAGTCTGCAATCGAATTTGCAAATAAACAATGATTCGCCATTGCAAAGACATTGCAAAGGTTGATGATTCAGAACATATTCTATTATTCCTGTTATATCAAATCTTATGGGCTTCGTGGGAGTCACAATGTTTGACGCAGACCATCTCCATGGACGACGGTTGTGCGAGTAAGAAACGAACAGAAGTTGTTCTAGGGCCCACACGGCCAGTTAGAAAAGGCCATCCAAGTATCCATGTAAAAATAATTTTGTAACGATAATATACGAGTTGAGCGCATATGAATATTGGAATGATGCTAATACTGCGTTGAAACACGATATGGCGAACGTTTTTTAAACCTTTTTAAACCAATTTTATTAAGTAGAAGATTTGACTATTTTTTTCCAAAAGAAAAGCCGCTCTGTGAAATGACGCTGAGATATTTGCCAAACTCTGACCCTAAACCAATTTCGAACCCGTGATTACCCTTTTCAGAAGCTTCCCACTGCCGAAAGGGGTAAGCGCGGTCCGAAGCTGGCTTTCGGTTTTGCAAACACCTCCGCATGATAGTGGCTATACTTCATGTAATACCCTAATACCCAGCCATAAAAAAGTGATGGACAGCATATAAAAAGTCTAATATCCTTCCATGACGGTTTGATGGGACAGCTCTATGAAAGGATAGTGTTTTGTCCGTGTCGTAAGCCATCGAACCGTAAAGCAGTTTTATCCTATATTTCTACTTTAGAGTCAGATGTAACTAAGCAAAAAAATCGTTAGGAGAAAAGTTACAGAAAATACAGGATGAGAAGAGGTTGAATAGTAGGAAACCAAGCGAAAATTCTAGAGTTATGTTTAGGCTACGTGTATCCATATTTCCTATTCATCTTGAAAATTATGGATGACACGAGGACGAATATAAAAAAGAAGCGAGAAGTCGAATTAATGCGAACTCTATGTGGGCACCTTTTCGGTGTTGGTGCTTGGAACCTACTAAGTCTAGATTGTTTTTGTATTTAAATGTGTTTGAAATAATTCTTTAACACTAGGACAGGGAAAATGAAAGATCCACTGTCAAGTAGTATTAAATCCATTGTTGAAGTCGATTGTTATGACTACGATTTTTCTCAGTGAGAGATAAATTGTGAAATGATGATGGAACTACGAACAGGATAGGAAAAATCATAGGAGCAATTTTATGAGAGATTCTCATTCTAGTAAGGGTAACCTCATAATTAGTTTTTGCATTGAAGTATACAATCGCCATATTCTCTTTACTAGTTGTATTTTTAAAACAAAAATTTTGACATCGCGAGAAATCTAAAAGCTGGAGAGCCGTACTCAGTGTTCCAATATTTCTTTCAATTTCATCTCTTTTATTCCATTTTCCATCTTTGCCCTTATCTCCATCTATCATTGATTTTTTCTTCTTCTGACTAATTAATATAATTAAAGGTTTCTAAAGTATTCAGTGTATAGTTTCTGGGATCTTATCCTGCTAGGACGACAACCGATGGAAAAGCCGTTATTGTCTGGATTCCTCGGGATGTCAAACGTACTGTATGAAGACCACCGACCTAATGGTCAGAGTTCTTCACTGAAGAGCCTAGAAGAAAAATGCAATGCTCGACTAGTCGCTAGAGCGACTAGAACCCACTGTGCTACTCTTGCACACGACAAGGAAAAATGGAAGACCTACTGGCGCCCCCTCAAATCGCTCGATGATCAGAGGGACTATAGGTGACACAGGTGATCTTGCTAGAAGTAGTGCTAATCGTAATTAGCTAGCATACTCTCGAATTTTTCTTCAAATCACAATTTGTTTGACAGAAAGGAGAAAAAATCGTGGTTTAACTGTCAACGCACTAAAGTCGAGTTTATTTCCAAGTAGAAGTGGAGCAGATTGTGGTAGATCTTTGAAGTCCTTATTTTCTAACTTTTCCTACTTTAGGTTTGTGGTTACGATGGATTTGGTGGGACCAAATCCACAACAATTTCCTATTTAGTAAGGATGGGAAGACTTCGTATTTAGCAAAAAACTATTAAATAATGCAACCGATACTTGTTTTTTAGGTTTTTTTTCACCTGAGAGCGATTGCATAGATCTACTATAGAATTCAAAAGTAATTTTTGGTTGAGGAGTTGTCCATTTGTTGGTTCTTGGTCCTACTTTAAACGATCTCTCTCTCTCACATCTACTCTGCAGACCAGCATTTCCTGCCATTCTATTCGTTCCCTCGCATCTGACATCCGCGAGGGCACTCGAACTGTTCGAGTCAAAGTTCGGCTGCTGCTCGAAAATTTCCCGTTCGTAATGAATGGAATTGAATACTGGTCCAGAATCTGGAGTGTTGAGATAGCATAGAAACCTTCCTAGACAAGTCTGGTATCAGTATGTGTTCTTTGTTCGATAAGTTTACACGAGGTTGATATATGATATTTATTCGGCTAACGTTTGGACTCGATGTCTTCGTATTTATCAGAGCTGAAAATCCGAGTCGGTAGCACACGGTTGTTTTCGTTTGGTTCAAATATCTGGTATCAGTTTCTTGACGTCGCCATGGTGAAAGGCTTGGAGAACCCAGGGAGGTCGAACCAGCCCTCTGCTCGTAAGGAACGACAGCACTACCACTATCCTACCATTCTCTTTACATGTGTAGAAACTAGAAAAAAAAGCCTCTCATGCAAAGAGTCGTATATACCTTATGTTTTAATATCTATTTCGAAATCTATCTGCTTCCATATCAGTTCAAACGATATGCGGATCTGACGATTCTTCCTTTCTTGTGCCGAGAGTTTGTCGTCGATGAAGAGTTGTTCAGTACTTTTTCTAGTTGTGATTAGCTACAAATTTTGGAATATACATGTACCTGTTTTTAAGAACTTATTTATTGGGACTTCTCTTTGCGTAACCTGCTGCAATACAAAGTTCCAAACCAGTGAAAAATCAACAAAACCATGTTTTAGCACACAGGTAGAACTCTGGAAGGTCACCAATTACCGTCTAATAACTTTCGCTAAATTAAATTGGGCTTTAACCTAATGGAAACAAAAGCGATTACGGAATCTCTGGAAAGTGGAGACATCCCTACTCAGTACAAAAAGTTCTCACATGAGTTAATAGCACCGTCAGAACTAGAATATTGCATTCTATAACCCCACCTCAACACAAACGTGAACAGAGTGAATTGAAAAGGTAATAGTACTATTTATAAATACTCTTGAAAACATCATGAGAGAATTGGAATCTGATGATAAAAAAGTAAAAATTGCCAGTCGGGAATTAAACCATACCCATGCTCCTGATGACGTCATCGTTACAATATCGAGACCTAACCAAAAAAAGAAATGATGGCCAATTTTGACAACGTTGACCTCTGTTCCACCTAATCTCAATAGTACATTGCTCATGCATAACAAACTTGTTTCCGATGTCCTATTTACTTCAATTAAATGAATATCTCCGAATGCCATATCTGTGTGATCCTGGGCCGACAAATCAATAAAATAAAGGATAAAGCTTTCGTCGTTGGCCCATCTCATAGGCATTACCATGCCTTCGACTTCATTAAGCATCGTTGGAGGCGATCGAATGTATACCTGCCCTTTACAATGGCCTCGCGGTGGCCTACCGATGTATCGAGCTAGTGCTGCCATGCTGATATCGTCCCAGACAATTCTGGTACCAATTTGCCGACCGCGGAGAGATGGAAGGCTTGGTGGCTCATTGGCGCGGAGATCGATCCTTTGTGTGTTTTGCAGAGGTCTCCAACCACAGCGCCACGCGCACCCTGTCATATCAATAGGATGGATAAACTAGAGCTAAAAAGTTAAAAAAAAAAACAAGAAGATTAGTAAGCTTATAAAGCTACCAAAGATATATTGAGAGAAACAAAGAGCGGCAGATTTCATGTCCACCTTTTAGATGATGCGTTTCCTGTTGCCACAACGCATGCAGACTTACACGGCACATCATTGGAGTGTGACATCACTCGGAATTATTAAACAAAAGGCGGAACTGCCAGCGTCCGTTATCAGATATGTGACAAAAAGAATCTATTTCGGATTGCAACTTACGTCGCATTTCAATGATCAAGATGCCACCGTTTGCTCTAAGGTCGAAAGTCACGTTTGGCAGTCAAGGATGCGTTTTAATGGCAATCGGTCAGGGTGAACAATAGGAATATAATGCGCCAAACTGTCATGTGTTATCACAAATATTCGAAAAGAAAAACAGGATTGTCCTATAGATCTTAGGGCGTCCGGGACTTACTGGGCTACTCCTACACGCGGAGGGAAACATATGGGGATTTAAATCTAGTCTCCTCAGATCATTCAGCGGTCAGTGTGAAAACAAATAGTAATGGTTATCCTATTTTGCTTCGTTAGATTCCAAAGTTTTCCATACTTGATTTAAAATACCCCACACGCATTTTTTGGATTTAAGAGTATTTACTGTATTTACTTTTTCTATTGAAGTTGATTATTTAGGAGTAACGTTTAGAGCCAAGCATTTAAGACATCATCCGCCGTTGTTGAGAATATTCATACAAATAACTCACCTATTCATTACATTGTTTACTTGAAGAGTTGTTCAAAATCTTCTTTGATTCTGATGTGCAGAATTTCTGACAAGGCACCATGTTGAGATGATCGGTAGCTTCCGAGGGATAAAGGTAAAAGGATAATCAATTCCTAAGAGATGCACCGCACCAAGCATACGACTTCAAGCATGCTAGTGGTGAACGAATGCACATCTGGGGTATAAAATTACTTAGGTGATAAAAATTTGTCCTTCCTAAAGAGAGAGAGGGGTTGATAAATCCGTTGAAGTGGATCGAATGATGACTGGTCCTTGCATCGTAAAATACCTCTGGCTGTTGCACCCACACTGCACGCACTCATTCAAGACTAACATTCCAAATAGCAGACCGCACGATACAAAAGCTTCCACAAAAATCACCGAAGATATTCGCATAATAAACTTCTCTTGCTTACGAAAAATGATTGGATCTGTAAATGTGAAAGGACAGCTATCCTTTGAAGCAAAGCACATTCTCTTTTATCAGTGCATTGTTGTATTCTTAAGCTTCTACTTAAGCTAATGCTAAATGTAAGAAAGCAGTTCTGAGTAAGGATACTTCATTACAGAGTACTACATAAGAGAGGATTCGACTCGATGCGAACAGGAAGACCGACATCACGAAAACGACCAGCTGCGGACGACCTACCCAGTTCACTGCGGTTCTGGAGAAGACAAGGGCGCCGATATGTAGCCACAACAAAAGTCTTTAGCAAACTCGCGCAAACTCATGAATTAAGTGAAATATTGATCATTCATATTAAGGACTAACAAAAACATGATTTATCTTATCCCTTATCAGAGTGTTTCGATGTTTAATGTTTGGTCAAACAGAATGAACGGAACTACATAATTGGAGGACTGAAAGAAATAGTGAAGCTTGCTAGCTTTTCAATGTTCTAAATTTTTCGATACATTAAACTTCAGTGGTTTGTAAAAAATCTCATGGAGGTGTGCTGCAAGAACAATTTTTAAAGATTTGTTTGAAGCTTAATATGTCCAGGCAGTTTTCTGTCACGCCAAAGTGAATAGAGTTCGTTACGATGTTAAGCATCAGCTTTCGCCATCCACACTCTGATTCTTAGCATTTGGTCCCAACGGTTTTCGTGGAAATCACAGTCGATGTTCGCAATTTTCACGAAAACAAACTGCATGCTCTTGCGTGAAATCTCTGATGCAAATCAGGTTAACTTTTCACTACACAAACTTAATTGTTTAGAGCTTCTCAATTCGAACGAATAGGCGATCCAAGATGCTCTGATTTTGAAAAATTTCGACTTTAACTCCATATCAAACGTAGGGTGGAACGTTTCAGTTTTAACAACTTCGAGAAGGTGTGACCCTTTTCTATTTATTTATTCAAAAATGGCGGGTGTGGCGCAGTGGTCGGATGTGTCCTGCAATGCACTCGTGAAATCAATCCCCGCGCCCATGGCCCACCAAGCCTTCCGCCCTCCGAGGTCGGCAAATTAGTGCCAGACTTGTCTGGGAGCATAGAAGCACTGGCTCGATACATCGGTTAGCGACTACGAGTCATTGTAATGGCCAGATATGCATTCAATCACCTCCAAACGAGTCGAACACATTGCACATCCCTTAGGGATTGATCAACGCCGAGAGCTTTATCCTTTTTTCATCATGCAGAAATTCAAATGACATAAAACAGCTTAAGGCCACTAAATGTCTCTTAAGTGAGCGTTGTTTTTGGTGAACAAAAAACTGATAGTGATATCCATTAATGATCGAACTAATCGTTATGGTCAACGAGTGTGTCACCTACCTCAAGTTATTTGGCTGCTGCCCTATATCACTTGTGAAGCGTGACGATGAAAATTGCCTTACACCTGAATTTCTCTCTTCCCAATGTCAATTCCAGTGGCAAATTTTACATTTCCTAATCTGCTTTCAATAGTTCTCAGCTCTAATGACTTTGTTATTTTCGCAGAAGTTAAGATAATGAATACAGCACAGAATTCACTTCCTATCTGGCAATATCATTCGATCAGGATTTAATTTTGCTTTTCCATTCAAATCCCAAATGCAGTCTTATGCCGGTAGTAATAGCTCTCTTTGGGACCACCCAGTCGTAAAGATGAATACCTATATCAGATCTAAAAAGGCGAGCATTCACTTTAATTGACAAACTGAGTAAGTCGTTGCGGTTCTGTCTTGAAACTATGAGAAAAAATTTGCCGGACAAACAAATTACTGGTTAAATAAGGATTGTGCAGCAGACTACACAATTCTTCGTAAGGATGAGGAATTAAAACAAACACGATGTATCATATATGTCATCTGCCTCCATTTCATCATCTAGTAACTCGAGAGAAGCACAGCAAATTCTTTACTTATTCGTATGGAGCTACAACGTAGTGTGCTCTGCCAGAGATTATTAGCCTAACATTACATTACGAAGACATTTGTAAAGTGATGAGACAATCCAGTCGACGGTATCATTATGCTTGACATTCCGTGTGAACCAGTTGCTGACGACCTTAGTCCATTGGTTCTCGTTCATATGCACCTCGTTTCCTATCCACTTTGCTCATGCCATCCTCTAGTTCACGGCAGCATTTATGATCTTTTATCGCTTGTGTAAACGAAGGACACTGAAGTCCGTCTCACGCATACGTGATATTTCAGACACGTCATACGTGATAATTCAGACACTACCATCTCGTTCGACCGACTTTTCACTTGGCTGACGTAGTAGCATACAGGTTTCTTATGACCGTTTATAGTCGGAAAACTGGACGGCCGGAGCTGAGCGATCTTTGTGGTCTTCATTACATTAACGATGCTACTGTGCACCTTTCCGTGCTTAACGCGAATGTTCATATTTATAAAAACGATTTTATCGGTAAAACTGAAAAATATAGTTCCTACCTTTTGACTTTCACTCCTAAATTATTCCATTTTATAGCTTCTAGCTCTCTAGCTTTTTTCCAGCTTTTGCTTGACGTTTCCTGGAATTAATACAAGTCGTTTTGACGAAGTGGTTTGGCCATGAACATTGCTTTTTGCAGTGTAGTTCTAGAACAACGAGATTCCTTCTGAAAGATGTTATATAGATAATTAAGGACTATTTGTGCACCGGCTAAGGATGCTTTGACCCTTTTTCCATAATAATTTGTACTGGAATGAATCAGAAGACATTTTTAACACTACCGTGTGGATATTGTCCATCGTACTAATTCCACTAAACCATCCTTACTCGCACGCGCAAACAATTCTGTCTGATAGAAATTGGTAACTGCTCCATGTTTGCGGTGACCATTTTGGTGCCTCTGTTCTGATGGGCTTAGACACAGACTTTTCATAGAGATTTTCGAAGTTTTCGCTTTTTGGATACTAATGTGAAAGTGTTTGACAACAAGGTCCACTTCTTCATGGATGTCGCCGACTTGCTATAACGTATTCTACTCGTTGTGGGATTTCCACCGGAGAACTCGCACCATCAGCTGTAAAAGAAGGACGGCAAGTAGCCATGAACGCTCTACGTCACCGTCACAAACTGTGACAGCTGATCACTCTATTTATTTTATTTCACCACCAACGATGGTGAACGCGTTACTCTCCGGAAAGGACAATAGTCCGTTCGTTCCCCATCGCAGACACTTGCGGTCTGGAGCTTCGCAAATATCTCAACATTATAATGGTTATATTTCGCAAAATACCCTGCCATTAAAAAAAGTAGGCAGTAAATAAAGAGGTTAAGATTATTTCATTTTAATTCATGAGTCTCGTGTTTTTTAGACCTTACACTGAATCGAATCATTGGGCTGAGGCAGGTGGAGACGATCTTACCTCCCAACTGTTTACCGCCCGATCTTGACTGGGAGGTGTTCCTGGGTGTCGGAATATGATGTACAACGGAGGGATTCGTTTCTCACCCCAGTTAGGGTCTTCTAGGCTAATAAGGTGTACAGCGTTTTAATCAAAAAGCCTAGCTAAGAGTAAACTAATACCAGGATCAACCGCCGTCCTGGTATCAAAGTTGCATGGTGGGAAATCTCCCTCTGGTCCACAATGGCTGCGACTGCCTGTCGTGGTGACGACCTGGGGCAGACTTTGGCCAGGCTGACCTTAGGACTCCAAGGAACCAAAATGGCTTAGCCAGCAAGTCTCCGAGATTATGCTGGGGCCCGCACAACTAGTGATGACGGGCCGTTCGAGCGTCAACTAAGCAAGGAAGCAATCTTATAGGTCAAAAGTAGAAATTTTTGTCTAAAACTTTTAGAAGTCCGTTGAAATTTTTCAAAACCTTTCTGAACATATTTTGATGGTGAGGAGTTGTCGCAGAGGATTTTCGTTGGTCGATATCCTTAAAAGATATCGTACTTATCCCTCTTAGCTTGCTTCTTCAGGTCGTTAGAGGAAAATTTCGATAATGCAGTGCGTGCATAAGTAGAGATGTAGGCATTGCTGTTCTTATAAAACGTCACCATTGTATTCCTAGACCTAGGCAGATCAGAGTGAGTTTTTACCTTGGCGGTGCCCTCATATTTGTCTACCTAGCGCTGCTATACTAGGTGTTGTTTGAAAATTAGTAGAATTGCACTCTTTACTTTTGTTGGATTCAACGACACTTTAGTCCCGGTGGCTTGCGACAGTTGCCTAGCGTTTTACTATAGTTGCCTGTATTTGTACGGCTTCTCCATGTGCTAACCTCATGAAAGGCTCACTGGTTGAAGGTGAATTGTTGTACTAGAAAAATGTTACACAGCAAATAGTTCAGCAATAAATAAGCTTTAAAATCCTTTACAGCAGCAACAAAAAATGCAAAGGAAAATAGTTAGAATTTGTGTTTTGCAAAATTTACGAGGACAAAAACGTTCATTACTTTTGATATCGCTTAATGTATGATTTGTCGCTAGTCTTATCGCTTATTATAGCTTCACGTAGTTTCCAGTTTAATCAAGCCAGAGGCCACCAAAAATGAAAACAACTTTGAGTTTTTGACGGTAGTGTCGTTACTGTGAGGTACTGACGTTGAAGTTTTTTCAAATGATGATAATGTGAAATGGAACCCAGGTTTTTGTTTTTTGAGATGCCCTGTGCATAGAAGGAATATCCAAGAATATAAGCCACTTGACCGTACTTCCCCATAGATATCCTGGAAGAAGCTTATCATATGATGCTCCTCGAAACGACAAAACTCATTGGACAACGAGACAATGAAAAGTGGAGACTATATCGCTGCTTGACCGAGTTTTCACAATTCACTGAGGGACTGGTGGTATAGCACGATGAGTGATGACAAATCATCGCTTTTATTTCAATATACGGTTGTGTTCCAAAATTTTCTAACAGTTTTGAGTAATATTTAATCAAAATTGCGGTTTTGCGAAGAAGCCGATATACTTCTCAACTTGAGTGAATGATTTTACAGGGGAGTAAAACACCTCTGGGAATTGCAATTCAACACCGTGAACATCCCACACGGTTATGAAGAACTTTGAAGGTGTCACCAAACAATAACAAGAATCTGAATGTGCCGGAATTCAAGGTGCATGGCTGAATTCACAGGCTTGGCTGTGGCGTTCCTGCATTGTCGCCAGATTGAGGTCAGTTGTATTGAGCGCGACCAGCGCCCAGACCTGTAGTGGACCGCACCGGTTGTGGTCGCTGATAGCCCAGATCACATTTTTTCAACTATCTTACGTTCGTTCTTATAAAGTCTTTTCATAAAAAATGGTGTAATAAATTTCAGATTTTTGCCTATTCAACCATTTTTCTCCGTAATATATTTGCCCGACACTATATGGGGTATCGCTAGTCGAGACTCATTTTTTAAGCAAGCCATAATGCCGTTTCTCGCCTATTTTTCCTAAAGTGTCTACGATTCACTATAAAAGCCTCGAGTATTGTTTTTGTCGTTCTCTCATCTACTCTTGTATGATGTAGGTATTTCTATAGAAGCAACGAATCGGTTCCATATCCTATTTACCTACAGTTTTCATTAAAGGTCGATTTGTACCTTTAATAAAAAATTATTCATAGGCCTTTAAGTATAATTTGAATATCTATTGTTATGATCCATGTTAAAAATAGACCACTAAACTTTACTTTGTCTGCAACAGATAATTTTGACCTGAGGAATCCAATAATTGAAAATCAGACTTAGACACTGATACCACCGGACAACTTATCAAGTCGTCTAACTCAAAGTGAACTAGTTGACATGTGGTCATCATTCATATCAACATCTAAGCGCCACCTCAAAACCAGTAGCGGTAGAGCACTTGAAGACAGTTTTGTTGTGTTATTAGTAGAAAACGCGAAATGTTATCTAGTGCATTCTTAGAGGCCGTGCCACGATCTCCACGAAATTGTCAACTATTGTACAACTATGGGTCAAGGTCTTAACTTTTTGTCTGCTTCCTGCTACAATTTTTCACGTCAGGGTATCATGTGAAATATAATCAAGATGATGCTGAGATATTTGCAGAGCTTCAGGCGGCAAGTGTGTGCGATGGAAAAAGAAAATGCTATTACCCTTTACAGAGGCTAACGAGTTCACCTCCTCACCATGCTCGTACTTCGTTTCGCGTGTCTCAGCTAGTTTTCTATCTACGATTGCTATCAGCAAACATCTGCGGTCTGGAGTTTTGCAAAGGCCTCAGCGTTATCTTGATTGTGTAGGTGAGAAATCTCGATGAAAATTTGAAAGAAAACTTTTTTTCATCAATCCTGCATCGAGACAGCATCACATCTCACAACGCCAGTTGACGTACTTAAGCCCAGCTCAAAGATATTGAGTAAGATATAGTGCTTTATGTAAGCTTCCATTTTCTCATCGTGCCGTCGATCTATATTGTTCACGATCTGTAGCATTTCTAGCCCTTGAAAATTTTAAAAACATGATTAAGGTCGCAACTGATATCTCGAAATTTTTTAGTTCTTGACCCAAAACTTTTTGATAGTACGGGATTGGGTCACCAGCGGAAATTTAGAAAGAACTGTTCGACAGTAACCGATGTATTCTGTCAGCTGTACACGGCTTAGAGGAATTGAATGCATTGCGTATCCAAATGGGGTTGATCAAAGCCCAAGGCTTTTCATCTATCTCGTCAGAATTAATGTGAACAGCAAACAAGCTCGTTTAATTTATTCTGTACAAGGGTTAAAAAATACTCGTTTCCATGAATATTTCGGAAAACAACGGAAAAGTATGTCATTGTCGAAGACCGGCCGAAAGCCGTTACTGGCATTAATGGCGCAACTCACATGAAGAACAGTCGTATACTCACGAATAGGATATGATACCTATTTGACACCTCGAGATTTTGCAGTTCTTCTGATGAAGACCGGATAAGCACATCTTCTGTTCAACAATTCGTTCTAGAGGTAAAGTGAAAAAGAACTCTCGTTTTCTTTTCCTTCACGGCTTTTTCTCCACAGTTGGTAGCTCAAAGATAAATCGACCACAGACTGTAAGCTGTCTATCGAAGAACATCATCAAACAAGAAGTTCGAAGCACATCTCCACTACCAACAAAGAGCTGTCCACGAAGGGAAAAAATGGAGTCTTAACCGTACTGCATCACACCTACGTGTTGGATAAGAAAAGTCAGGTGCTTATGAAATTTGCTCGAGAATTTGCATTGAAAAAGCACAAGAATTTTTGGAAGCTGATTAAAAATGAGTTAGTGGTAACAGCCTCTGCAAAAGCAAATTTTGCCATGATATGGAATAGATAACCGAAAAATTCTCATCCCAGGATCTTTTCTGCAACCTCGATAACAGACGCCGAAAAACCCGTCATAGGAAAACCAGCTCAGAGTCTTCTCTCTGAAATCTCTCTGATACGACTGACATCTAAGAAATGTACCCGTTCTATCTGAGAACCGTAGCTTATCGCAGTTCCAACACGGAAATACAGCTCGCCATGTATTATTACACTCGTTCACCTCCGCATTTCACGCGGTGGCTATTGGCGACAGATTCCTATCAAAATTTCATTGCACCCATACTATCGTCAGTTTTTCCTTTTTAAAAATACCAAGGAAGCAAAAACGACGCGCTCTAGAAATCAGGAAAGAAAAGAGGTCTGAGCATAAATTGGAAGAGAATCCAGGTCATGAGAAACCTATCGTGTAAAGTTATTTAATAAAAGCGAATCGCTCTTTGATTACAGAGGGCACTTCAAATATTTACCCGAAGGGTTCTAGAACATGTGAAACAACAAGAAGAAAGGTTCTGTAAGAAGAGGGTAGTATACTTCTCAACTGGAACTACTAGAATAGCTGCAAATAGATTGGAAGACAGCACTTGGCGCTCATCTTCTTGAATCACCGATTATCCCATATCATTTCTTCAAGGCTAATACGTTGGATGAAACCTCTACCAAGTCAGAAAATGAAGCACAAGCCATAGTACGCTTTAGAGATATCCTTATGGATTTTTCGTCTTAATCCAATACGGTTTTCTAGTGTTAGGTCAACTGTGTGCAGCTCAGAGAGTGTTGGCATGCTGTGCCAAGCAATAAAATGAGAGCGCCATCTATAGAACGTCAACCATCTACATTTGCAAGTGGGAGCGTACGCGGATCATAGGATGATATGCGCTGAATAACATAATTTGCGATTATTTTAAGCCAAAAGGAGATAAAAAGAATTTCGGATCCGAAACGACTTGTGAATGAGACTCATCCACGTGCCAAACACTGGTATCCGCTCTATAAAAGGAATGTTAGTGAATTAGGTGGCCAGTTTATTTCATACGTGGCGTTATTTTTGCAAGGTTTGCTGAAATTTTACTGTCTAAAGGTAAATAGTACTCCTTAAAGACTACAGCGAGCCTCGTGATTAGACAGCAAGCTTGCGAGCGACACCCTTATGTTCTTTAAAAAATCTGAAGCGGAAATGCTGAAAAATCAAATGTAACAAGGAAGAAAAATCGAAATCCACCACAAGCACTCTAGATTAATTCTCACAAGAGGCTTATTACTTCCTTGCTTAGGCAAATCCATCTGCATAGCTTAGAAGAAAAAGCAGGGTTTTATATTTCTTGTTCATATTCTGCTTCTTTATTACTTACCTACTTGATATTTTTGATACTTGAACGATTTCAAAATTTTCTTCCACGACACGAACATCTTTGAATGACGATTCAGTTGATTTTTCCTGGATTTCTAAGATAGCCGTCCACTCGACCCGGAGGAATGAATTCTTTGAGAGCCTTTGGCCGGGTCTAGACAGCGCCCGAATTGGTTGAGCTTTCCGCATAGTGATTGGCATCACGACATTACCACTGTGGTACCCGTGCCTTAGTTTTGAACAATGTTCATATCAATGAATGTTGATTTAGGGCTTGCTATTGTCACGCACTAGCCGGTTAGTTAGTAGCGAGGCTGTATAGAACAACTACAGCTGGCGTATAATGTTAGTTAAACTTAGGCATTCATTTTTTATAACTGAGAGTAGGTTAATCCATGAGGTTGGTTTTTCATTCTGGCGCGTCAATTTGACATATTTTTTCTCCATCTGTATAGGAAAATCCATGCATGAGTCCTTGTTTATAAATGTGCAGGCTGTATTATATAAGACAATTCGTCCAATAAAGTGACTGGAAAGCACAGAGTGATGGTTATGAATCCTTTTCAACGCTCCATGCCTACTCTAGGAGAGGACGGGAAACAATACGTGGGTACATGCAGATAAGTGTTACGCAATTATCTTGGCAATTACCTGCCCCAGAAACGTAAAATAAATGGAATCTCTTTCCATTAACCACGAAAGATACTCCATATCGCGAAAACCGTGGACATTATTTTGAACCAGCAGAACACCTGTAGTGTGTCAAATTGAAACCCACGAATTGGAATGGAGCAAGCGGTTTGAGAAACTCACTTTTTACGTTTATCAGTAAAACCAGCGCTACCCGTGGTTGCTCAAAATTCCAGAAGACCCACTCTCTGCGTTAGACGATGAAAGCTCCTAGCAGAGAGTGACAAACCGAAATAGACGACAGCATAATAAATTGGAAATTTTGTATAACCGAAGTCGCTGTTGTTTTAAAAATTTAACCCTATCGGACTTCCTGTGGGTTTCTTCTTTTGCAGAAAGGACGGAAAAATACGAAATTCATTGGAGCAAAACCCTAAACTATTGCAAACTCGGGTTTGAGCGATCGTTAGTCGGCTTTTTCCATAATAAGCTGCACGGAAGCTCTGTATAGAAAGGCCAGAATGGAGATAGTAAAAATCAGAGAAAAGCAGAAATGGCTGATGCTGAAAGGTAGAAAGAGCATTGGCAGTACAGCCCGAAACTTTGCTGATTATGAGTCTTAAATGGTCACCCTTTCGACGATCAAATGAAACAGTCACGGCTTCCATAAAGACTAGTGCGAAAATCATTCCCAATTTCTACTCTGATCCCTTTAACACAAACGTCCTCCTGCCTTCGTATGAGATTACGTAGGACGATTATGCAGTCCCAGCGGTTTCCCATCCGAAATGTTTCCTGCTTTCCCATCAGGAGGCAACCGAGAGAGAAGAACTACCGCAAGCTTTCACCAGCACGTTAGCTCAACTCTTCACAGGTTACTTGTCATAATGCTACGTTACCACTCAATATAATACAAGCAGGAGCACGTCTTGCACAAGAATGGAAACCGACAAGATATCGGCAACTATCTTTTTTTTTCCTTTTTTCCTGTCTGTTGTTTTCAAATTTTTCACTAGGATCATAACGATATACTGGGAAAAGAAGCACAATAATGTGATGAGGCAGGGTTTGGGCGATTATGGATGTTACTGAAATTCTGCGAAAGAGTAAAACACAGCTTTGTTTCAACATTATCCGCTTGGAAATGTCGTAGGAAAGCCAGTACATCCAGGAAATCACTGCCTCAGCATATAAAACATCTTCCAATTCCTCAGCCAGCGCATTGTCATTCTAACAAAGGCATTAACACTGTCGTGAACATAGGGAGTCGTCAGATGATACAATCTCGCTAAAATTAGTTATTGCCACCCTCAAAACGCCATGCGAAAATTGAAATAAGATAGTTCCTAGGATCGACTTTCTATCAACCTCGGCAGTGGAATATGAATGCGTCGTTCAGCAATCGCGAGGTTGTTAAACAGCATACATTTACTTCCATAGAAAAACACAATACAATACAACGCTAGCTGACGTTTCGGCAGAATCGTCTTCTTCAGAACCTGGAAGGGTATACTGATATAAATCTACTAGGCCAAACGCTTCAATAACACAAAAAGACGAAAAACTCTATGGTAACTACACGATCAACAGCTTCTCGAAAAACTCACCGCTTTTTATGTGACCTCCAATGAGGAAGATTAGAACTGCTGATTATAGACGCATATGGTTGATGGCTGCCTACCATACCACATCAGAAATTGATGCGAACATGCGGAGTTAGGTCGGGTATGACCTCTGGGCATTCATCCCTGCTATGAAATAAGATTAATACGACGGTGGAAACTCATATTCAGCAATCACGCCATGTTCTCCTTGTTAATGACACCATTGTTATAAGATCGAACGTTGGTTCTAGAAAACGAATTCCCGCAGATATTATAACGTCGAGCTTTAGCCAGAAAGATCGAATGCTGGCAGATTTGACAACAATTGTGGAAAGATTGATCCTCGATTACGTTGGAAGGAATGATTGTCTTCGAACGTTACAACAATGTACATCTGGGTCGAAAAAACAACGACTTATGCCTAGAGCAAAGCAGGAGGAAACGAGCAGATTACGGAGTATTCAGCGGTGAGAGTATATCCCATATCATAGCGGTCCGCAACGGGATCCGTTGTTTCGACATCCTTGTCGACATGCTAAGGATTAGAGACTTTCCCATACACTGCGCTGGTCACATGATACGTCCTTACACCAATCCCTCTTAGCTAGTGGTTCGCTCGGGTTGCCAAGCTCACAACAGGAAGACCATTGAACGGATGATCAGAATTCTTCAAGAAGATCTTAGAACAAAGGTATGGCTCTCAATGGGTCTGTGAAGAGAGCAGGGCTCACTAGCTTTCCGTGCACACAACAGTGACAAACGAGGACTTTACTGACGTTTGCTCGAGATATTCGACGATCATCGGGGAACAAACGATGTAGGTGATGAGTTAGATGATCTTTTCTTTCAATTATAAGGAATCGATTTTAGGTTTTTGTTTTCAGTCAAGTAGAAGATGAAATGTGTGCAATCACTCTATAACTGCTTGGGTGACCTTTAATAATTTTCACCTAAGATTTATCTTTGCGAACACCGAACTGGCCAGAATCACCTGATTTTAAGAAAGTCGTGAGAACCCGCAATCTATCCTTTCTCATCTTCCTTGAAAATATTCTTTTTTTGTACCTACGTGTCTTGATGCTCATTCTTCCTAATAGTTCACTGTTCCGTTGATGAGCAAATAAGAGGTTGTTACTTTATTCCTCACTATTGTAAAGCTGACATTTCAGCAGATTTCGCCATCATCAGACTCTAGAAAGGTCAAGTTGCCTGTAGTCTACAACCAGGCAAAGAAAGTACTAAACTAAGATTTCAGTCACATTGAAAACGAAACACGTTTTTCACACACTTACCGCTTCCTATAAGTCTGCCACTGAGTACGTCACGTGTTGACCAAACTCACAGAATCGAGAACACAAGCGCGCAAAACTCTAGAGGCATTCAGGATTAAATCCAAGAAACCGAAAATAAACCGCAGGGGGAGTGCCTTGTTATCACGCGTGATATTGGGCACTATATAAGCCTGTTATTTTGATGAGATGGGCACAAAACGATTCCGTGTGAACTCTGTGCGGTTGGTCTCCACGTGACATATTTAGTGGAAGACTCATAGAAAGAGGTGAGTGTACAAGGATTCTGTGTTCAATGTGATTGAAATTTTGGTCCAGCTTTTTCTCTGTTTGGTTATCGAGGTGTTTGGCCGTGTAAATTGTAGTCAACCTAACTTTTCCAGGCTCTGAGAAAGGCGAAATTCGCCGAAACCTCAACTTGTACGTAAATAAAGAAATAAAATAACACCTCTTGTTTGCTGAACAGAAGTAGAAAGAATTATTCAACCTCACAGAGTTCATGTGGAATGTGCCTCTCACATTAAAATATCAGTCTTAAGTACTGTGTGAGACTACCCGTGATTATGAGGCATTTTTCCCTTATCATTTTCGGGTTCATGAAATTTACCCAGAATGCCTCGAGAGTTTTGCGCGCTGCGCGTTAATAGAAAGTGAGACGTGGGAATTACCACAAGACATTTTAACAGTGGTTAAATAATGACAATGTATAGCTGCTCTCAGCAGTGTATAATAAAAGTAAAATATCATGAAAGAGTGAAAGAAAAAAAATCGGTTTTCGTAACTTCTTAATGCCTTGCATAGTCGGTTTAAATTCTCGATCGAATCATGTGCTATATTGACATTAGATATTCTCTCGTGCAATGTAGCAGAGCTGTTTTGTGCCCGAATATAAACAGTATGAGTTTTCAGGGTAGCAGATTTTTCGAGAATTCACGAATGAGAGTGTGCGTCGTCGGTGCGGCAGCATCCGGCCTTCCTTCAATTAAGGCCTGTCTAGAGAACGGCATTGACGTCATCTGCTACGAAAAAACCTCTGATATTGGAGGTCTATGGAATTATCGACCTGATGAGAAAAATGTGAATTTGCATCAAGCATCTAATGAATAGCTTCATTGAAATACAAAGCGCGTTCACTATTTTACCTATCACATGGTTCTAACCAACTATTGAGAAGGGGCCAATAGCACAGTGGTAGTGATGTCTTTCATCACGAGCATAGTGCCAGGTCGAGTCCGTTCCGGGCCATTAAAGCCTCTCATCCCTCTGGGATCAGGAAATTGGTACAGGACTTGTCTGGAAAAAAACCACTCTGCAATTGAATTGGGAACGCTCCAGCCCGGCTATCCCAGGACTCCAGGGAGAATTGCTCGACCAGCATTCTACGACATTCAAAATAAAACGGAAATCCTCAAGCAGCAACCGAAGCCGCATGTAAAAGTTAGAAGACCTTCGTGGATAATGGATGCGGGGAAACGAATCCAATTTGAGAAGTGCTGGGAACCGCACAGTAGACGCGAAGACGGATCAAATGAAATAAAAATAAAAAATCAACTATTGCGACTATGCAGTAAAAGTCATGCGAAATGTTTCATTATAAAAGATCTGGGCAAACAAATGCATTGTTAGGTCAATATGAGGTCTTGCGAAAAGTACGGCTTGTTCACTAGATCCTTAATGAATATGCACTCATGAAAGAAAAAGTTTAGATTGGAGGAACGGTCATGGCGACCACGGTTGTAAACACGTCCAAAGAAATGATGGCTTACTCGGACTTCCCTCCACCAGAAGATTGGCCTAATTTTATGCATCATTCAAAGGTTTTGTCTTTCTTCATTATCATTGTACTAGCTTATTCATTGTGAATCATCAAGTCCTAGTCCGGTTCACTAAGTACCATCTTTTAAATGTTTACTCATTATTTAGGTCAATGAATATCTGCATTTGTACGCTGATCACTACCACTTGAAGGATTACATTAAATTCAATACAGCTGTGAAATACGTTAGTTTCAATTGTTTTCATGTTTAATGCAGTGCTTGTGCCTCTTGAAGCCTAGCTAATAGCAAAACTATGCTACGATAGACCTCAGCAGGAAAAGTGGTTTTATTTTTGCAATAACATCAAAAATAACAGACTTCGAGTCAAAAGTCTGATAACCATTATTTTCCTCGACCAAGCGAAGCTCAACTACTCAAAGCTATGGCGCGCGACAGGTACAAATGTTGATTTTACTGAGGCCTTGTCGAATTTCTCGACGATTGCCAAGATTCAAGGTGACAAAAATGACGACGTTGTACATCTCCATGAGTCCCCATTCTCATACGAGCGCTTATATTTCAACTTTGGACAAATCCTCCATGTACAGCTTGTAATGCGATTTGCTAAATTCAATGAGCTGATCGACCTCACTTAATTATGGAAATAATCTGTAAGCTTTTCCTCTTAGTTTTATCACCGGATGGTGCAAAATCTTAAGCAGAAACAGTTCTATCGGTAGCATGCTTCCAATGCCTTTCATATTTTTAAGCTTATATGATATCATCTGTCTCACCTGTTGTTCCGTTGGGGTTCGAGTGACCTGAGCGGGCGCCAGTAAATCTTCCATTTCTCTCTGTCGCGTGCGAGTGTAACCGACTGGGTTTTGCTCGCTCTAGCGACTCGTTGGGCATCATGTCTTTCTTATAGAGTTTTCGTGTATTTTTTGTGTATAACTCTGACTCCGACTTAAATGACATACTGATAAGCAAAACCAGCGTCATGATGCCAGAAATCGGTAGATTATATGTCAACACAGATCACCGAGGAAAAATCATCTTTCAAAGTACAGTTAGAAAATGGAGAAGTTGAACACTTTGACAAGGTTATTCTTTGCACTGGACATCATGCCGCGCCATATCATCCACAGCTGAGAGGTACAGTTTTCTTTTGGATCTGAAAGTCTCTCTTTCATGTTGGAGCTTTTGGCATTTTCTATTGAAGAAACTTTTTTATTCCCCACCTGCTCTTACAGCACTACTGGAAGCGGTATATTTTGTTTCATTAATCGAGTTTGTAGCTGAAAATTCTTTTTTATCATCGTACTTTTTCATTTCTTGAAAATACAAAATAGTGACCAAACTGCGTATTGCAATGGGTCAAATCTGATTTATTATATAAAATATCTTCTAGTTTTTTCTTCTCAGCTACAGTCGACACATAGTTGCAAAACAAGCTGAAAATAGCACCAATGTCGCTGTGGCGAAAAGTCAGCGTCGAGTCAGATTTTTAGCTCAAATTATTGAATAAAAGAAAAATTTCCCTAAACTTTTTTCAGTCTATGTAATCAATAATTACAGACGTCGATAAATTCAAAGGACGTATCATGCATGCTCATGAATATCGTGACATAAAGGGATTTGAGGGAAGGAACGTCGTTCTTCTCGGGATAGGAAACTCCGCTCTGGATATCGCAGTTGATCTTGCGAAAATCGCCAAGTCGGTACTGTTTTAAGTAACATACTTGGAGAATTCGTTGAATATCTGTTGCATTCAGATGAAACTTTAGTGATCGCTCGAGCAAATCGAATGCTGCATTTTCGTTGATGGCCCTCAAAATTTTCATCAGTTTTGCAAAGATTTATGGAAAATTGCAACACTTCAAGAACCAACTTAAATCTACGTCAAATTTGTGTTACAGTAGCTTGCAACCAGTCTTTTTGACTGGTGTACTTTGTATTGTTGGAGAGAACGTACTTTATTGCTCATTTATGTATAGAGAAATTAACAGTTCGAACTTTAGAAAAGCTTGGCAAGATATTTCCATCGTTTACTAAAATCTAAGCAATATAATGAAGTGAGTGAACGGCGTGGAATCGGATAGCACAGTGCTAACGATGCCGACCATCATGAGCACGGTGCTGGTTCGATCCCGCTCCGGTCTCACCTTTTAAAAAGTATAGAAATAATGACAGAATGCAATAATCTCTAGTCTAAACTTCTTACTGTAGATTTCTCCAAATTGCTTATGGTTCAATTTACACGTATGTACTAACTTTTAGCCCTTAGCTTTAGCTAAGAGAACATTTAGGTGACGATATCCACAAGACGGGGAACGTGGATCTTCAACAAGGTAGCGGCTGGCGGGATGCCTTACGACACTCTTTATATGACGAGGTAACCACCAGTATGACTCTGCTTGTTCTTGATGCTTCTAGTTGACTGGATTATGTTCACTATATTCATGAAGTTTTTCCACTTCCGAAGTCTTTTTAAGGTACTATAAATGGCTGATGGACAGTGTTCCATGGACAATAGCTAACGATTTCATGGAGCATTTAGTGCAACAAAGAATGGACCATGAATTATATGGACTTCGGCCAAACCACAGGTTAATTTTTACTCTTTTACTTATTAAAAGCAAAATTTATGAAAATAACATTTGCGTCGGGTAACGCGGTGGTTAGAAGTTCCTTACAATACACATGTGGTCACGGTTTCATACATGATCGCTTTGGATAAACCAAGTCTTTCATCTCCGTTGTTCGTAAATTGGTACCAAATATCTCTTGGGGTAAAACATTGACCTGATACATGGGTAAGCACATGTGTGCCAGTGTATGTGCCGAATATGTTTCCAATTGCCGCTGCGATGTCTAATGTAGTCGAAATCGCGGCCCGCTCCTAAAGTAATGATCAGCACCAAAACTTTATCCTTTATCATCCCAGCATTGACGCTTTCTGTGGAATAGTTTTCAGCACAAATTTATTATGGATTACTTGAATGGTTGTTGAAAGTTAACATTTAGCGCTAAAAAACTTAACGATTACAGGTGAAAAAGGTGTGAGAGTAATAGAAATTGTAAGTGTGGATATGTTCTTCCATACAAAACAACAGGGCTTCCACACATATCAAGCGAATCTCTTTTTACGTATAAAACAAGTATGCCATATTACTTATTTCTTGAGGTTCTTCCAACAACACCCAACAGTCAACGACGCCGTCGCGAATCTCATTTGCTCCGGACTCATCACCGTTGCCGTATGTGGACGGCTTTCTTTTGATCTATAAGCTAAGTCGCCATTAAACAAAATTCACAATGCAGTGTTTCCTGACATATTTTGTGATTCGATCAATTCAGTGCTGTTTCTAATCCAAGCCGCCTCTTCTAGTGATGCAAAGGCATTAAACATCCGTTCTGCAAAAATAATTTCTCGGAAACAAATTCTTTGAAGCTATCCTTTTCTTCAAAAACGATCGTTTTCGTTGAAGGACGATGTTGATACGTTTACTGCTGATAAGGTGATAGTGAAAAACGGTAGAAGCTTCGACTGCGATGTGTTTATCACATGCACCGGATATGTTATTGGGTTTCCTTTCCTGGATCCGAAAATCCTGACAATCGAGGTGTGTTTCCTACAATACACACCATAATTCTCTGCACTTACAGATTATAACATGATAAAGTTTATGGAAAATTCAACGAAATTCTATATACGAAAATGACCAGTAGTTTAGCAGAACGAGGTGTCGTTGTATAAGTTCGTATTCTCCCCAAACAATGAAAATTTGGCCGTGATTGGAATGATTCAACCAATTGGAAGCATTTTACCGATTTCAGAGATCCAGGTAAATCAACAAGTTTTGGCTCATACTTTATCTTTCTACGTCAATGGAGCAATTCATGACAATGGTTCTTTTTTCGAAATTATCATGGCTATATAGAAAACGTCGTAGTGAGAAGCACAGACAAAATTGCTTCATTTAAACCGCACACTCTAAATCAAATATAATGTGCTCTAGATGGGTCGATTTCAACGTTTGACGCTTCTATTTTTATCTAACCCACCATTTTGAACTTCGCTCCAATTTTACCGTTTCTTCTTATTTTATACCTATTTACGCTGTTTACGCTTACGCTCTGCTTTGAATCTAACACTGGTGAATGAGTGTTGAGTCAACTAATCTTATGATTTTCTAGACTTTTTATCAGAATGCAGCAAACCTTCATGCAATACGGAAGATTGAGCGACGGCGGCCTGTGGTGCGACCTGGAAGCACTGTAGTACTCCTTCCAAGGAGGTTAGAGAAAATATCGAAAAGCCCTGAGGAAAGAAGAGCACAAACATGACAACTGCTCAAGCCGCGGCCAAATTCATACACGGACTCGACCAGTATAAGTAACGGTTGTAGCATACCGAAACGAAAAGCTGATGAGCTGGAATTCCTCCTACCTCGCTTCTCCACGACATGTGAATATGGCTCACATACGTTTCTAAGACTAATTTAAATTATATTTGTAACTCTGGATGAAGGAAGTAATTCCGGAGGCAGAAATACTTGAATAAGTCTGTTAAATAACATATAACAAGCACTTAAGTCAAAATGGAAAGTTGTAAAGACGATAAATAGGTACGTAGGCTCGGTGTTTCTTGGCGCAACAGAGGGACCAATTTCTCTAACACATTGTGAGATGCGATGAGAAGTGGCCGCCGTGAGACAACGACGACGCTCAGCGCACTGGTAGGACAGTGATTGAAGTTTTCTCCGATATGCACTATGGGAGGACATAATAAAAGTTTCACAGAAGATATAGTGAAGAAGTGATCCAACAACTTCTGGATTCCTGTCAGTACCATAAATGCACCACTGTTTTGGTGGAATCGAAGAAATGCGTCGATAAAGGCAACGCCTACAACCGGTGTTGACTGGTCGAAAAGAGCTCGCTCCGAAACGCGAGAACGTCCGAGGACAACAAATATATTACAAAATTCGAAGAATAGGATGCCCAACAATACTTTACTAACCATGTTCATCAGATCTTTCGCAGACCAGCTGCTATATTATCAAATACCTTAACAACTATCGCTCAGTGATCTATAATATTAAACTCTCTGCTGAAGAAAGCTGTGGACTCCTTACCCCTGGGAACCAAATATTTGTCATACGTAGAGTATATAAAACCGTATCTGGTTTTCGAAACTGTGTAGATTACATTTCTTTTTGGATTTTGATAGATAAGCTTTGCTATAAGCTAAGATGTTTGTAATGAAGGTAATGCGTAGGAATTCATATTATTTTTCTTTCCACTCATTAATACATTTGTCAAGTTATGCAGTGATTTCAATAAATAATTTAACCCATAGCGCTCCGAATGGACACTATAGCGTCCATATTGAGTTTAGTGGGGGGCAGGGTTTTTTTAAAGCACTATGTATACTCATTTAGTAGCTAATCGAAAGCAAATCAAAATTGGAGGTGGGAGACTAGAAAAATCATTCACTGCAGTTAAAAAATTTCCTCTCGAAAATGTTCATTGACCGATAATTTGAATAAAAATTAAGTGTTTCTTCATTTCTATCGTTGCAGTCATGGTATAGAATGTGTGAATACAGAAAGACATCCAAAAGGTTTTGTTATAGATCACAAAATACTGTAAAGTGCTAACATCAATGCATTTACATAATGCACTGTAGTAACTTGCCTTCTTGAATACTTTATAACCTGTCTTCACTGGTTGTGGAGGCCCCAGCATATTCCACTCGTTTCTCTCTTGGGCAACCGTCGTTCATGATGGTGGTCTGCTTCGAAAATAGCGAAGTTTATGAGGGCCATTCCATAATACTGAAATCGTTGCCATCTGCAAGTGCAGATGGCTGACGTTAGCCACGAACACATTCGCCCATCGCTTGCGTTGTCTTACAAGAGGACGCGTGCATTCTTTTTAGAGCCCACTGCGCAGTTCTTTTCGTCCATCTGTTGCCTGTTCTTCTTATTATATGATCGACCCACATATGCTTCGCTATTGATGTTTGCCCTCCTAGATACCGAAGATGGGATTTGTTTAGAATCCTGAGCTGTGCATTCCGGATAAACGTTGTCAGTACCGACCAAATTTCAGAACACATCGTTAAAGCGCTCTGCGAGTAGTACGCAGTATTCCTGATGTGGGTGAAGTATCAGCCCACGTCTCTGGATCATAACACGGCTGAATCGAAAAGCTGGGCCTGGAGTTTTGGGTCCGTTGTTGGTCCTTTGTTTTTATAAGCCCATGCTGATCTTCTTCTGCTGTCTAATTCTCCTTTCATGTTGCTCTCTATATTCATTGATCGTCCAACGTGTGCGTACAAGATGGTTTTTGTTGTCAGAGAACCATCCAGTTTGAGTTCTTCACTTTCGCACCATAGTTCTTCATTTTATTTGTGCACAATCCAATCTCTTTCCGGTCATCGTTGAGTCGACTGAGTATCGTCTCTACTATAATGGCGCTCCTCGAAAAAATTACGATGCCACCAGCAAAAGGATGATTTGATAGGAATTTCCCATCCATTTTCATGCCTTCCTAGTCCCAATCGAGTGACTTCATTATCCACTGCAGCGCGGCAGTAAACACTTATGGTGATGCTGTGTCATCTTGTCGAACCTCTTCTCGTTTGGGTATGGTGAGCAGTCTAGGAAAAAAGCTGTATTTCTGTGCTGAATTTAGATAAAAGTTTGCTAGTGTTCAAAAAAAAGTGGTGGGTGTTCAACAAAGCAAACGCCTTCGACATTTAATTACGAAAATCTCCTTCCACGAGTGATAACTGTTCCGTCATCTAGCTGACGCATGACGGCTTTCCTGCTTATTGTCTCTTATAGGGCGATCACATAGAATTTGATGCGATCAGCAGCTTCAAAGAGAACGTTAATGTTCGGCGTCTGAACAGACTGTTCTGAAGTTATATGCGCAAAGCAAGAAAAGGTCTCTATGGCATGCCGTGGGCTTTCTCGTTTTGTCCCTTTCCACCGATATCTTGTTCAACCAGATTTTTGATCACCTCTCACTGGTCCTCTCACCGCCCAACGTCGTAGAAAGTAGCCCTCAGTGTGCGGGGTACTGAGGCGAGAATTTTGTGCTGGTCTAACCATTGTGGTTTTCTAAAGACACAAGGTCAGCCTGGAAGAAGCCTTCCTGCTATGGGTGTGAATGATATATATATATATATATATATATATATATATCATTCACACCCATAGCAGGAAGGCTTCTTCCAGGCTGACCTTGTGTCTTTAGAAAACCACAATGNTATATATATATATATATATATATATATATATATATATATATATATATCATTCACACCCATAGCACAATAGCGCAAAGGCTACAATTCTGTCATGTCCATAACCTCTATGGTACTCCAGTTATTAAAAGAATATTTCAAATGTTCAAGTACCAGAAAGTTTCCAGCCGACGAAAAATTGCTCGTAATCGGTTGGACCTGCGGCGAACTACGGTGGCCAAGCGTTATGGATTAAATAAAACTGGCAGGAGTAGGCAATGCAATGATAGTGGTCCCGCTCATTACGTGTGGTCCAACCTACGAATGAGCTGGTCGGAACCCACTTTGAGCTCACCAAACGTTTCATCCTTCTGGAAAATAGTACCAGATTTGTTGAAAGCTGCTTATTGCTGCAATGCGAGTGAGAACGTCTAGCTGCCTTAGGATTCCAAAAAAATTAATGCGGTACTCGTGGCGAAAACGAAAAGTCGTAGCGAAGTACCGAAAGCTACATGCAAGAACGTTCTAAGACCTTCGTCGATGGTGGATGCGAGGAAATGAGTCGAATGCAAGAAGTGCCTGCGAGTGTCCGCATAGTAGGTGTAATAACTGGTTATGTAATAATAATAATTGTAATAACAACGGCAATAGTAATGAGACGGTAATAATAAAGCAATAAGTTTATAAATAAAAGTGCTGCACTTAGCAGTTTATTTTTTTGCCGATTTATTGAAATTGTCGACGTTAATCTAAAAACCACCGTCGTCGCGAATGTTTGAAAACATTTACTGTTAGGTGAATTAAGGCACGATGGGTAGCACAAGTCTTCATGGGAAAGCTATCACTGCCTTCAAAAGAAGCCATGTTAGTAGACATTGAGATGAAGAGGAAAGAAATGAAACGTAGATACTTCAAGAGCGAAAAGCATACAATCCAGGTAAGAGTGGTGACTGAAATGAAACCATCTTGTACCACTGAAAGCGCCGTTTTATAGCTTCATTTCTTTTATTTCAGGTGGATTATATTAAATACATGGACGAAATTGCCATGCTTGTTGGATGCAAACCTGATCTTTGGAAGGTGAGAGGGCCGTTTGAGAAATTTCCGCGTTAATGTATCGCCAAGAAAATCCAATTTAAAACAGCGAAGTTAATGTTGAGAGCCGGACGAGATATCCATTTGGTCATGGGGTCACAATGACTACCATCGTGCTCTAGACAATACTATGAACTATCTAAGCCACTCAGCAGTATAGCTTCTTTCAAACCAGGATTAGACACTGCGATAAACTGGACGAAAATGAGATGTACATAATTCTAGAGCGAAAAACTGGTGGTTCTCAATTTTTGAAAAGGATTTACTTAAATGTTTCACATATTCAATCGCGAAAAGAGTGAGAAGTCCGTTAAAATTGCCACATAACGCCCATTACTTAACTTTGCGTGTCTGGCGCATCAAACGATGCTTAATGTCAGGTTTTTGCGGAGTCGCTGGTTTTTCAACGATAGACGGTAACTTTTCTATAACTAGAGGTCTTAGGAAACTGAGGAAATCACAGAATTACAGAAGGACCTTACCCTGTTGATCTAAAGGTATGCGAGGTGTGTGTGTTGCAGTTTTCTGTGTGTTGTTACGTTCTAATAAGGGCGCGTGTGGAGCAATGGTCGGAAGCGCCCTGCAACACACGTGGAATCGATCCCGGCGCCCATGGCTCGCCCAGCCCTCCATCTCTCCTTGGTCTGCAAATTGGTACCAGACTTGTTTGAGAGGATAGCAGCACTGGCCCGATACATCGGTACACTACCGCGAGTCATTGTAAAGACCATATATGCATTCAATCACCTTCAAAGGATGCTTAATGAAGTCGAATGCACGGCGCATCCCTCAGAGATTGATCCACGGCGGGAGCTTCATCCTTCATCCTTCATTATGTTCCATCATACAATGATATTGATTTTAGTACTTGGAAGAGTTTTTCAGCTTTCCTGAGACTATTTCTCTATTGTTTATACACGCCTATTTCATAGGATAATCTTTATAAATCAAAGCAGTTAGAATGAGCTTAGGTTGCGCAAATAAACCTTTCAACTAAAGACATCTTTTGTTTTTCAGATATTCTTTTCCGACCCGAAATTCGCTTGGCGTCTTTTCATGGGAGCTAATGCACCTTATGTCTATCGTCTGATGGGACCGAATAAATGGGATGGCGCTGAGAATGCCATACGCACTATTCCAAACCGTGTAAAGAGACCGTTGAAAGCGCGGAACTGCAGGACGCGGAAATACAAACGCCGTGGAGTTCTTGTCAGTTTGTAAATATTTGTGCATTTAGAGCAAATGTATTGTTTCGTCGTTAGCTCGGCATACCAGAGGCCGGTGTTTCTATCACGTGATCCAGCGAGATTGCCTTTCAGGATGAGTACTTCCGCTACATGAGCATGAAATGGATTGCCGGTTGGTCGGTCATAATCTTCGTTACCGGCCTCAGTGTTCTCTGTTCGGGTACGGCAGGCATGTCTTTGTTATCATACTGCATCTACACAGCATGCTTCTTCGTACTGTTCTCGTTTATGTTGTTGTGGTTCGACATGCAGTACAATATGACCACTATTTTATGAGATATTAGTGTGTACTGGATTCTAGTTTTCTATTATAGAGGTTCTGTGTTCTAGAGGTTTATCTTAGTGAATCTAGTTCTGTTGTTTTTCCAAGATGGTGCTAAATTTCATATTCGAGTGCCTTCCAGTAATCGCATGCCCATGCTTCACTTCAATAGCGTTCTTTCAGATTTCTTATCATCATTAAATATGTTCATTAATAAACTGACCGGAGTTAGTGGGAGATTCTTGAGTGAAGTTTCCTAATGTCATACTTTTAATAGCGAGAAAAACCCGTGAGGGTGTTTTACAAAGAAGTGAAGCCTCCATGGACTCGACCATGCTTTATAACGAATGATTCAACAGCGTGACCGAGCAGTAGTGAATGAGATTCATCCGAGCAGTCGCTTACTATGCAAGAGAGTGTAAGAACCTAAACTTGCTCGTCGGACCACCAAAAATCAGCAGTGGTAAAAAGCCAGGACTGGAAGACAGAGAGTGGTAACGCAGTCGCTGATCCAATCCGATAACGAAGCCTTTAACAATTAGGGACCGCTGGTGAGCTGACTTCCACTCCCGCTGTGGGGAAAATACGATCCCTTTCAACTTTAAACCAACATGTCTTAACTCAAAGTGAACTTTGCTTATTGCAACAGGGAGCACTACAATCGAAACATACAGGACCTCTTATTCTGCCATGATTAAGTCTTGATTTTATGAAGCCCAAGAACCATACTCTCGTTTCTCGTCATTATTTTTTCGTCGAGGTTCGTAATTTAAAAGTGAAGCAATGTACACACTGTATTTTGTCCATTAGAATACAATAGTGTCCCAAATACGTTGCTGATGCCTGCGGCTGCTGGGATTTTGTCTCAAGTTTTAAAAACTTAAGTTTCGTTCTCTTTTTGAAAATTTGATTCTAAACAAGTCTTCCAAGTCAAATAACAGTTTTAAAGAACTCTACTTATATATGGAGGGCTGAAGCTCTTTTCTTTGAGCCTACAACGTTTTTAACTCTTTAAGTATTCTTGTTAAAGTTCCTCAGCAGTTTGCGGAAAACCACTTTCGGTCCCTCTGCGTTACTTAATAACGTTTCCCCTTTTTCATTCACTATTTTTTATCAGATGATCCGAAACCACTTGTATCATAATGTGCTAAAGTCGAAACTTCTTACACTCGATTCATTTCCGTCATCCACCATTCACGAAGGTCTTTGAACTTCTTTGGATGTGGTTTAGGCTCCTGCTTGAGGATGTTTGTTTTTTCACAGAAGTCGTTGAACGCCTGTCGATTCCATTCTACTTGGAATTGTGAGATGGCCACACTGGAGTGTTTCCACATGTATTGGAAGGAGTGAGCTTATCCAATACACGTTTAATACCAATTTCTTCTGACCCCGCGTGAAGAGTACCGGGTAAAGGCGCCCTACACATTGGATCAATTTCGCACCGCAGGCTTACCAGCTTTTCCGCCCCTCCTGAGTCGGCAAATATATATGAGAACTGTCTCGTAGCATGGCAACACTGACTCGATACATCTTAGACCACTGCGAGTCATTCTATAGTCCAGCTCCGCGTTTTAACGGTGCTTAATGAGGCCTAATGCATGGCCTATCCCTCAAGGATTGATCAACGCCAACAGCTTTGGCCTTTTTTATCTCCCGAACCCGGAACGGCGAGAGGCGTGTTTGACTCTGTGCGCGGTCGAACAGGCGCTTAGGTAGGTTGGACCGTCCGCGTAGTGAACACACTCACTACCACTGCGATACCCTCTCCTTGTTTTATTCTAGCCCAGTTAATAAATTTCATCCATCTGTTATGAGACCGTTCATTTCAGTAACGTAATAGAATTAAGTCCTTGGTAGAAATTTAGTAACATGGAACGGTTATTTAAAACGAAGTGCTTAAGCTTATGAGGTTGCACATCACCAACATATGAACTCAGATAGTTTTAGAAGCTCTCAGAACCCGAGTTGATAGATAGAACACCGTTTTCATGATGAGCAGACACGAGATTGCTAGTACAGCACTTTTTCCATATTGGGTAGGGCGCGAAAGGAAAGGGAGGCGACAACCAAAAGGCGGAAGGAGAGGCGGAACCGCCGAAAAGTCAGCAAGTGTGGAATAAATATAAAGGATAAAGGATAAAGCTCTCGGCGGTGATCAATCCCTGAGGGACGCATTCGACTTCATTAAGTATCGCTTGGAGGTTATTAAATGCATACCTGGCCTTTACAATAACTTACAGTCGCCTACCGATATATCGACCCAGTGCTGCTATCCTCCCAGACAGCTCTGGTACCAATTTGCCGACCCCGGTGGGATGGAACCATGGGCGCGGAGATCGATTCCACGTATGTTGCAGAGCGCTGCCGAGCAACGCGCCACATGCGCCCTATGAGGAATAAATATAGTTTTAATAAATGGAAACAAAGAAAACCACTTAGAATTTATTTCTTAAATTTTTTTGTAAGCATCAACTTTTCTAGGAAATTCTTTCATAAATAATTGAAACACAGTCGAAAACACATTGCAAAGCAGAAAGCAGCAAACGAAATTCAAAACCACGATTTAACCAGTGGAAAACGCATGCAGTAGTAGCAGTAGTGTAAAAAATTCCAAGACAGTTCAATCCCATCTCTCTCTTAGTGAATAGTTTTCTTGGGAATGGTACAACTCTATACGAAAAATGAATGAATTCTTACAAAAATACGAAGTGCTTTGTGCGAACTTATCCAGTAATGGATGCAAAGCAGAATGCTCATTATACCGCGGCGAACATTCTTTGTTTAATCTTACTGTCGCATAATTCATTCTTGGATAACTAAGCTGAAATGAGGTTGATAAAAAGGTTTATTCGGTCAACGTTTCGACGGCTCCGGCTTACTCAGAACCGTGTTGATCCGAGTAGATGGTCCACAACTGGTCGATGTCGCACTGAGTCGAATCCAGTGGAGGGAGCACCGCTCGAATGGCTTACTTCACTCAGCAGTACCCTTTCACACAAAGGACGAATGTTGACCGATTTCCGCCTCCAGTATTATCTGCTTTGAGCGGGAAATGCACCTTGCAGCAGTCGGTATTTTCTTTTTTATATAAAAAGTAATATAAATGCTAGATATTTATTGTCTTTAGGATAAACACTTTATACTTACTACTTGTATAGTGTTTATAATATATTAATGTTTTAAAAAATGTAAATATATTAGCTAGCACATGGCGAAACTAAAATACGTCCTACAATTCCTATAACAACTGCGTATAATTTTTGTTTCCACTTATGGTTTATGAAAATCATCTGCTAGTGACATTTAGATTGTACTAAGAAACGTAAAAAGCTCAGAACAGCTTTTTCGACTGTGCTATCTAACTCAGTTTTGTAAGAACTATACATCTTACCTGGTGTACAGTCCTTCAGTAAACTATGACTCAGTGGTCTTACGTGGAAACTTACATTTTATCCAACCGCATCTGGTTGCACCATCTAGAAAACTTAAGCTTCGTCATACGAACATCGCCCTGTGCAAAAGGAATGTAGACAGCGCCTTCTATTTTCTCTCCACTTTCTTAGGCACTGTTCTAACAGTCTTCACTCTATTCCAGGTTTTTTTACTTCGTGTAGTACTGAAGGTCGGATTTAGACATATCATGTAATTCAATTCAAATTCAATAGCTGAGGTCTTCATTCAAATAAAAGGCACTAAACTCAACCGCACGTTATGCAGTCCTCGTCCTAATCATCGAACCATTAAAGATTATTCCACAACCATATATAATTCACTATATTTATAACCTAGTTCTGTGGTTATTATTTTCCAGCTGATTGCTCAGATGAGGGTCTAGTTACTACAGGGAATTACTACATGACGTGCCAGCAAGATGCTTCCGACTTGTTAAAGAAGCAGTGTCACTAAAACAAAAGATAGTCTTAGCTAGACAACTAACACACTATCTCCTCCACTCCCTACAACACTTTCCGAACTTCGTCAAGCGAAGATGAGTACACGATGTTTGCGGACTACCAGTGAACAGCCACCGAGTACTATATATCGAAATGCAACTACGACGCTCCTGTCTTCGAAGCAAACAAGACCAGATGTTGATGTAAGTGAACAGTATATGATAAAAACCTCGTAGGTGCTAATCAAGAAAATATCGATTTATTCATCAATGCCAACGTTAATAGAGAGCCGGTCTTGGGAATTTGTAGCAAAAGTTTAAGGCTTGGTGCAGCTGCAATGCAACTACACGCTAAATGTAGGACAACTCAACCTGCAGCATCTCTTCTGTAACGTCGGCCCTCATTCATTCGTGTGCTGTTCCCATTTTACACAACGGCACTGATAACAGATGACGTTGAAATGTATCGATCAATTATGAAACTCTTATGCACTGTCCTATTCTTTACCGGTAAGATTGTTCCCATAACGAGTTGATATGTTTCCCATTCACAGATATTTCCTATGTTTTTGTGATTTTGTAGTTAACAGCCTGAGTTATGGAACAGTCAACGGTCTGAATCCGAACTTATGTGATGCAAAGGAAACGATGCAGTGCGACAACTACCAAACTTGCTGTTTGTTTTCTGATGGTCAACACGGTGATTTTGTTATCATTCTCTATAATTCTAATTCTAATTCTAATTCTAATACCTCTTTAAACAAATTTCTAACAACTCTCCTCGTTTTCTATCTCAGGTGAACAATTGGATAACGTCTTACTTCCAAGACGAGTACCAGTACACTTTCGCCTTATGAATTTGTGATTGCCTTTTGTCTTCTAAAATCACGCTTTTCACAGTTGAAAAAGAAGATAGAGCTGTAAAGTGTTATGAATGTAATGCGACCCTTGAGTGAAAGGGTTTGGTAAGGCAAAGGAACGTGCAGCGCAGTGGTCGGGGGCGCTCTACATACGCATAGGATCGATCCCAGCGCCACTGGCCCACTAAGCCTTCTATCACTCCGAGGTCGGCAAATTTGGACCCCACTTGCCTGAATGATAGCAGCACTGACTCGTCGACACATCGTTAGATTACCGCGAGTCATCGTAAAGACCAGATATGCATCCAATTACCTTTAAAGGATGCTCAATGAAGTCGAATGCATGGGGCATCCCCCAGGGATTCATCAACGCCGAGAGCTTTATTCTTTTTAACTTTTGGGCAACTTCTCATAAAGATCAGAAATCACCCCATGAGGCACATATTTCTGCTGACCAGAACATCCGTTATAGAGAGACAGTGATGTGGACAACGAAGGTCATTTTTTTTTTACTAAGTAGCGGCTCTCGACCGCTTCAATCCCCACTGAAACGGTGACTTTTTTAAGATAAAAAGTGAGGCTAATTATCTTGCACTTTCGTGATAGGCCATGAGTCACCATCGTATGGGTGCGTTCTATCACATTGAATCTTCTTAAAAACTTATTTATTCGTACGACTTTTCAAATTCCAACTTTTCGTCATTCTGTTGAGAATGAGTAAGTGAAGAGCTGGCAAATAGATGGATTGCCGCTGTTGTGTAAGTCCCCTATTTCTGCGGCAATGCTATACTACTAGTTTTCTATTCACTGAAGAGCTTATGTCTTAGCGGGTGACATGAGAGAAGCTAAGCCAGTGTACTGTTCAGAACTAACATTAGACTCTCAGGAATTCGGGTTTGATCTTCAATGGCCTAGACGCTGTGCGGTTTCGACGGAGAATATTGAACTTTGGATGAGACACACCATGATGGCATGTCGATCACCCTGAGATAAAATTAAGCCAGATAGGCGTAAGTGAGATGGAAATCGTGAGTTCGCTTTTTCGCCGCAATTTCACATTCATTGAACCTTTCGACTCAGGAATTCGGTCATCGTTATTTTGTAGTTGTCGAGATGCTAGTGGGTTACGAGACAGTACTTCTGCTTCCCTCTCCTTAAAAACTTTTTTCTCGCTTTTATGCTAATTTTGCAATTTTGAACTTCTTAAGACGCACTCATTAGTTACTTCTAAGCCCTAAAACTTTTAAACTACCGTGAAGGCGTTCGATAAGTCATTCGTATACCTCATTGATATTACCGGCAGTGATTTCGTCCCATTAAGCAAGCCAAATACCCAGACCAATCCAACATGCTTTTGGGATCCTTTCTTTGCCCACTCTGGAAGATTCGACTCGATACAACTACTAAGACCCATATCGCGAGGGCCAACGACCGTAGACTATCGACTCAGATCACTGGCTCTAAAAAAGGAGCTGAAGCGCTGCTCGAATAAAGTTTGATGCCAACATGGTGATAACTGAATAACCTTAGAAACACCTGCCTATTGAATTTTACGGCGTTCTCTTTTCTCCGCAAAAAAGAAACAAAGACATTGCTTGTTGGAGACCGTGATCCCAAACTTGAGACAAGGGATATCGATTAAGTGAAACCACTGATTTGCTGTGGTGTCGATTTCATTTTAGTATCTTCTATTGGGAGATTTTGACATAAAATTTTGAGAGAAGGGCTTCTGATATCGCAGACTACTATTGATAGCCCTGGTAGTCAAAATGAAAACAGTCAGTCACTTATCCTGTTCATTCCACGTTAACACGTAAATACACATGAGGAGCTATCACGAATGTTGACTTTGGAAAAGGCGCGATCTTTCATCGAAAACATCTGCAAGTCAATATACAACATCTTGATCTTATTTCAGTTTCGCTGGATCATAGAGGAAGGAGACTGTCCAAAACGGTAATGGTCCCCATCCTTCGCCTTTTCATTTTTTGAATTTATTTCGTCAGGCCCTCAGTGGATTCCTATGTGAATGCGCTTGGTCACATCAGGTACAAATCTTCACACAGTCCTATCAGAATTAGAAAGCGTAGCATGAGAGATTGTGCTCCGAGATCTTAGTAGGTTTTCCGTACTCGTCTTGCTTAGCGCCACTGTTTCAGGAGCTCTTTCAAGGTTAATGATTTCCTTCATTTCGTTGTCTTCAGGGAGAAGTAAAACGGAGTCCTAGGCAAACTCGGTATACTCTTCGGTAGCTTGTCAAATTTTCTGATAGTAGAGAAAATATTATTTGTTGAAAGCGACTCTTATGAAGTTTTCATGGACTTAATAGTCACTTCTTTGATCGTTTCGGCCAAATCGACAAATACAATCAACGAAAGATGTAGTCAGCATATAATTAAGCATACTTAGGCAATAATGAATACCTCTGCCTACATAAAGAAGGAATATCACATAACGGAGACAAGGAGGCCATATGAGGAAAACCACTGCGCTGCGGAAGAAATACAATATCGCCTTCGTTTAGCGTTTAACTCAATACTCATCACCTGCAGAAATGCGGCATTGTCTCGCAACTAACTGGCTTCCGATCTCTGAATGATATCCACGAAGCATCCTTTATTTTGATCAAAAATCTAAAAATTAATACGAGCACGGTCAGTCATCACGTTTTATAGAATACTCAACAACAAATGTCCAGTTACCATAACGGGAAAAAGTCACTTCATCACGTTTACTTACTATTCCCGCCTGTAATAGATGTTATTTCCCGCATTTGACATCCATTCATAACCGACGCTTAGAACTATAACATCTATACTTTCACCTCTACCCTTATATAAACTATAACTTTGCTTGCAACTATACGGAAACAGCACTCTTTCATCCGCGTATACCTATTAAACCTGGACGTTGCATGAACAAGAGAATCGTCCTAGATCGCTCCTATTACAACGATGCTAGAAATAAGGTGTTTAAGATTGTGAGCAAAGCATGTATTAAATAATTATCCATATCCATCAACTGTATTCATTATTCTAGGATGCTGCCCGTTTACTGCAGCCAACTGCTGTCCTACGAAGAGCTCGTGTTGCCCTGCAGGATTCCGTTGTGGTGAAAAGGGGTGTTTGAGGATGAATAAAGAAGCCTAGAATTTCATTGAATATTATTTTACAAATGAACTAGTATGTAAAAGTAAGGAACCTTTAAATATTATCTTTGCACCAGATTTTCACGCTTCTCTCGCACCATTTAGATGTTTTGTACCAATTTAAAATCATAAAGCACTCTTAATTAATTTTCAATTCATTAACTCTTAATTGATAGTCCCTGCTAGCAGACTAAGCTTGGCCAACGCATTTGAACTAGAGCCTAAGCACAGAAATATCGCTCTCGTTCACGCAGCACAGGTTCGGAGGTAAACTCAGGTCTCCTCATTTTAACTTCTGAAGAGGTTAGCATCTTCGTAAAATCACAAAAGTTCCTTCCCAGGTTTTTGTGTTTTTATTATTTGATGCTAAAATAAAATCCGCAAAGAATCTAGTATTTTAAAAGCTATCATAGGTGTACCACCGATCCCCCTCTCCCCCTCATATGAGGGATCTCGAGCCGGTTAGTCGCGAAGCAACGTGGAGCGTCCTCAGGTGGCGGATAGAGGGCTCATCGGGGACCAAAAGCGACCTTGGTTTCCCTGAGACACAGATGGGTACAGGGGATGGAATCCTTGTTTCTGCTGCGCTGATTTGGCACATACCTTCTCCATTTGCTAGGGGGTTTTCATACCTGCGTGTGTGGGTGCGTTCTTGCATATGCGGATTGTATTCTACGAGTCTATTCGGCCAAAAGTCTGCAATCAAGTGAGTGGGAAGTATATGGTAGGTGGTTAGGAGTCGCCTCCAACAAATAAGCTCCATGTGCACTCTGCGAGCGCCTGGTAAGCTACCCGTGAGTATACCCAGCCCCATGTTCGGAACCTAGCAAGCTAGCACGTGGGTTCCAAAAATGCTAAACACAGTATTAAAAAAAACGGGCCTCATTCCCTTGACCCCGAAAGAGCCCCCAATTCCGCAGCGTTGGGTAGGACGAGTACGGAGAGACCGCTAAAATCTCAGAGCCAATGGAAGCTGTCTGGATTTCAAAGAACTATGGTGACGATCTGTACCTGTACACTTGCATCCGAGTCCTCGATAGAAGACTTGTACATGCAAGCAATAAAGATAAGGTACAACGTCATCGACCTGGTCGAGACGAGAAGACGCCAGCCTTTCAACGCCGTCTATGACACTGGAGAAGAACTATTCCTCGGAACATGCGACAGTAAAGGAGTCGGCGGCGTCGGCGTTCTCGTCAACACGAGATTGTCCATGAACATCGACTCATTCGAACAACTTACAACCCGAATCGGACGTTTACGATTAAAAAAAACGTGGATCAATTCCAGCTTTGACAGTCTTCGTCGTTTACGAGCCCACATCAAACTATGACGAAGGAGAAGGAGAAGCGTTCTATATGGAGTTGTAGAAGTTCTACAGAGAAGGCCATACATTCTTCAACGTCATCATTGGAGATTTCAACGCCAAGATTGGACCAAGAAGAACGTCTGCAGAGCATCAAATTGGGACCCATGGATTACAATGGAACGAACAGAGTGAGCGGCTGAGTTTATCATGGTGACTGAGACCATCCATGGTAACTCGAAATTCCAGAAGCCCCACCATCGACGCTGGACGTGGGAGTCTCTCAATGGAGAGTGCCATAACGAAATAGACCACATCACAGTAAATAGAATGTTTTGCCTAACCGATGTCGCAGTTGCCCCAAAATTCTACACGGGATCAGACCATCGTCTCCTTCGTGCAAAATACTGGATTCCTCGGGATATCAAACGTACTGAAGGAAGACCACCGACCCGATGGTCAGAGTTCTTCACGAGGAGCCTAGAAGAAAGATATGATGCTCGACGAGTCCCTAGAGCGAGCATAACCCACTGGGCTACTCTTGCACGCGAGAGGGAAAAATGGAAGATTTACTGGCACGCACCCGAGTCACTCGACAATCAACGGGGCTACAGGTGATATAGGTGATCATAGGTGTAAAAAATCAGGTCTTAGTACTCGTCTAGAACACAATTTACCCGCCGCAGAATTATTAGAATTGGACAAATTTATCGCTTTATTCAACGGCCAAGTGGAATCCACATTGATTTTGCTGCTCATTCCTGGACCTACACTAACCTGCCAATCGTTTATCACCTTATTGTGGATGGAGCGTGTTACTGGTTGCAGGATTGCGATGTACGACGAAAGTTATTCACCAGCAGGATTTCACGAAATGAGAAGGAGAACATGCCATGGAGACTGCTTCTTGCTCTGCACCTTTAATACCAGAACAGCCTCATTAGATGATGATTTCATTAAGCCGTTGGCCGCATCAAATCCGTGTGATCGCCCTAGAAGCAATAGAAATCGGGAATACCGACGTATGCGACGACGATGACTGAACTCTTGCCATTCATCGAGATGTAATTCCGTTACGAAATCTCGGTACCGTTGGCTTCGCGGCACCAGGCATCCTTTTCCCATCAGATCTCATATATGATCCTATCACCTTGCCTGACCATTCCTCGTCTCGAACCTCCTCTTCAAAAGAACGTCAGTAACACCAATCTCCACCTGGTTGCAGAATTTATCTGTTACTCATCAATCGCTGTAGAGATAGGAGCAAACGCGATGCATTCTGCAACCAGTTGGAGAAAGTAATCCACAACGAAAAGTCTTTCTATAACTGTAGACTACAATGACAGAATATGAACCGCCAACGAAAATGAACACGATAGAAAAACTCTGCACAAGAGATCCAAATGAGAATACAAACCGTCTTGCACGATTCGACGGTGCGTCTCTTCTATACGAATTCATTTTTCTCAAACAGAAAAAACTGCCGATAAGTATGAGAGTATTCAAATAGTATAACTCATGCTGAAATCGACTACATTCGCGAACACAGGATGGAGTCTCTTTAACATCTCAGTGATACCTGGACTCTGCACCCGATTCTACCACCGCCTTTTCCGTATGACTACTTGACCTGTAAGCTGGAAAAAAATTCACGTCGTGGATCACGGGGACAAATTCAAGCTGTATATGACAAGAACATTCTGAACAAAATGCTATCCAAACGTGAGCGGCATATTAAAGAAAATCCTACCGATCATTACGAGCTGTTATTCGACGGATTTAAAAGTTGTCCAAAACTGGCCTCAGTTTCACAAATAGGTTCAGGCTGCAACTCCACCACCAGTAAGGAGTTGTTCTAAATGAGCAAGAAACTAAAGCTTAATCCTTTTGCGACAAACCTAACACGGCTGTTAACAAATGCTAGTTTCAGAATACCTTTAGAAAAGAATTTACGTCGGCACAGGCACAAGAAATGTAAGAAGCAGCACAAAAAAAACAGTCTGAAGAAATATCATCGGAATGCGAATACAATGTTCCGTTATCACCCCTGATGAACGAAAATAAAGGACAAAGGATAAAACTCTTGGAGTTGATCTATCCGTGAGGGATGCGCCATGCATTCGACTTCAATAAACATCGCTGGAGGTGATTGAATATATATCTGGCCTTTACAATGACTCTCGGTGGCCTACCGATGTATCTAGCCAGTGCTGCTCTCCTCCTGGACAAATATCAATTTGCCGACACCGCAGGATGGAAGGATTGGTTGGCCTCGGACGCGGAGATCGATCCTATGTGTATTGCAGAGCGGTCCCGACCACTGCGCTCCACGTTCCCTTCACGAGCGAAGATAGGACCACCTAAAGTTCTCGCCATGATATGGAATTGATAGCCGAAAAGTTCTACTGTAACATTTTCCATTTCGCAATCCCCGTCGCGCACTCCGAATTATCCGATGGAGAAACAGCCAGGATCCCTCAGTATTCGAGCTTTCGAGCTGCGATAGAAAACATGGAAAGAGGTACAGCTCCAGGAATTGATAATATCATAGTCGGCTTCATTCGAATTATAAACAAAATGTAGTTATCACGACCCATATAAAATCCTAGATCCCAAACGAGAAAACCCCAAGCCAGTGGAAGTCTTCGTACATGTTCATCCAGACCGAAATGACCGTTGTAACTATCATCCGATATTCCTGTTGAGTATAATCTACAAGCGGTCAACCAGTTGAAAAAAGCAGAATTCCAACAATGATTCTGCAACATGGACCACATCCAAACCGTAGCACAGGTCATAGAAGTTTCTCGAGAGTACAGTCTATCTCTTGCCCTAACCTTCATCGACTACCAGAAAGCATTTGGTAGCGCCGAAACGGAATGCAGTCCTATCAGCGCTCGACAAAGGAATGGACCTATCCTACATAAAAACTCTATCTGACTATTATCAGAACTGCAGCACGAGCTTCCAGCTTCTTCATCGACCCCTCACCATACCTACAGGAAAAGGTATTCGGCAAGGTGACACAATGTCGCCAAAATTATTTACTACCGTGGATAATGAAGTCACCAAATTGTGATGAGAAAGGCATACGTATTGGTGGAAAATTCTTAACAAGTCCTCGTTTCACCGACAACATCGCCACCTCAAACAGTACCAGTGAAACAGAGACAATGGTCAGTGAGCTAAACGAAACGGAAAAAAAAGATCGGACAATGCATAAATCACTTCATGAAAAACTACTGTGAACAAATCAAACTGAATTGTCCTCCGATTACAGAAAGCATCTGCCGTTCAATGAATATGTAGAACAAGATGGAGGAATTAGATAGAAGAAGAAGAGCAGGTTGGACAGCAATCCGGCATCTCCAAAAGACCACAAACTAGTGCAATTGAGGCGTCTTCTTAAACGATGTGCGGACATCTGGAAACAATTTCTTACTTGGATACTTGAACGGCGGTCCTCACTAGTTGTAAGGGCCCCAGCATAATCTCCACTTTTTGGAGGTTTCGTCATTTTGCTTCCATGGAGTTCCAAGGCCAGCCTAGCCAAAGTGTGCCCCAGGTCGTCACCACCACATGCAGTCACAGCCCTAGTGGATCAGAGGGAGATTTGCCGCCATGCGACAAGTTTGGTACCAGGACTGTGGTAGCTCCCGGTATTGGTTTACTCTTAACTGGGCCTTCTGATTTAAAAGCCAAACTCCTCCTCAGCGTGGGAGACCTTGCGACTATTGCGCAAGTAACGAATCGACGATGTGCTGGGACCCATACTACTAGTAAACACGGATCGTCCTATTATAAAATACACAAATTTTCAAAATTGAACAATCAGTCCATCTGAAACAACACATGGAAAGAATACGCCAGACTTGTATTACAATACCACGCCTGTCATTTTAAATTCTAAACAAACGCTTTTTGCCCATACTCTAACAAATTCCACAGATCCTCTGAAATAGTCAAACGAGATTAATGGATTGATAACGCCAAAGTCGATCCAAGACAATGACGCGCTTCTTCAATCCAGACTTCGAAAACTATCCCACCAAAGAGCTTATTATTTTGCTAATGACTATTTCACCGATACTTTGCTTGTTACTCATACAATTGTTGTATGGACTCACAACTGTGTACCTACCCAGTGTTTTCCAACAGTTTTTAGAGTTGTATAAGCTGATGACTACAACTAAGGGAAATAAAGGTTATCTTCCAAACCATGTACTTTACGCGATTCTGCTGCCCTGATCTCCAGCAAAATAATGTTCACCCTACATGGACATAAGCATAAATCTAGAAAAGGATTACTATGGAAACCCCCAAACGCTTAGTCATGGTTCAGAACTGTACGAAATCAGTAACGAACCGTACATGAAGCATCAACTGACCGCATTTTGGAAGCTCCAGGATAGCTTTGAAGTCCTTCATTTCCTCACGCATCAAGTATACCCATGCCTTTCCAAAAAGAATTTATCCCAAAAAAAAATCAAGTAGTTCCCAACATTTTCTTCATGTACAAATATTATTACGCATTCCATAGTTCATAACTAAGGAGCGAAAATAAAATAATTATTTAACCGTCTCAATATATCGCTCATAGATCTCCATGAACAATCTCGCTATAGTTAAATTGTACACTAAATCATATCAAAATGAGAAACAGCGGTTGCTATTAAGTAGCTTAATAATCACCTATTGAATGGAATGATGTCTGAACGAATGAAGACTGGAAAAGTGAAATCCCGTAAAGGAAAGTTAGTTTTTGATCATCGAATAACTGTTAAAAGATCTAAGATAAGAATACCAACTCAACAGGTCACAGGAAGATACATACCGGATAGGGCAAAACGTGGCTAATTACGAGCTCTTGAAGCAGTGTAAGAGACAAAAAACTTCCTGAAAAAATGGAAATACGGAATAAAAATATAGCATATTAAATCTGAAATGACTATATGGTAGACCTTCCAACCAGATAGTCTTTAGCAACCGTTAGAAATAACTGTTAATCCAATACAATACAATCGTGGTCCACAGTAATTGCGTTGTACAAGGAACTGCAATTTGGAGGTTAAGAGCAACGACGATTGTAAAAACGACGGAACTCTAAAGACAATGTAAGTAGGCGACGACTATGAAAAAGTTACTAAACGGCAAATTAATCGGCATCAAGAGAGACCATACGACAGTGAGCATTCGATGTCGACCTTAAGAAATCACAGATGATGTGTTCAGAGCGTCAAACAGCCTCTAAATACAGAACAGTACCGGGACTAGGGAACTACGAGAATGGGAATATGAAAAAAGAAACAATTTGGCCGATTCAGAAGAGTGGTAAGAAATTCAGAATGGAAAAACTGAGGAACTACAGCAACCTTAGACTATACAATTGATGCCGGCTTCGAGGACAACTGATCTTCCTTGAAATTAGCTTCTTCCTGCTCAAGAGCATGTAGAGCTTCCCTATCAAGATGCTCAAGTTGATCTTGATGACGTTTCGCTAGTTGTTCTTCATGCTTTTCGGCTCTTAAAATATATATATATACATATATATATATATATATATATATATATATACATATACATATATACGTATATATGTTCACAAGAAGAAATGAACCAAGAAATAAAAAAGAACCGCACTTTTTCGCTAATCTTTTCCTCTCTTCGACAAACATCTTCAGATTCTTTTCATGCAGTTCTTTAAGACGACGTTCACGCTCCGCTTTTGTTTTTATTCCCTTGTCCTTAAAATCAATAGCAAACTCAGTAGCAAAACAGTCGCACTAATGTAAGCAAGAAACCAACGAGACTGAGAACTTTCGCATCTTCCATACTCTTTTTTGTTTGGGCTAGTTTCAGCTCCTTCGTTTCGCTCTCCAGTCGAAGTTTTAGACCATGCATCTGCACTTTCTGCGCTTCAAGTAGAAGCTTCCTAAAATTAAACATAAAATAAGTATTAGCGCGACCCATTCAGTTCAGTGCTATTCTCAATAAGCTACAGAAACTAGAAAAGGCAAAGACATTTAACACTCAGGGTCAAACAGAATGAATTTTTACTAATTAAGGTGGCAGGGTGGGGAGAGGGAGAGAGAGGAGAGAGAGGGGGCGAGTGTGTAATTGATACCAACTCATTTCCCTTGTGCCATTTTCCTTCGCTTCAGTTTTTTAGCTATAACTTTTCATATTCAGGCAACAGTTCATCAAACAAAGATCACAGCGCAGGACGGTGGCCAATAAAAGCCATTTTACACTTGATACTTTACAAAAACCTGCTTTTCAAAGGAGTCCACTTAGCGATAAGAGGATGCTGCAAGTGAACACATTATCCATCACATACACTAGCCGTTGAAGAGTCCCTACTTGAACACTAAAGCTCACCAAATGGAGACACTTTTTCTCCATTATAAGATGACATTTTCCACATCATGGAAGAGGTCCGTACGGATGTAGATGTAGTACAGTTGTATACCGAGAGCCATCAGAACCATAGTAATTAAAGTAGTTAAACGACTTCGGTGTTGATCAAGGCTGGGAGGTGTTCCTACGTGTTGGACTGCGACGTACAGCGGTGGGATTTATTCCCCCGGAAGACTCTCCCAAAGTAAAGAAACCGGCGTTTCCATCACTCTTATTACCGTAACATTCCACTACTACTACAAACATTGCCTTCAAATAGATTTATTTCACAGCCTGGGTTCCTTACAATCAACCCTTTGTTACATATTATTTACAATCTCTGCAACCTAGAAGTTCTATAATTAGTATCTCCATACTAACAATGCAATCATCGCGCTCCGCGATCTTTACTGTTTACATACCTAGGATACAACTTTACAGCTTTGAAACCGAAAACATACGAACTATGAAGAGATAAGGAAAAGGAAATATGCATCCATACATTCAAGAAGACAAAAATAACGTATCAGTTGCTAGTTCTCTTGAAATGCGAAGAATATGGTGCCATCCGGTAGCCTGTGCTCACAAAGAGCTTTCCATGGTTGTATCTTTCGTAACCTGGTATCTTGTTGAATTGGTGAAAAGGATTGCTACATCTGGCGTGGACAACATGATATCTTTTTATCTTTGCATTTCGGAACCATGATACCGCGCCGGTTCTATCAGAACTACCGTCCTCTCAACGGATTCTTCTGGATAACCTGCTTGAATTCTCCTCTACCGTCCCTAATACGATCGCCGATCAAACATATCTTTCTCTGGAGCAAGATTTCAACCAACAAGACACTCATATATTAATATCGGCCGGTTCATACGTACATTCCTTGATCCAGTTAATCACCATTGATAGCCACCATAACTAATCCCAGTAAACACTTCCGTTGGTATACACTGTAGTTGTGGATGTTTAGCTTCCTTAAAGGCACAATTAGAATACCTTTGTATAGTACTTGAACTTGATGTATGGAATATATTGCCGGAATGCTACTCTTCCTCTACATAGCTCGATGCACCCATAAAAACAGACATTCTTTCCATAACTATAGATTCGTTAGCAATTTTTGTCGACAAGTTTAACAACCAGCTTAGCATTCTACAAGGCTGTCTTATCAATGCCACCCCCTAAATTGAGGAGCAAAAGGATTGCATTCATTGACCAGATTGGGACTCTAACAATCTCTTCTTATTTGTATGTTCTTATCAACTGCCCCTGTTGAGCTGATTCAAAATTGGTAGAAGTTCCCGTTGTTGGTAACTGCTGTTGTCGCCGTTGTTGTTGTTCGTCGACGACTAACTTCTCGGCGATTTCGCCTTCCTCAGAGCCATGCTGTTACGAGTGGGACTGCCCAGTCGACTCCCTTCTTAAATCGAACTTTCAAAACACTGACTGTTCCCTCATTTCCAACTGCTCTCTAAAAAAAAACTCTCGTCATTGATCAATTCTTGGGGGATGTGCCATGCACTCGACTTCATCAAGCATCATCAGAGCTGACTGAATGCATATCTGGCCCATATAATGATTAGCTGTGGCCTACCGATGCATCGAGTTAGTGTTACCTTCTCAAACAAACCAGAGCCTGGGATGCGAGATGAATCCTATGTGTAGTGCAGAGTATCTCTAACCACATTGCTGCACGCACCCCATTTTCAACCGCTACGACAACTAATCCCGCGATCCATTTACCGGCTCATTGAACCAGGCTCTATTCCCAAATGAATGCATGTAATTCAGCACTTCAACATTGAACGAGCTCACCTCAGAGTGCTGTGTACTTTATTTATTTAAGTAAAAATCAACAGAATCCGCACACCTTTATAAAGAAAAAGATAGAAGCTCTACCGTTCTAGGAAGATGAAATCCTATTTCATCAAAATTCTGAAATCTCAAAAGGAAGCGTTTTCAGCATTCCTAGTAAGGCTCGCATTTCGAATAGCGAGGCAACTGAACAAATAGAATTTCGACCAAAAGTGGTTCTACCACCACTGGTCTTAACATTTTAAAACACTGAAATGATTTTATAGCTCCCAAAACTTGTCTTATATAGGACATGAAGTGCAGGAGTACTGAAATGCACCCTTAAACTGATAGAGCAAGGTTTCTTCTACATATTGACATTGTCGACAAATTATAGAAAGTTGTAGAAAAACCAATATCGTCTATTCTGTGTTGAACACAAGAAAATCAATTTTAAACAGCAACTACGTTTTGTATTATTTAGTCACTACAATGAATTATTGTAACCGCATGTAATTGAAAGATACTAGTAACCATACACAAATGTTCGACATTTACAACTCATCGAAGAACTTCGAAAGCACGCAGAAAACCAAAACAAAAAACGAAAAACTGACAAGCGCTGAAGATATATATGTATAAAAATCGGTTTTGAAATGAAAGATAGGAAAAGGAAAGCAGCCAATTCCATGAAGACCAGATTTTACTTGGATACTTGGATGGCTCATCTTCAATGGCTGTGCGGTCTCCAGTGTAATTTCCATTCTTCTGAGATTTGCTGGGTTAACTTTTGTGGTTCACTGAAGTTCCAAGAACAGCATGGCCAAAGTCTGCCCCAAGTCATCTACCACCACAGGAACTCGCCACCCTTGTGGATGAGGGAAATTTCCTACCATGCCACCAGTTTGATACCAAGATGATGGTGGATTCTGGTATTGGTTTAGGCTCAGCTGAATTTCCTGGTGGAAACACCGGACTCAGCTATCAGCTTGGGAGACCTTGCTGGATGATGAATCTCCGCTGTACATCGCAGCCCAACACCAAGGAACACCTCCCAGCCACGACAAGGTGGTAAACCGTTGAGAAAGGATGACAGATTAACTTGGAAAAAATTAAAAGTCAATTAAGTGCGGCAAAGACGAAACATAGAATCTCACTGTTAACGACCACCCCGTTCACTGCCTATGAAGCTTTACAAACAGCGTGCGCAACTACCTGAGAATCTCAGTCTGCTCACGCAACTGTGCTTTTCTCAACTCGAACTCCTCTATCTCATGTCGTCTCATCATTGCCGACCACTCATCCGTTTGCACAGTAACGAGAGTTCGAACCTGGAAATAAGTTTTTTTTTTTTGAAAATGTCTACCTAGTAATGCCACTATTCCCAAAACCGGCTTTCTGTTAACCTCGGCATTGATTGATAATTCGGTGTTTTTTTTCAATAAGCAGACACGAGGGTGTTATCACAGAATTTATTAGGATACAATAGCTGACGTTTCGGCGGTTTGGTCTTCTTCAGAGCCTGGAAAGGTCAAATTGAGATGCGATCTACTCAGCCCAATACTTTCATAACCCTAGCAGATGAAACTTAACAAATAAATTTGTATTCGCATAAGAAACACCTTCATTTAAACACCTATCGTTTATTTTTTGTAAGTATTTAAGTTAGTTGGTGGATAGCAACTGCACAGAGTAATACACGGGCGAGGACTGTGCCTGTGTGAGGTTATTGGATTAGCCTGAGTTATGGAGCCAGGTCACGCGTGATGACAAACACTTATCCTTACGGTTCATTTCTGAATTTTTGGTATTGATTCAAAACGCTTCAAGAGTTTTACGCTCTGAGGTTTTCGATTCCTGCGTGAGGATAAGACCCCTAATTCAAAATCTTCTCCAAAAGAAAAATGTTGCTTAATAAGGATCGGTCCAGAGAATTCCGTAAGAGTGATAGAAATACCATCGGACACCCTAAAACATCAGCTAGTTCGCAACCGCCTATATAACTGTCTATGTATAACGAAAAACTGCATAATTTGCCCTGACGGTAGAGACGGTGATTGCATGAGTTCGGGTACAGTCTATCTGATCACATGTAAAGCGTGCGGGGACGAATACGTTGGCGAAACGGGTAGACCGCTCTGCGTCCGCATAAAAGAACACCTAGTCCGTAAACGTTAACCGAATTAACACTAGGCGAGCCTAGGATGCAGGAACACAACGGAGAAGATTTTGAAGAAGGAGTCGCTATCCTTACGCACGAATCGAAAACATTAGCGCGTAAAACTCTTGAAGCGTTTTGAATCAATGCCAAAAATTCAAAGATGAACCGCAAGGAGGAGTGTCTTGTCATCACGCGTGACCTGGCGCCATACCTCAGGCTGATCCAATGACCTGACACAGACACAATTATCGCCCATGTATTACTCTATGCGGCTTCTATCCATCAACTTAAATACTTACAACAAATAAACGATAGGTGTTTGAACGAAGCTGTTTCTTATGCGAATACAAATTTATTTGTCAAGTTTTATCTGCTGGGGTTATGAAAGTGTTTGGCTGAGTAGATCTCATCTCAATTTGACCTTTCCAGGCTCTGAAGAAGGCCAAACCGCCGAAACGTCAGCTATTGTATCCTATAATAATAATAAATCCTATAATAACAACCTCGTGTCTACTTATTGAAGAAAAACATCGAATTATTGCCACTATACCTACATTCTTCGATTAGATGAGGAGTTTGGACTTCTGTTGCTGTTTTCCAGTTTGCCACCTACGCTGCTTTTACGTATAGCTCAATGCAAGAAATTTAAGGCTTAAACGACAAATAATGGATAAAAAAGTTGCAAAATCAACCAATATCATGAAGAGACATTTGCAAAACTCCAGAGTGCAGGTGCCTGCGATGGGGAACGAATGCGCTGTTACCCTTTCTGGAAGCTAACGCGTTCACCACCACACCATGCGCGTCCTTGTGGAATTGAAGTATCTTCTTTCATCTTGTACAGTGATAAGAGCATTGATTGAAACTGAGTTGTTCTCTCTTGTCAAGACGGCACTACGATAAGGTGAAAATGGTCTAGATCTAATTGTTTCCATAGGTAGACGAATTACTTACTCGATCGTTAGTCGCTATATCACTGGCTCCTGCTGCATCCAAATTTTCGCTGGTTTGGCGACGTGTACCCTTTTCCTTCTTCATTGATCGACGATTGTTCGTTATTAATTTGTCCACATTCGTTTGCTGAAACGTTACGATCAAGCAATAATCATAATCTTTACCGTTTCTGGAGTGACACCACTTCATCCTACGATACATATTCAGCTTCACAAAACCGAAACTGGATATGAACGCAGTTAGATAGTGGTAATAGCACGCCACAATATGAAACAACAGAACGCACGTCCCACTGAAACATGGCAGACGACCTAATGTTTTTGTATGAACTGATTTATGTTCCAACCAGTTATGTTTATAAAGTGATAGCGGTTGACACATTCACAGTGACATCAACTAATTTCAACTGATTTGGGGCCGAAAACAAACATATTTCAGTTTGTAGTGAACTTCGTCGAAAGAAAATTCCTATGGCTGATTTTTTATTAACGTCGGCACCGATCGAACAATTCTTTATATTCTTGTTGAACAAACACGAGAAGTTACTGTTATTCTTTATTACGAAAAAGTTGACGTTTCGGCGGATTTCGCCTTCCCCAGAGTCTGGAAAGGTCGAATTGATCGCAATCTACAAAGGCTAAACACCTAAATAACTTCCCCTTTCACCTTTCTGTTTGGTTAAAGAGGTGTTTGGCTGGATGGGTTGCAGTCAACTTGACCTTTCTAGGCTCTAACGAAGGCTAAACTCGTCGAAACGTCAACTTGCTTGTAAGTAAAGAAATAAAATACCACCACGTGTTTGCTAAACGAAAATAAAGGAGGAAAAAATTATTAAAACCTACGTATGTTTGTCAACATGTGCTTTTTCTTTTTTTGTTTCATACTTTTTTTTCTCATTTTTCTTTTTGTCGTTGATGCTCGCAGTTCGTAATGCCAGTTGTCATGCAGTGTGAAGAAAATAAAAACTTTCCACACCATTAAAATTCACCTTTTTCAATAAAATAAAAATCAAAATATCCTGCAAAATCTATATACACCATTGAATTACTTTTCACGACCGACTTTCTATTAACATCGGCATTGATCTAACGACTCTTTATATTCTTGTTGAGCAAACGTGTGTTATTTTACATAATTATTCACGAATAAGCTGACATTTCAGCGGATCTCGCCTACCGCAGTCTGAAAGGTCAAGTTGACCGCGGTTGGTCTCCAAATGACGGATTCAGTAGAAGACTCATAGAAGGCAGTGAGTGTGCAAAGAAGCTATTCCGTGGTCAATGTGATTGAAATCTTGGTTTAGAATTTTCTCTGTTTGGTTATGGACGTGTTTGGAGGGGTAGATTGTGGTCACCATGACCTCTTCAGGCTGTGAAGAAGGCGAAATCTGCCGAGACAGCTTGTTCGTGAATAAAGAAGTAAAATAGCACCTCAAGTTTTGCTAAACAACAATATAAAAAATATGCCTTTGCGTTCATAAATTTGTCAAACTCTAGTGTCTTCAATTAGTGTTGGAAAATTAACGAGAAAACCAGCACAATCGCCAACATGTGAAAGAAACAGTAAGATATTACTGATAACTGAAGCAAAGGAAGAAAAGCGCCAACTTCTGCACATGAAAAAAACTTACAATCCAAGCCATTGAGGGAGTTCTGCATTGCTGCAAACTTCTATGCTCACCATCACTTAGAATATTAAGTTTTTAACCGAGACACAAAGAATAAAAATGTCTGCTCAGAACGATGTTCAAACCGACCATTATTTAACCTCGGTAATGAAATAATCAACATGTCTTTAAATTAAAGACAAAACAGACAGACAGACAACAACCTTAGCCGAAATGAATACTTATGAACTTCGTGTAATCTCAGTAATTTAAAGACATGTTAATTGTCCCTGTTCAGACTTAGTAGCACCTTGAAATTCATAAACTTGTTCAAACCTGCTGCTTTTGAATACTTTCGCGCTGCTTCTGGTGTTTCTTCTTTAAATCTTCGCTATCCTTCTGCAATTTCTTCAAGAGCTTAGTAAACAGCTTGTCCTTTTTCAATTCGTCAACGTCAATAGGATCAACCTAGAAAAAAGTTTTTAAATAGAAAAACTATATCATATATACTAGATGCAACATTTAGACAATCTGGGATCTGGGGAATAGTGAAATGATGGTAAACATAGATGGATCAAGGTACTCATTGAACAAACTGGAGTCATGACAATAAAATCAGTGTACATTCCGACTGGGAGTGTGCAGCTCTTCCACCTGTAATTTGTCCTCTGCTTTTGGACGTCTCATAGACGAGTTGAATGTCACCGTTGCCGAACTTGCACTAATCTTCCTTGTGTAAGCCGGAGCAGACAGATGCGTCGACGTTTCTCCATGTCTACCTCGTACAAGCGAGCGTTTAAATGACGCTTCCAATGAAAACGGCTGTACAATGTGGTTATGTAAATCACAAAAGAAGAAGCACAGAGAAGTGAATCGATCATCACAATCGATCGGAACGTCACAAACACGCTAACCTTGAACTTGTCGACTGCTGCAGGTAAAGCATCATTGTTGGCTTTTGATGTTCCAGATGTCGCTCCACAACCTTCTGATCGAGCAGATGGTGGGTTTTCTTTTCTAAAAAAAAAGATAGAGATAATATGTATCCCTCAACACAGAAGAACAGTTGTTATAGTATAACAGAAGTTCTTTGATATAAAGCTCTCAGTTCAACTGCTACAAACTCTGTTCCCATAAAATTCTAGTGGGTGAACTAAGAACTGGACAAGAACAGAAGTGAATCCGATATCACAACAAGTGGAAAAATATTTTCATAAGATAGATAAATATTTAAAAAACCGAAGACTTACTCCATGAGTAAGTTGACTGTTGACCCATTAGTTTTCTGCAGCATTTTAGTTTTCGTAGACAGAGATTTCCCAGTGGGAACCTGAAAAGAATTAATGGATACGTTTCGACCATCATTTCCTGTCTACTCTTTTTTCGTGGCATAGGGCGATCTGAAATACCACCACGGCTGCTACCAAAGTGGAAGCATTCCGTAAAGAAAAGTAGACGTACCTCAACTATGTCACTATCATCAACTCCCATATGTGCAAGTGCTTCTTGCCGTTTCTTTTGCTCTGAAAGATATGCTCTAGGGTCCGCCAAAGCGTCTACCAAACCTAAAATAGGATCCATTCCTGTAAACGTTAACAAATCTAAGTGGCTCAGTAAGAAAAGGAAATTTGCTCACCGCTTAATTCGTCAGGAACGTAAGTTTTGATAACGATATGTACAAACAAGGTTGGAGCGAGGACCATGGTCTAAAGCGCATAATTAAAATTGCAAACACAGGAAGCCGATCATGAAATGTTAAAACTAAAAGCTCATCCATGCCTGATTTGTATCTGAGCGTAAGGAAATGTGTCTATAGCCAGCTTGAAGACCATCAAGAGGTAAAATACGTTGACCCAATTGCTTTCCGTTTTCATCGTACACGGCAAACCTCAAAACGGCCAACTCTGGCAACACGACCTAGAACGACCACGTCACTAGTGCGCCAACACTGCTAACTCCAAGCTACCATTTCGCAAAAAGAATTAGCAAAAATCCCTAGAACAAATTTTGTCAGTAGAGTAGAAAACACGTTACCACAGACATATGAGCTACAATAAAAAAGCGTTAATAGCAGATAATGAGGAAGAGAAGTGACGTCTATCAAAAGTACTAGCCTTCCTAAACACAAATGGAACTTCGTTGTACACAGGGTTAAGTCCATTTGCAGGAATAACTTTAGTTCTGTGTTCCTTCCGGATTGTATCGGTAGGTAGTCCGTACATTTCTACCTCAACATAAGTGCCGACTTTCCTGTCAGTCAAGAACTGTCCCGAAATAACCTAAGAATACAGGAGTTTAGGAGTTCAAACCACCTACATTGAAGATTGCAGATTTGACAGTTTTCGACCTACTCGAACACTGCAGTGGGCAGCAATCACACCATCAACAGGAGACTCCGAGAACGGATCGAACGTCCTGTCAGGTCGACGCATAAAGTCCGGCTTCAGCAAATATCTTGAATTCCATTCAAATTGGTAACTTTACCCAATACGTTACTCCGTCACGAGCTATCATTGCCAAATAAGGCACGTGACAGTAAACATGAATTTAACATACCCAGAACCAGAATTGTACTCAAATTTGCCCATGTTTAGTTGCATATAAACATCCGGAGTTTGGAAATTAAGCGCTACCATTTGGCAACCAGCATTCCAAAAGATCTAGAGTTTATACATATTCGAACTACCTTGAACAACGAAATCAAACCGTTGTCATCATTAATACTGAATGAAATCCAGAAAAAAAACAGTAGATAAAAGTAGATAGAAGATTCAGAGATAGTACTGTAACAGACCTGTGGCAAAAAATTACTCGAATCCACCCTTGCACCTTTCGGATATATTCTACTCAATTGGCGCTTGTTGTAATTGACGAACTCGGGAGCACATTGCTTGAGATATCCAAGTCCTGTTGATTCAGAGAAGGAAGACATGTGGAAATGAAGATTATTGCCTGAAAATGTGCAACAACATTAAATGAATGGGACGGATTTTTTGAAAATCAGTGACACACAGACAATAATCACGTACTGGATTGAAATTAATGTTTCATAGTAAGGAAAATTTACCCACTCTAATGTTGACAAGAATGCCCTGAGAATTTGCTCTTGAAGGAATTTTCATATTTTATTGTTTTACCCAAGTGTAGCACACTGGTCGGAGGCGCACTGCAACACATACGTGGAATCGATCACTGCTCCCATGGCCCAACAAGCCTTCCATTCCTCCGGGGTCGACAAATTGGTACCAAACTTGTCTGGGAGGATAGCAGCACTCGCTCTATACATCGGTAGGTCACCGCGAGTCATTGTAAAGGTTAGATATGCTTTCAATCACATCGAATGATGCTTAATAAAGTCAAATGCACAGCGCACCCATCAGGAATTGATGAACGAAGAGAACTTTTTATCCTTTTATTGTTTTACACTATGGCTTCGTTTTTTCCAAAGGTAACTACGGGTAATTACCGTACATATAAAGATGAGATACAATTGCACTTTCACTCCGGCTGTTCATTTTGCTGCACAAAGTTCCCTTGTCAAACTTTTTGTATTCGATCAAAAGTTTCTTCATCATTTATGTTGTTCAGGACATCACGCTGAAATAAACTATAACTAAAAATTTGTAAACTTCAAGGAACTTTCTCCTAAAAGCGCGTCGGATACACAAAGTATTGCTGATGAAGTGGGATACTTGACGTACTACAGTATTTCCACCGCATCAATATGAACACCTCAGTTTTCTGCCATTCGTTACCTACACTACCGACTAAGAAGTACAAAAAGCGTGCTGATGACTTTGTACAGTTTTTTGGGCAGCACAGCAAACTTTGAAAAGATAAAAGGCTCTCAGCGTTGATCAATCCCTGAGAGATGCGGCATACATTCGACTTCATTAAACATCGTTTGGAGGTGATAGAATGCATATCTGACCTTTAAAATGACCTGCGGTGACCTATCGATGTGATGTGTCGAACGAGTACTGCTATTCTCTCAGATAAGTCTGGTACCAATTTACCGACTCAGGAGGGATGGAAAGCCAGGAGATCAATCCCATGTGTATCGATGTGTGTCGCACGGCGCCACTGACCACTGCGCTACACGATCCCTGTCCGCAGACCATATGACATGAATTCAACGCGCACTGTGCGCGACAGAAAATTAGGTGTAGTCGCGTCTGACCACTAACGTAGGGAAAGGCAGCTTCAATGCAAGAGTTTCAGAACTCGAAAAGTTAAAGCACCAGCACTCACTTTCCGCAACATCGAAACCGCTGAATTTCACTGGATGAGTGTAATTAATCAACGAAGACAGCAAAGGATGGATGTTTGTTGTCGCACCGGTGTAATGGTATTCAGCAAAAATACGTTCCTCCTCTTCTTTAGTCAGGATGGGCTGAAAGAAAAACTGAACTATTCAAAAAGAACTCGACAGCTTTGAGAAGGGAATGTCTCTACATTTGCAAAACGAAAGCGTGGCACAACAAGAAGCGTATTTGAATAGCCGAAAACTGTTTAAAGCAAACCTTGACACATTCCTTGGAGCACAAAGCATTCCAAAAAATACAGAAAAAATAAAGATAAAAGCATGTCAACTGCTTTGATAGGCTAAAACATTCAAAATACAGCCATAGCAGCAAAAAAAAGACTGCAGAACTAAATCATGGGGTTTGATCGAAAAATCTGTGGAGCGCATGCAGCGGTGCCAGTACTGAACGACAATGCGGCACGGGTGCAGACCGAGACGTTGCCTCTGGCGGTATCCACGAGCTCCACCATAATGAAAAATGAGCCACGCAGCCCTTTCTTTGGCAAAACCAAAGAAATCTTAGCTATTTGTATAACAGCTTCGAAAATTCTCCAGAAATATTTTTATTAACGGTTAGGAAGATTTATATCTGAATCTGAATCTTCCTCATACAGACGTGCAACTTCAAATATATGAGGCTATAAAATCAGTGGCCCAAATTTGTCAATAATGGAGCATCGTGTATAAATACGGCTAGTAATATAACGACTCAACTTTCTGATAGTTTTCCAACCAGGCAAACTTTCGAGTGTTCTTAGCCAGGCAATGTCTCGCAAACTTCTACCTTGTTATGAACAAAAGTAGAATTCTCTATACAGATCAGTCCTTAATCATTAGAAAACAGATAAATGGAAAATGTGCACAAGTTTAGTGGTGACGACTGTCAAAATTGACGATCAAAACTGGACGAAGTGAAAAAATCTTGCCGCCAAATAAGACGTCACCACCAGATTTGTCAATGTTCCACTGAACGATGCATTTGTAACGCGCCTTCTTTTTTCCACGGGACGACGACGTTCGTGGAAGATCGAGCAGAGCAGCGGAGTCCGAGTGGTCATGGCGGTGGGTCCGACGGAAGGACCTCTTATGATCCGTGCCACTCCCGCTGCGCTCCAGAACATCCAGCTCCTGTGAGCGCTACGAGATCGACACCAAGAATACTAACAGATCAGTGGTTATTTAAACTGCTATTCGCTCCCGAATAGTAGCAAATATTAGTCTCATTGTAAAGAATTAAAAACGATTCGCAGTTTCTTCCTAAGAGACACTGCGCTCTCACGGTAGTACTTCGATAAACTACAACAACAAATATATAGGACAGTCCTGTTGCTCTAAAGATAAAGAACGAAATTTCGAATTTCCTAAATGATAGATATCTGCTTTGAAAAGTGTGGGATACTACAATATCTTCGCAGTCATTCAGAAGAAATACGTTCTTAAGTATGACGGCTTCCAAAAAAATGCAGTGGATGAATGGATCTTCTGTTTGTTTGGTAATATTCCTCGCTTCAGTTTCAGCCTTAGTCATACACCGAAAAATATTCCTTAGAAATCTGAAATCAAATTAATTCAGAAATATGAACATGAATGAACGAGTCAAAACAAAAGAGTGATTTCCCCTTTTGCTATAGCAAATCATTTTGAAAATATTAATTTTTCCGAACATAGCCGTTACCGTAGTCGAAAACTCTTCCGGTCATTGGAATACATATAATCCAGCATCTGTTCTGTTTCACAGTATCAGAAGGAATAGAAAAACATAAACAGGCCAACTACAAAGAGCGGAGCGGTACAGACGAAACTGTGTAAACAGTTAATAGGCGGAGGTAGGCGGAGGTACAAAAAATTAGCACAATATAAGCATATCAATATTTCGATTGTGGATAAATAGCCAGCTGAGGAAGAGGACACCGCTTAGCAGTGTCAAAGTTTTCCATTCTTGAAACCTCAGCATACTAACACAGACTTTTTTTTACTACTGCAAATCTATTACAGTTGAAATCCTGGACAAATGACTAACGTTTCAACAAAATAAGAGCACTACAAGATATTATTGGCAAAAGAAAAAACTTCCAGAAAACCTCGAAATCTTGTACAAATCTGTGGTGAAAGATTACTGCGAGACAAAGTGGATGATGAATGTAATTAGTTGACAGCTTTGTTCCCTTTCATTCTCTGCAGAATCACAGCATTTGAACCCATACAAATCTCCAATATGTCAAGGCTTAAGTCCCATAAAGCATAAAATGGAAATTATTCTCATTGCATGATATTTGGCCCCGGTTCCACAAACCAATAGTTATGCACGGATTTTACGAACGTTTTGTTCTTAATCACGACTTGCATTCGGCGCTCTACACACTTTATCCGCCTACACATGAAAACTGCAATCAGTCAAACCCTGGAATGAGTCCAAGAAGAGAAAAACGCAGTTGTCATACTTAACGAGCTATAACAGGTGCATCATTGAAGTCCTCAGCAACAAGCAATATTAGCAGCACAGCACTCTCCCGTGAGAACAAAAAACCGGTAAGATAGAAACACACCTGTTTCTTGGAAAAGCCGAGTGATTTCAAATTTTTCGATATGAAGTTTTGCTTAAGTTCAGGATGTGCCTCGTCGATTTCCTTACATTGCACAGGATCGCCTGAAAAATGAGTGCACTCAAAACGCCTAACATTCCATTACTCAAAAGGACCACCAACACAAGTAGAAATAAAGTAATCACTGCATTGGTACAAAAATAATGGCGGATTTTGAAGGGTTAACTTGAAATCGTACGATTTAGATCAAAAATAAAGTAACTTCATTAATTAAAAGATTTGTATTCAAACTTTTACCCTTACATGACTCGTCATCAAACCTACAGTGCGGATTCAGCACTTCTTGCTTTCAAATCGTTTTTCTCGCCTTGTTTAAGCTGTTGCTTGAAAATTTTGTTTTCTTTATGGATGTCGTAGAATGCTGGATAGGTCGACTCTCCTTAAAATTTTGAAGAGAGCCGAGCTAGGGCGATCTTATGTAGATTGGAGTAGAGCATTAGAAAGTAGTAGGACCGGAATCTTGCTTTCTGATTTACCGCATCACTAACCACTGTGTTACACCAACCACCAGTTAAAGCAACAATTACTAAAATCAACAAATCTCCGCTAAAATATGTAAAGTTACTCCTGTAGCATAGAATTTTGAAGTTCTAAAAGCGATCAGTATTTTGGGATATACTAAGAAGCAGCCTGGTTGTTGAACATTTTTCAGTGATCAGCTGCTATGTGCGCTGGATTTCGTAGTCTAAATCGTTAAATTTCTGCACATTACTTTCTTTTGCTGAAAATTTGGCTTCGCACGGTACTTGGGAGCTTCATTTTGGTTTAGTCATTGCTCTGTATGCTTTCGGTTATACCAAAAAAATCTACTTTCATCGCAGAACGATCGAGAAATGGATAGTTTCATTTCGCATTAAAGAAGAGATGGCACACTTCACAACGACGACCTCTCCGTTGACCTATCTATCAATATGACACCACTTAACGACTATTCCGGTTTTCAAATTCCGTTTGAAATGATATATTATTATGTTTTACGTTTTATTTTCTACTTACTACAATTTCCACGGCAGGGTACTACGGGAAATACAATCACAACGTTACTCAGATATTTGCAAAACTCTGGACCACTGGTGTCTATGGTGGGGAACGAATGCACTATTATCCTTTGCTAGGAGTAACGCGCTCACCACAACACCATGCGGGTCCTTCGTTCCGCCTGTCTCTCAGCTAGTTCTATCGATCTTTTTCCCACAGCAATCAATAATTGACTGGTGAACTATTGTTGGGCGGTTAAAACATAATCATGCTGAAATATGTGCAAAACTGCAGACCGTAGGTGTCTGCGTGTCTGAGTTGGGGATAGAACCCTTTACTACCCTCTTAGCACCATTATGGTTATGTTTCACGTCACACCCACCATAAAACAAGAATAGGCAGTAAATAAAGTGCGACTAAATTGTGGTTAATATAGAGTTCTTCAGCAACATTTTCACTAATTTTTAAACAATCGGCTTTGCTTATCGCCTTCAGATGATCACCGTCAAATTTCGATGAGGGAGTACGACCGTTTTCCTCATCGAAATCCATATTTCTGATATGCAAATTTTCGAACAATCCGCACATTGTGCATATGCAAGCGTACCTTCTACTGATGCCGACTCTTATACTAAAATTCATAACAAAATCCGCTACTAAAATCCATATCAGAAATGATGACGTTTGAGCACTTAGCACACTAGGAGCGCGTGTAGCCCAGTGGTCGGAGGCGTCCTGCAATACACATGAAATCGATCCCCGCCTCCCAGACCCAGCAAGCCCTTCACCCCTCGGGGGTTGGCAAATTAGTACCAGATTTGTCTAAGAAGATAACAGCATTGACTCAATACATCGGTAGGCCACCGCGAGTCATTGTAAGGGGCAGATATGCATGTGACCACCTCTAATGATGCTTGATGAAGTCAAATGCATGGCACATCCCTCAGAGATTGACCAACACCGAGAGCTATATCTCTTTTTATAACGCAAACTTGAACATATTGTTGCCTCAACAACATTAAGAGTGTTATAAGGCATGTCATGTAAACCTGTAACGTAATGGTTAGAGGTTCCGAGCAATGTAGACGTTGTTGTTGGTTCAATCTCAAGAAGAATAAAGCGTTACTATCTCTGGTGTGGGTAAATTGGTAAAAGAAATGTCTGGGAAGATAAAAACTATGATTTTACATGCCCGCGGACGTCTCTAAGAACGAGAAATGCATTCAACCAGCTCTATGATGATTAACAGAATCGGAAACATGGCTCATCCCACAGGAATTGATCAACGCCGAGAGCGTTTCCCTTGCTCTATGGTAAACGTCGAGCCATAAGCCTTGACAAGATGACAACCTTTAAACGATACGTTTTCGTTTAAGACTGATATTGAAATAAGCTGTAAGACCTGATACAAAAATGAATTTACGAACCAGCTGAACAACAAGCTAGTGTACTGCCATCAGTAAACTACCACAGCAAATCTTCCTCTTCGAAATGATGAAGCTTGTCTGGCACAGTGCTAACGTTCCAGTTAATCGTAATGATCTTTGCAGAATTCATATTGAAAAAATTGGAAATTCTTTGCTCAAAACAAAAAATGGACGATAGTAAGATTTTATAACACTGGCAGTTATACTAAGAGCCATTCTCAACGACGGGAGAAAAGTAAAAACACTAGAAAAAGCTTGAAAAAGCACAGAACGTTGTCCTCAAATCACGGCCACTTTTAAAGAATTCGATGTGATAGCATTTAAATCCCTGAAACTATGGGTGGTATCGGAACGAGTGACCCTAAACTATGAAAAGTAATGTATTATTAAAACAACTATTGAATCGGCTTAGAAAAGAGCTTCTAGAGAAAAAAAAAAAATAACCTACCAGGTAAAGGCGGTTTCACAACTGAAGGGGTGACAGATGATTGGTCAACTTCTGGATGTGCTCGCTGATCGCCGACTGAAACAATAGATAGAATATAAATGCCCTTGACAACCACAACTGAAAAATTACTACTTAACACTACCCTCTGAAACAACACAATTTCAAACCTTTGCATTCGTCAATTTATCTAAAACAATCCAGTAAAGCTTTGTGCAACCGATGAATGATGAGACATGCGTTAAAACTATTTCGTAATACCACGTCACATCAGCAGACAAGGAGGCTCCACAATATTTAACTAAGGACCACATCACACTTTAATGCCATCCAGCTCTCCAGAACACATGCGAGCATGCCTACGTTTTTTGAGGTAGGCGGTTTGCATAGAACTCAATCTGCTCTTCCAGAAATGACCCTTGCGATTTTCGCTGCATAGTTGGAGTCTTGTGCATATATTTTTGCTTATTTCTGTCTGCTCTGCATATTCCATACGAAGCTGCATGCATCTTTCTACATTTTTTGAACTCCTCTGACTCTTAGGCCTGATAAAAACGACGTATCATTAGTCCAACCACGTGCCTTTGCTTGTCGCCTTCACACAGTGTTTTGTGTATAGTTCGTCATTTTAGTAAAACCTCTACTTATACCTTTATCTGAACATAGTGGTGTTTAGAACCTTTCCCGAGAACCCGTTTTCCCGACGATACACTGTAGAAGCCCAGTGACAAGCGGTCTTTGTCCCTTCATCAATATAGCTTAGTACCTTTCACACCAGCAGGACATCAGTAATCTCCCCAGAGTGCGCCAAAAAACAAACCACCTTCGATAAGTAGTGTACTGTGCATTATTAAGTACACAGAACAGATTTTAAATACGTTTCATACAATGTTTGTAAGCTATCAGCTGAACAGAAGAAGTATAGCGAAAACTTGTGCGTGATAAAATAGAAGGCATGAATGGAATGCACTACAAACAGCAGACTCCGACTAGGATGCATGTGATACTGTATGTACCAAGAATACTGTTTACAACACTACCCGTCGAATACTTAGTTTGGAGTATCTTAAAGTCAAATAAATTCTGAAACTTCTTTCTAAATCATTCCTAAGACTCACACATGGGAAAGACTAGAAGAATAGAGAAATAGGTCAAAACTACAAACTCTTCATTTCTCAGATAAATCAGAACTCTAGACTTTTCTAACATATACCAACTTCATACATTGCTCTACTAAAAAAAAAATTGTTAACAAAAAAAATATAAAACTCCGAAATTTACAATAAGTCGCTAATCTCGTTTTTCGTAAATAACACTCATCAACAATACAGAATTACGGATACCGTTGTATACACAGACTATACGCAAATGTGATGCATGCATATAACAATTCATGGACCAATCGAGTCAAATATGACTCATACTGCGTGCTGCGGGAAATTGCAAATCATCACAAGACGTCGTCATGCAAAATCAGGCGTCTTCAGGAATGTGTTGGACTTATTTTGGAAATGAGGAAAGAGACCAAAATAAAACAAAACAAAGTAGGCACAAGACGAAGAAAACGTGGCTTTTTGAGACACGACACAAGATGCTCACTCCACAGGTTTGGGCGTACAAAGTGCATAGCTCTTTTCGAAACTTACAGCTGGAGCCCAGAAAATGTGTCACGGAATTTTCACGATATATTTATTGCAGTATCCCAAAATTTCAAGCTGTAAAATTATAAAAGCGCTCTAATAATAAGAAAAAGCTTGACAGATACTACGCCAAGTGTTACTCGCCAGTTCTGTGAGCAGCCAATGTGTCTGCAGTGGAAACTAAAGAAGAAGTCCGGCTCTTACATTTTATGACACACAAGCACGATTGCTTAACCCTGCAGAATAAATAAGTCGAGATAAAAGAACTAAATTTAAGCTCTGGAAAGCATGAAATTTCATGAAGCATTTTCCGGCTCCTCTGATAGCACATTTACAAAACAAGAGAATGTCGTTCGTTCATAGCCGCCAAATGCGAACCTCTAAAATGTGCACACATACGCACCTAAGGACGGCATGTGCCGGCTTTTCATCGAAATCGCTCGCAAGGCGAAACGTGGAGAACGAATGACGAGTTTGTAGCTGAGAGCACGATCAAGCGGGCTCAGCAGCTGTTGCGAAGCCAACTGCACCGGGGAAGAATCCAGGGATAACGGAGACGGACGTCCCGGTGTCGACGAGCCGACGTTCGTTGACGACTGCACCGAAGCGTCGTCTTCATCGGAGGTCTCGTCTGCATCCTCCTCTTCGCAGCAGCCGACTAAATCATTTCGCTCCTTTCCCATGTGAAGAATAGCAATTGTATTCAATAAGTCAAGTATACCATAATGAACACGTTTTCTCTACAGCAGGTATGTCTGACTCCCATGCACAAGTAAAAAATGGGTAACGGATATCAGGAAAAAAGCAGTAAGGTAAAGTGAATTTTAAAAAAACCTAAGCAAAAAGGTATCTGTGTACAACCAAGGTTAGACATGCTACTTGACAACAGATATTTAGCCCTCATAATGGAACAAAATTTGCCAGCTAAGAACTTTACCCAACTCGGGTTCACTCAAAGCTTAATAACGATTGAAAAAGTGATAAAAAGAACACTCCTAATTTGAGTTTGTAAAAAAGGAAGCACGAAATGCATTCCTCAGCTCCAGTCAACCAGTTACTTATGGTCGCAACCCTTTCTATAAAGTTGATTAGGCATCGCTATTTGCTCAAATCACAAATAAATAGATAAAATATTGCCAAAACGCTAAAAGAAAACTTCACCACCAAATCATTTGATGATGCGATAAGACAGGACAGCCGTTTCTGAAAGAACTAAGGGGTTTAAAACATTACCTATGAAAATTCTGCAAAAGACTCCATACTTTTCCTATTTTCAAAATACTTGCTATGAGGAATTAGAAAAAGAAAAACCACGAGTATTAACTCCCACGCCCCACTTTCTAATAACCTCGGCATTGAATGGATAATTCTTTCTACTTCATGAGTATAGTACTCCACCATGAGTATTGTTCTCTGTCTAGGAATGATGATTCTCACTATGAAAAACATTAAGTACAACGCACTCAAAGGAATCCGGAGTTCCCATTAGGAATCTCAGTTAAGGTTAAAACAATACCGAGATCCAGCACCGCTTTGGTATCAAACCAGACGCAAGGTGACAAATCACCCTCTGATCCATAGGGCGTTAACTTCCCGTGATGATGACCTGGGGCAGACTTTGGCTATGCTGACCTTAGAACACAAGGAACCACAATGGCTAAGGCAGCAAAAATCCGAAAAATGGAGATTACGCTGTGGCCCGCACAATTAATCAGCAAGAGACGTCCAAGTATCCAAGTAAATATCCAAGCATACGGAGGGCCTGTTTTTCTTGTGAGGTATTTAATAAAATACTAATAAATACAATTAATCGCCAAATATAACAAAACACCGTAATAACTGCCACGACCAACTTTCTATTAACCTCGGCATTGATCCGAAAATGAACCGCAGGGAAGAATGCCTCATTATCACGCGTGATATAGGGCAGTATATAAAACTGCTATTCTGATGGGAGGGGCACATTATACTTCCATGTGGTTTCTGTGCGGTTGGTCTCTACGTGACATACTTAGTGGAACCCTCATAGGAAGCGGTGAGTGTGCAAAGCTGTGTTCAATGTGATTGAAATCTTGGTTTAGAGCTTCTCTGTTTGGTTATGGAGGCGTCTGGCCGAGTAGATTGCTATCAACTTGACCTTTCCAGGCTCTGAGGAAGGCGAAATCCGCCGAAACGTCAGCTTAATCGTGAACAAAGAATAATAACACCTCGCGTTTGCTCAACAAAAATACGAAGAAAATTACACCGTAATAAGTTATTCTATAGAGTATGATTACGTGTAATCGGAACAATGCTGGAAACGGTTTGTGAAGGATTGGATCCTGAACTACCATCATCCAAATCCTAAAGTTAAAACCACGGCTGAACTTTCTGGAATGGTCAGTCTCTCGACTAAATTTACGAAATTCGCCCACCTTAAACAAAATCTTGTTATTAATAGAAATGTAGGATAAATCTTCGAAAAGAGGCTATGCAGAAATAGTTGGACGACTTAAAAAAAAACATTCAAAAAAAAAGAAAACACTCATGTGCACGAACTGAATGAAGCTACTATATTGCTAGCATTAATAGAAGCAAATATGAGCAGCTCCTCAAAGCTCCTTTGCAATCTAGAAACTGTAAATGAACTTCCCTCCAACAGCTTACCTCATCACGGCTAGAAGGTGTTTCTAGGCTTCGCGCTGCAATGTACAGCAAGGGGACTCAACCGCACTGCAGGGTCTCCCAAGCTGAGAAATCCGACATTTCCTTCAGGCAACCCGGCGGCTTAAGATTAAACCGATACCAGGACCCACCACTGTCCTGGTATCAAACTAGTCGCACGGTGGCAAATCGCCCTCCGATCCACAAGGGCGGCTACCACCCAGGGTGGTGGCAACCGTGCCTGAATTTGGCTAGGCCGACCTCAGGACTCCAGGGAACCACAATAGCTAAACGTGTGAAGCACCGAAAAATGGAGTTTATGCTGGGGCCTGCACAACCAGTGAAGACGTGCCATCCAAGTAACCAAGTAAGTAAGTATAAATGAACTCAGCAGCAAAAGCCAAAACAAACGCAAAGAATTATGGTGGATAAGCAACTAATAAGTAAAAATGAAACAGAAAGAAGGTTTTTGTGTATCTACTAAATAGCGAGGCCTCCATAATTACACCATTTCTTTGGTATCTGACATGCGTATAGATTGGAAAAACCAACGAAGCGACACAGTATCCTCTCCAACCACTTCAGGGGTTTCGACAATTTCGTCCTCCTCGTCCAATTTTCCCTCACGAAGAAACTGGTCGAGCTGATGCTTCTCAATTTCTGGCTTCAAACGTTTGTTCTTGATCAAGATCTTCCGACGTAAGCGATTTGGAGAAGGCAGTGGTACACCAGGATCTAACTAAAGAAATAAATGGAATATTCAAAGGTGAAAACTTAAAGGAGAAATGGTATGAATAGTTTCATAGAATCGTAAACAATTTCATTTTATACACTTAACACTAGCCGATGAAAATCAAGAAAATCAAAAAGACCATGTGCCATGAACAGTTGAATAAAAACTTACAGGATAATCGTCCAGAGGCTTAGTTAAAAGCATATCTCCAAAAATATCCACACAATACTTTGCCATCTTCAGCTGATTGGACTTTGAGCAATGATTTTCAAACGACAAGATCACTGGGAATTCCGAACGTTCGAATGCAGTATCACGGATTTGATAGAGGACATCCTAAAAGATGAACCAATACGTACCCGGTTAGAAGAAGTGTGTTTCGCAACTACCTACAATCTCAATTAAAGGGCTAACTAAAATTCCAAGTATAAGTGAACTACTGGAACTCCTTTCATACTTTAAAAAACACGTCGGTACACATTGCCTTCCCGTGCGTGATAATTGGCTCTCCCTTATTCTCCCCCGTGCCATCCCAACAATCCAGCTCAATGCAGCGACAGCCTGAGAGTAGAACCTAAATATTCACTCTCTGACTGCATTCATGGACAGACTATTCAGAAAATATGACCACTGTTAAGACAAACTTGACGGTATATCTCTGAAGAAGATTTTCCTCCGTACTGCCGACCCGTTAAGTAAGTGTTGTGGGAGCTTAAATGTTAAGATTACTCTACAAGCACCTGTTGCATTAGTTAAACAGTTAGAAAAAAAGACAGAGACATAGTCACAGATAAAAAGTGAGTAGCTTTCACAACTGTTAGCCAACACCTGTTTATGTAATAGTGACATAGTGGCTGGTCCATATCTTGATACATATCAATTCGATCCAGAAATACGGGAGAATTCTCATCTGACATCAGGAAACGAAGAAAAGCATCACCAGACATCTTCCCTAGAAAACATGTGTAGCACGTGAACTGAAAAGACAGATTTCAGAAAAGCAAGTGTAAATCCAACCGTTTACCACCTCATCGGGGCTGAGGGGTATTCCTAGGTGTCGGAATGGGGTGTACAAAGGGGATTATCAACCCCACTCCACCAATTAGGGTCTCCCAAGCTGAGAAGGAGCCCGGTGTTTCCACCAGGAAGCCCAGCTAAGACTAAACCAACACCAGGATCCACCACCATCTTGGTATCGAACTCGCATGGTGGTAAATATCCCTCTGATTCACAAAGGCGGCAAATCTCAAAAGAATGGAGATTATGCTGGGGCCTGCACAACCGCCGTCCAAGTATCCAAATAAGTAAGTAAATCAAAAAATCATTTCTAGACGGTACCATTATCTATGTAGTTGTTGTCCTGTTCAAATTTACTAATCAATATTTGCGTCCGAGTATTGTCGAAGAATGGGAAGAGAATCTCATTCAGACGAGGATCGCGTTGCTCTTCGTTAAGGAAATTTGTGAGCCTGTCTCTTGTCAAGTACTCCTTCTGACCGCTCCTGTACAAGAAGGCGGTTCAAGAGAGCACCAATATAAAAACCAAGAATAGAACAAAGACGCCTTGGGGACAAACTTACAACTTCACGAAAAGCTCCTGAACCTCGGAACGTGGACAAATCTTGTTGTACAAACGTATAAACTTCTCAAAAGTTAACACCTCAACGTCTAACTCTTCCCGCTCCTGAAAAAAAAGAACTGAAACATATCGCAAGAATAAATCAAACATACACAGCCATTTAGTAGAACGCCTATAACTTCTAAAGCTCTAAAAACAGCTCTCGGCGTTGATCAATCCCTGAGAGATGCGCCGTGTCCACGACTTCATCAAGCATCGTTGGAAGTGAGTGAAAGCATATTTGGTCTTTACAATGGTTCGCGGTGGCCTACCGATGTATCGAGACAGTTCTGTTATCCTCCTAGGCAAGTCTGGCACCAATTTTCTGACTCCAGAAGGATGGAAGACCTGGCGGGTCAGAGGTGCACGGATAGATCCCCCATGTATGTTGCAGGGCGTCTCCGACCACTGCACCACACGCTATATGAGTACGATACAGTGTTATCTACACATCACGATTTAAAATCGTTTCAGGCTAAAACATCTAAGAAGGAGCACCACATTACACTCAACTGAATCAAAGCATTGAAAAGGAAAATCGAATAAATCAACACTCATGCACCTTCTTCTTTTTGCCGTTGCTGCACTTGTAAATGTTGCTGATCTTCTTGCTCATGGAATGGTTCATGACTCGTGGAACGATGTACTACAAACTACAGCACAATCACAACACGATCGTAAGCCATAACCACAAGAGTCACTATTTCAGACTATAAAATGTTCCCCTTAATTCCTCCAGCTAGTAAAAAATATACGATGATCAACAAAATCAAACAAAACCTTTCACTGTTCAAGTCCTATTTGACGCATATAAGCGCAACTATTTAACTACGAAACGCAGCTCTTCGACTCACATCACATTTTCGATACCATGCAGGAAAGCCATGTGCTCATGCGTGTGCATACACATTGTCGGTATATCGATTTTATGCATTGCTATGCATGCATGCACGTATGCAATATATATATATATAAATATATTACACACATATACGTATATGTGTATAGACACATATGCGCATTTATACATGTTTATACATACGTACACACATGTACACATAAATACATTCATATATATACGCGTGCGGAGAGAGTGAAGAAGGGTAAAGAAACTGAAGCAGCACCCAGCGGGTCATGTGAAATTGGTTGATGTTCATAAATATTGAAGGTTTTATCCATACTATCTACGTTTCTACTCAAACTCTTATTGGCTTAATAACTGATTTCTTGCGATGTAATAGCTCATCAATGCGTAAGCACCAAGAATTTTTCTGATATGAAATTCTTGTTACCATTGAAGACTTAAGCAAAACCAATAAGCACTAGGGATTATTTTGAAGAAAACTAGTCATTGTCATGATACTCTCCTTTAAACAAGGTTATTATGGCAAACATCCCAACGCTTTACCGCCTCATCGTGGCTGGGAGGTGTTCCTGGGGTGTCAGGCTGCAATGTACAGCGGGGGGATTAATCCCCCAAGAGGGTCTCCCCAAGCTGAGGAGTCTGGCGTTTCTATCAAGAAGGCCAACTAAGCGTAAATCAATAGCGGGATCCAGCAACTTCCTAGTATCAAAGTAGTCACGTGATGACAAATCTCCCTCCGATCCACAAGAGAGGCGACTGTTTGTGGTGGTGACGATCCCGGGCGGACTTCGCCCAGACTAACCTCGGGACTTCAAAGAAAAATAATAGGTAAATCAGCAAATTTCCGAGAAAGTGGAAATAATGCTGAGGCGCGCACAACCAGTGAAGACGGGCCATTCAAGTATTCAAGTATTATGCTAAAACTGAAGCACGATGGATGCGTGCCACGATTGCTCATATGGACAGTACTTCGCTCAGAAGTTTCATCAGTGCTAACGTTACTACCACTCACTATCGACATTGGAACTCCTACTTAAATATGGCAGAATGTTTATCTACCCCCCCTCCCCCCTTCCCCCATTTTTAAACAACATTTGCTGTACTTTCTCTAAGTAGTCGTCTTTTGGTATTAGTAGGCTTGATGGACGAAATACAGTAAAACTTCAGCCAAAACTTTTGATACTAAAACTACTAGCTTCACCTTGCGCCAGTCAAGGAGCCATGAAACTTGTTAACAATGACTGTTAAGAGAGCAATGGTAGGCAAATGCGTTTTCTATACTAATGGATCCGTTATTCGAAACATGCTTAGAAGAGTTTACCTTATCTCCACATAGACCAAGATCGCTGAGACACTTGAGCACCATCTTTTCTGGTTTACCTGATGAGAATGTTTTCACTAGCAGTTTGATCGGAATCTTCCGTCGATCATTTACGCTCAATGTCAACCATTTCCAGCTAGAAGCACATGCATATTATCAAAAGACTACAGTTCGATAACTTGATCTTAAAGACTTCTTAATTTTCGCGATATACTTCGAAAAACTGATCTAATACCTCCTCTGCGGGCTATTCGGAGAGTGAAACATATATGAAATGTTATTCAGAAACAAGAAAAAAGTGAAAAGCATAGAAATTATCCCAACAAGGAAATACTGAAGATCTTAACAGCTTCCAGTAAAAGCGTACAGGCAATCAAGAACGAACTATCTATTCGAGTCTGCCAAAATGATTTCGTATTGGTGCGTTAGAAATTTAAAAAATGTCTACTTTGAAATGAATAAACGTATATAAACTCAACTAGTGCACCTAGTTAAATACAAAAACCTACTATCTCAGAAGATTCGTTGTTGGGCAGACGTGACGGGTCTTGGAATTCCTCAAAATCTCATTTATACCTATCCGCCATGTCTGAAATCAAAATACGGTTCAGGGTTCTGAACAGTTATGAAAATACACTACACAAGACCAGCAGGATAGGCACAGTAATGAAGAGCAGACTAGGAGAACTTACAGTGGGCATGATCTGATAAGTTACACTTACCTTAGCTATTTCAAGAGACTCTGCTACTAGATAGAAACTCTGAACGTTAACGAGGTCCTGTCCGTGAGTTATCCATATCGTACGCTCTTCTAGGGTCTCGCGAGGCCCCCTTTGTTCGAGCTCGAATAAAACGCGACCATCCTTTGGTAAGCCGCATGGACGCGCTTCCCAGACCTTAACATATCGCTCAGACACTTGCAAGCACATAAAGTAAACTAATAGTACTAGAAAGTTCAAAGAAACTGTTTGCTGTGAGCTTCTTAAAATATGACTAATTTGGTTAACGAAGTTTCTTGCACCAAATTGTATAACAAAGAACAAAATGTAGAAAAAACCCAGGAAGATATCCATGAGAAACAAAAGAGCCAGTTGAAAAACAAACAAAAGAACCAGTTTAAAAACAATGTGCTACAAAGTCGTACGTACTTGGCCCATGTCAAGAACGACTGCATCTCTTGACTCGATCAGCCAGTAGAGAAAGAACCCGTATTCATCAACTTTCACAAGTGCGTTCACTTCCAAGGATGTACTCTCCTGAAGAAGATGCTTGAGGTACTGATTGTAATACAAATTCTTGTGATATGAAAAGCGCATGTAACGCAGTGGTCAGCGGCGCCGTGCAATACACATGGGATCGATTTCCACGCCCCTTGCCCGTCAAGCTTTCCATTCCTCTGAGGTCAGTAAATTAGTACCAGACTTGTCTGGGAGGATAGCAGCACTGGCTTGATACATCGGCAGACCACTGCGAGTCATTGGAAAGGCCACATACGCAATCAATCACCAACGATGCCTAATGAAGTCGAATGCATGGCACATCCCTCAGAGATTGATCAACACCGAGAGCTTTATCTTTCTTAACCCAACAATTCTCCAAGGCTATCTACTGTTACTATGAAATAGGAAGGTGCATAGATAAACGACATTATTATAACAATACATATTCTGTGGAATTAAAAGGAAAAACCTAGAGCTCACTGACAGGAAAGAATGCTTCGCTACAAACACTGGCGCAATTCTGCAAAAGCCTTTCTCAACAGAGATTAGCTCAAGGTACAACTGGGCAGATTTTCTTCCCATGATCTCAATAATAACCCAAAATTTTCAATAAAAACACGAAATGAATGCCCTGAAAAGGACACTGGCTGCACTTACGTCGTCGTAGCGATCGAAAATCGAACCGTGTTGCAGCAGAGTGGGCACGTTTGGGCGCCAGTTGAATTGGAACTCCTTGGCCATTTGGCCTCTCTTCTCTCAGTGCACTCCGAAGGTCGGCCAGCTTAATTCCGCAATACCATTGCACGATCCTGAAGAGAGCGAAGTGATTTCGAGACAGAGCTGTCTGGTGTGAGGGAAAACGCGAAATCTGTTCGATAACAAAACCAAAGCACAAAACAACCACAACGCAAAACATTCGCTCGATCGGGCACTGTGACATAGAGGAACCTATGTATGAACTGTAAATGGCGGTATCAAACACGGTACTTCCGTAATGTAATTCCGCAAAATGACGTCAGGACCATAATGGTTCCACTCCATAGGAATGATTTTCTTGGAGCATTACTCCAACAATGGAAGTTTTGCGGTGCTTCATGTGAAGAGCGCGTGTAGTACAGTGGTCGGAGGCGCCCTGCAATGCACATGGAATGAGTCCCAGCCTCCGTGGCATTGGAATTGTTGAATTGGAAACACCGCCTTCGGAATTTTCATGAGGCACTAGAACAAGGGCACTTGTGTGTACTGATTAGAGGTGCCCAGCAATGCACACGTAGCCACTCGTGCGATCTCACGAACTGAGCTTACCAAGTTCTCTATACCTCCGGGCTGGGCAAATTTGGGATTATATTTGTCTGGGAGGATAGCACCACTGACTTGATACATCTGTAGGCCATTGGGAGTCCTTGAGTAGGCCAGACATGCACTCAGTCACCTCCCCTTAATGAACTTGAATGCATGGCGTATCCTTCAGAGACTGATCAACAAAACCTTTATCCTTTCTTTTTGCCCTTATACTAGATAATCACCAACCACTTAAATGAGTACTTATTTAAGTCGGAGTGTACTCAAATATCAGTATCTTTCAAAATCCTTCTATCTAAAATCCTAGCACACTCAGAATCAGTAAGATTCGTAGCGGAATTGATATTAGTCCCGTGTAATTAATCCACTGGGGCCGCTTGAGTTTTCCAATTCAGAGAGCTTATCCATCGCAGAGATAGTGTCTGGCGAAGACCATGAAAAGCTGCATTCTACACGAAATACTACGCAAAAACTGAAATTTAGGACACATTACTGCCGTAATGGGAAACCACTGAATGACAGGGTTTGTAGCATGAAGAAAGCTTTGCGTGCACAAAGGGCGCATTTATCAGTGGGTACAATGGATTTTGGAAAACGATAAGTTATCTATCCTTATTCTCATTACTTTTCACTATTGTTTTCAATGCTGAACACAAAGATTTTACATTAACTTCTACCCTTTTTATTTACTGAGACAGGCAGGCAAGACGAAGGACCCGGATGGTGTAGTGGTGAAGTGCGCTGCTCCCCGGTAAGGACAACAGCGCGTGTTCGTTCCCCACTGCATACACCTGCGGTCCGGAGTTTTGCAAATATCTCAGCAATTTCATACGGATTAACTTCTACATTTGTGGACTATATAGTTAACATCGTTTTAGACATAGATTTCGGGAAATTTGGTTTCACAACATCCGCACTTATCGTAACGGTTCAGACGTCTCTATTTCTTTGACCGTTAACGGCCCCTTTGAAAACACGGTTACTTGAGGGCTTTTCTTGAACACATGCATTCTGTTCGTCTGAAATAAACTCGAATGGATTTCGCCCCTGAACTTATGCATCTATACGTTTTGCAATGTCTCTTATGTGCGACGTATTGTCGGAGTGCCAATTTTTTTTCGAAAAGACATGGTGAACTTATTCATACAAAGATTTTGGCCAAATCTAAACTTTTGTTTACGAGTATGACAAACTGACTGATCCTGTATAGCGTGTCTCCTTCACCACACCTGTCATTATTACACAAATTAAGCAGACTCAACACCTCTGTCTATTGGTATAATTTGAGAACAAGAGAAGGGGGGGGGGGTCGTTCATAAAGAACACGGCAATTACAAAAATATCCCACTCGTGACAACCTACTATTTCTTATTTCAAGTTAGGCATATCAACGGTTGGTCTCTCCAGTAAGCAGCAAACTAAACACATTTCACTAATTTACATCTGTCTGTCCGTAACCACCAGATTCAAGTCATCTCACTGAAAACCTATACTTGGCTCTTATTCTGAATTTTAGATACCACTGGATACTGATACTGCTAGGGGTTTCCTTTCAAATAAAGAAGGCTACTTAGCTCATTTTAAAACCTCGACTTATTTCTTTTATCTTGCTTTCTGACAGCTTTGAAGGAGTTACAAATGCAACGCCAACTACTCTCAGACTACAAAGGTGCTTGCCACTGTCAAAGGTACTACTCGCTGGTACTAAAGCGCTCAGATTACTACTTTGGGTTTCCCTTTTTCTGACTGTGATATCTTCGTTCCAATTAAATTTTCATTCCTTTGTACCCACAGTGAATGCGAATTAAAGCGCAGGCTTCGCCTCACATTTTACACTGCTGATTTTCTTTGTTGCAAAAGTGGAAAGCAAGTAAATTCGAAAAGCTTCGACTTATATGGATTAAAACGTGGAGCAAAGCAGAAAAAGAACTCATAATATCAACACTGAAATTCGACAGAGCTTAAGGTTCGTTTCAGGAGCTCTACGATGGAGATGAGAAGATATTCCAGAAAACTAAGGTACGACCCAATGTCACTGATGATCTCTTGAAGACGCCATCTGAAGCGTATTCACTTAAAACATCTCTAGAGCATGTGAAAGGACTAAGTGCACATAAAAGAAGACCTTTGGAATACCATAATATAATAATAAAATCAAATAGCGCCGAATGATGTTTGCAGCATGAACTGAATTAGAATATTCCAACTATACAAACTCTGTTCTGATCTTCCTTTGCGTCATACTTACTTGGATAATTAGACGGCCCACAGTCAGTGGTTGTGCGGGCCCAGTATAATCTCAAGTTTTCGGTATTTTGCTGGTTTAGTCATTGTATTTTTCTGGAGTACCGAGATCAGCCAGGCGAAAGTCTGCCGCATGTCGTCATTACTGCAGTCATTTACCACTCTTGTGGATCAGAGAAAAACTTTCCATCATGCAACCAGTTTTATACCAGGACGGTGGTGGATCCTGATATTGGTTTACTCTCAGCTGGACTTCCTGATGGAAACGGCGGAACTGTTCTCAGCTTGGGAGACCGTGCCGGGGGATGAATCCCTTGCTGTGCGTCGCAGCCCTACACCCAGGAACATCTCCCAGCCACGATGAAGCTGTAAACCTTGGGTCTTTTGTGCTATAGAAACAATAAGGGTTTTTTTTATTGAAGTGTCACCTGCAATGAAAATTCTGTACGGCAACTAATGAGCCTCTATGCAATAAAAGAAACATGGATACACCGGAGGACATTTCACAAGAGTATGGCAGCATTTGTATTCTCAAACATTAATCATTAAGACTTCTTGAAGCTTGACGACAGCATTACAGCAAAGAAACATTGTCAGCAAAGTGCATCAAGAGTTGGAAGAACTTCGAACAGCATTGTTCAACTTCATAACCAACTCGGCTGTGTGAAAATGCCTGATCCACATTCCACATCAAACGTATAAAGGTTTAAAAAATCAGCTGCTGCTCGCGACAAACAACTCTGCTCACGTTCAGCTTTATTAGTCAAAATAAAAACACTAGGAATCTGAAGATTTCGGTCTAAAAGCTTCAAGCTTTCTAGTTTCATCAGAATGAAATTCTGGTTTTCTTGACCCTAAGAGAAGTTTTTTTTCTACTTTTTGCATTAATGCTCGTATTTTGAGCACGAAAGCAACTGAACAATAGGGATTCCGTCCATCAAAACATGATGGTGTTCTTCAACGCACAACTGCTTTTCGCGGCTGCCACCTATGTTTAGGATTTCACAAAAAATTTGAGTTTCGTTCCTAAATTTTTGAAAACTTTAATTCTAAACGAATTAACGGTTCGAAAATATAAATATATATAATCTTAAGAGTAGAGCAAAGTCTTCTCTGTAAGTGCGTAAAGTTCTTAACTGCTCAACCACCTTACTAATAGAAGAACTATCGTGTGCTGTCGAAAAAGCCGCTTTGTCGCGGAAATTCTGCAGCATCTTAACAACATTCATTGGCTCCAGAAGCATAGGAAGTTACCATGATGAATCGAATGAACTTTTATTTTCTTGGGACAAAGACGTGATGACAACGCGGGTTTCTAATTCAATTAATGAAGTTTTCTATTAGACAATGTGCACTTTGGTGGGAGATTAGAAGGGTAAAGCTATGTGTCATGAAAAACCATTCCAGTCAGTCTTCTTTTTTCTGGTTCTTAATAAGCATGGGATAATTCTCAGTAAGGATTTCTTCTGAACTGTATAGTAAGTTGGTTAAACGACAGACCAACACCATTCTGGAAGGATGTTATCCTACCTTTGAGCAACGAATTTCGAAAACTACCACTATGTTATTCAAACACTTTAACGTTTCGCTGTTAATCGGATGCCAGAACTTCACAAATGTAGGAGTAAAGAGTGACTGTTCACAACAAAGCCTTTGTTTACATATGACATTGTACTAATGACAGAACCGTCAGTCAAGCGGAAGAGATGTTAGCCAACATGCGTTTGCAACTGGTTTTCACAAAGACTACATTAATGAAAAGTGACATCACATCTGATGTCCAGGCAACTGGACCTGCTATGTAAATATGAATTGTAAAGGCTGACATGAAGAAGAACGAGATTGGAAGCGAGCGAGAGGAAAACAGAACGCATGAAGTATTTCAAAGAAATGAAAGGAACTAAACACGGAAAGAGAGCCCGGAGACGAGTACTAATGGAAAAATGAATTAGGAGAAAAACATAGCCATAGTCGAACGTCTCAACCTAGAAAATCTTATTTGCTCAAATGCTTCGAAAAGAAAGTGATCTTGGCATTCCAAGCGGTGATAATTAGGTATAGAGCTATTACAAAAAAGTGATTCCTCGTCGGTTATGTTTAAAAATTATCGCTGGCAGACACAGCTCCGATCAGGAGAAAGGCTTAGCATGTTGAACGATTGGAACGTACTGTTGTCAACAATCAATTTCATCAATCCATACTATGTCTTGGATAGTGCGCAGGCTGAAGACAGTGAAAAAAAGAGTTCGAAGTAGCTCTTCTTTCCTTATACCACTATGAAAACATTCTAGGTTACAGATATAACAGGACATTTTTAACTACAAGTATATATGAACATCTGCCAAAGTTTTAAACAACCAGTTTACTTGAAAAGTAGAAACGATGGACGGGACAGTTTTAAAGGTGACCATGAAGAGTGAATCTGAGAACAAAATCTGAGAGGCTAAGGCTAAAACGTGGCAGTTTAAACTGATACAAACGTATGACACACTGGTGCTTTATTTGTGAACTCATTAAACAACGAACTGGTTAGCATTCATTTCAAAAGGCCAGCCGATAAGCAAGACGGCATCCTACACGAAACTGCTTTCAATCCAGTGTCCGAGAGAGTTGGAAAGCATGAAACGACCTAAAGGCCTACTTTTACTGCAGTTCGAAACATTCGAAAGAAGATGAGTTCCACATATTCCTTCCTCAGAGGGCCGTAGCTTTGCTGATGCGCGCAAATCCAGTAAATACACTAAACGATTGCTAATTGAAAAGACAAGTTTCTTAATCGAACCTGACTTTTTCAGCATCACAGGAAAACTAAGAAGCTGGCGGAGACATAAAAGTATACAAAGAGCAGAACAAAACAAAAACAACCACAATGATGCCGAGATATTTTCACTTGACACCAGGCCAGCGTCGAACGAACTAGCGACCACCCCTTCTAGCGGTGCAGTGGGTAACACGTGAGATCCCAGAAAGGGTAACCACAGGTTCGAATCTGGATAGAGTCCGAGTTTTGCAAATAGCTAAGTAACATTGTGGTTGTCTCCCATATAAGACCCTGCCACGAGGAAATTACAAATAGCAACTAAAAAGCTATACATTGTGAAACGAAAACAGTTTCTTCATCAATGAAAGCAACCTATTATTTGAAGTTTCAAGAGCATTCTACAAAGCATGATATGATGAGATATGAGAGATGCCATAGAGTCTGGCTTTTTGCACATTTTCCCAAAAAAAAGCGCGTTACATTTAGAACAAATGAATATATGATGTAGGCCTGATGGCGTCAGTGATATTTGGACAACTAGACTCGAACTGGTCACAATGCACTAACAAGACCTCTGGTCAAGCACTCTGCTTGTAATATCGATAACAGCCGGCTCCTGTTCGAGAGATAACAGAAATTTTTCGCACCTTGTTTTGCACGTTTAAGACACTGAGGAAAAAGCTGGCTCACTGTTTTCATCGTAACCAAAACCAATGTGCTTACTGACATGATTGATTGCAATTCTGATGGTTTTAAGAGCGCTTGTAGAATTTCTCTTTATCTCTGAGACTGACGAAATACGAATTTAAATAAAGGACAATCAGATTAACGTAAACATGAGCGCTGTAGTTCAGCGCTGCGATAAGGTGTCGTGAGTAACACAATCACTTTCAAACAACCAGTTCCTGTGCGTCTAGTAAACTAACGACTTTCACTCCACGGCAAAAAAATTACAATTGCTTTTTCATGAGCTCAGTACTAGTCATTAGATCACATCACATTCACCGTCTGGAGATAGCGAAATGGCACATGCCCAAAGCGCTACACAACCTCAAGTCAAAGCGGACTGACACACATCCAAAAGTACTAGCCAACCTCGAGTCAAAGCGAAATGGCACATGCCCAAAGTACTACTCAATTTCAAATCAACTTCGCACTTTACAATTCACTACACCTTTTGCACGCACCGATTTGAGAGATTAGCCGAGCTGATTTCATACCCTCGGCAAAGAGATGACGATTCATCAAAACACAAAAATCCTGTGTATACGGAGGTAAATGGAAGACACGGCACTTTCCCATCAATGCAAAGGTTGTCCTCAATAAGCAAAAAGAAAAATATACAAAAAACAGGTTATTCTCACTTTGACAATAAATCTTAGTGACAAGAAATGAAAACAATGAGAAGTGGGATCGAACACAACACGTGTTTAACAGTTCAGTATTGAAATTTTAAGCAGTAAAAAATAAGAACTAGGAATTTTCATTCAATCTAATCTACGTACTAATTTCAACCTTGGGAGGAGTTTTGAGATTAGCGGAACAACGCCAATTACACGTGAGCAACATAAACAGAGAACATCGATAGGGCCACGAAATGGCGGGCAACATAAGAGAATGAGGTTGGTGTAAGAGGGAGGACAAAACACAGATGACACGGAGAACCAAAAGAATGATGGGATCGGCTTCTGGACAACACACATCGTACACATCCACTAAGCACTACGACAATGAATACATGGAGATGTTTACCCACACTGCCCAAAACTCACTGCTGTCACTGTTGTTTCGTTGGTGGTTTGCGTGTTTGATCCTCACCAGTAGGACTTCGTATCTCCGAGTACACCACGTACGAAAAAAAAGCCCTCCATTTCCAAATTAACATGGAGCCATCGATGTACTCAGTATGCTCGGATGTAAATAGAAAGAAGATATGAAGAGAATTTAACAGAGACAGACCAACTTTGTATAGCACAATAGGGTCGAACCAGAGTTGGAGTTATTTTCGCCAAGCTTTGGAATAAAAAAAAGTGTTCTCGAATTTTTTCACTCCCAAATGGAAGCCATTGAAATTGTCAAAAAATCGATGAAGGAAATTGAAGCCGTGTCTCTATGAAAAACTTAGGGAAAAAGTAGTTGAGTTCTATAGAGAGACGAGGATATGCCTATCCCATCGATAACAAGCGTTTGGTACGGATGAGCAGCTAGCGCATGTCATCAGTCAATCCAGCATTAATAGAAACCATTTTTTTCCTGTGGACTCGAACAGGATCCAAAGTGAAAATGAATTATTGATTCTAGACAGCAAGCAAAGCATAGGCTAGAACTGCCAGTGACTGGTCATGCTACTGTCACTACTTGTAATAGCCGTTCCAAAGATTGTATTTATAACTTGACTACATCTTAGCATGGTGCCTTAAGCGAAATATTCACATGAATCGTTGCCATCTGTAAGAATTCTGGGAAGACAACAAATCACGTTCTGCTCCGTAAGGCCCACTGCATGCTTGTGGTGAGATGCTGGCAAATCACATTCACCACAGACATCTGCGCGTCATGGAGAACATGTGCTCAAGCAGTTAAATTCCATGTAAGGAAAAGAAAGATTTCAGGATCTGGCACGAACGGTTGAGATGGTGACAATAGTGGTGTTTAATGACAGACTCCATGGAAGGCTACTGAACCGTGGCGAGCAGTAATTTGTACACAAAAAAGTCGTGGAGGAATGAATGCGAACAAATAGAAATGAAGTTCGTCTAAACAAATTAAGGGAGAAAAACAAGCAATTCACCTTAAAGAATAATCACTCTTACCTTTAGACTAGTTAAAAGTGGTTTTTGAACTGCAGATTATAAAAGTCTTCATATACCTCGGTCATGGATACTTGCTTGGAGACTTAGACGGACCGACCTCACCGATTGTGCAGGCCCAAGCATCTTCTCCAAGTTTCAGTTTCCCTGGTTTATCCACCGTTTTTTCATGGAATCCCGTGGTCAGATTAGCCAAAGTCTGCCTCAGGTCATCACCACCACAGGAAGTTAACGCCTTGTAGCTCAGAGGGAGATTTGTCACCATGCCACTAGTTTGATACCAGGACGGTGGTAGATCCATTGTATTGGATTACCGTCGGCTGGGTGGCTTCCTAATGGAAATTCCGGACTCCTTTTTCACTTTGGAAGACCTTCCTGGAGGGATGAATCCCCCTCCACTCCACTGTACATCGCAGCCCGACACCCAGGAACATCTCTCAGCCACGATGAGGGGGTAAACTGTTGGGAGGATCAAGGTCATGAACTTATAAAATCTCTGAATACAAGATTGAACCGTGTGACGTCTATTTGGGTTATCTAACCATAATACATAAATGGGTTGTCTCAGATGTACGATTTCTATAATAATTACTGATATGATCTCAGGAGACGAGGTTGAAATAGAACCACTAAAAGAATTCGTATAAAGTATACATATGTCGGTCAGCAAAACTAATGAACCTTGTTTATTACTGAAAACATGCAGCCATTAATCACTGTTCTTTATATTACTTCTGCCAGAAAGGTTAATGGATTTTTTTGCTGCTGAATGTTTGAAATGAGAAAGTAGAGAAAATGAAACAACTAGGAAAAATAGACCTAGCGGAAAAAAGTAGGTTCGCCCTACTTTCCGGAAAATAAAAAACTTAAGTCGAACTGAAGTGACACCCCTCCATTATCTTCCAAGGATCTACTATAAATTAGAAACTTTGAAAGTTTCGAGCCAGCAGAAGGAAATCACTTCTCTGCGTTCGTCGAATGAACAAATGGCCCTCAACTTATCATGGTAACACTTCGGCTAAAGTAAATTTCAAGCTACGTCGCCAACGGCGATTTGTTTTATAAATTAACTGCCGTTGTGATAAAACTCTTCTCCGCCCATTCTGTGAACAAAAAAGCCCCTTAACTGTTATGGTCTCGACAACAGAAATCGATAGATTTCAGTGAAGACGAATGAAACAGAACAAAGAGTGTTGCCGAACACTAATGCATAATGGGGGTTTCAAATACACGCAGTAACCAAAGATCAGCGCAGGATGTGCTACGGACACGAGACACGAAAACCGAGAACTGCAACTTGGATCTAAACGAGAGCTCTGCAGCTCGAGCACAACGAACCACCCTGTAACGACCTTTTTTGGAAACAACAAAACTTTGTGCTTCCATCCCGAAAAATCTGAACTGACATTGTCCAATTATTTTTGGATGGTACTTTAAATTACACAGTTGTAAACATGGTGCAAAAAAACTGATCGCTACCACCACCCTTTGCGTTTGTCAAAATTTATAAGTGCTTGAAGGAATGCATTACAAGAAACGAACCACCCACACCGACTCCTCTCACGAGCAAAGTGATCTACTAGGAGGACGTCTCCAACCCGACAGCCAAAACGGAAAGCACTAAGCCGACCAATACAAATATACATATACATATATATATATGTGTAATATATATATTATATATAAGTGATAGAACACTACAGCACCAATCAAGTGAGTACGGTATCCATGTTAACCTGTAATGAATAATTTATGAAGAGATTGAACAGGCGATTCGCAGTGAAAAAGCTAGAAAACAAAGACCACAAGAAAGACAAAATTAATCAAGGAACATTAAAAGCATTTACACGCTTTCTGGACCAACAAGTCCTAACAATAACCTCAACATCAGGCCATTGATTTACTCCTAGAAAAGTAAACCGGAATTGAGAAAACCTTAACACCTATGTGTAAACCAAGTGCACACTGGAAAGCATTTTGAAGTATGTGGTTAACAGAAGCATAGAGAAGAATATAGTTTGGGACATACGATGACAGTTAGGCGCATATGTGAGCGGGCGGTTACCAGTACCTACAAACTTGCGCATACGCGGGATTGCTGTAAATTAGGAGCTAATATAAACCACTCGGAAAAACTCTGCATGACAGTTGAAAATCATGAGATGAAAGGTAGCGATAAGAGCGGACGTAAAGTATAGGTTGCGTGGTCGAAATGTTGCCTTTGGCACAACACGATCACCGAAACCGGTGTTTGTAACTGGTGTGTAGCTGTGCATGTGATGGCGGGGAGAACATCACAACACCTCAAAAAAGGAAGATAAACTGACTCTCTTCCTCTTCAAGCAAAAAAACTGCATTCGTTACCAGCACTTCTTGCTGTGCATCAACGGTGCAAATGGCCCATGATTTGAGGATAAACCGCCTTTCACAATAGCCGCTGTACTATCGTCGCACTATAAACCACCAGTGCTAACATGACCGGTGCTGGAAAGACCTCTACCCATTCATGTTCACCTGGATATGCGATTACAACACACCAACTGATTCCATACTTTAGTTTTCTATTCGAATAAAACCATAAAGCAAGCCCATTCCTTACAAACATTTTTAAACAAAAAAAAGGAGGTATTAAAAGAACCGGGAAATAATTTCTTTCCAGCAAAAACTGCCAGCGCAATCAATTTAGGTAGTAATAAAACTTTTAAGAGATGTAAAAATAGCACAAAATTAATGGAAGTACAAAGGACAGAAATAGATTATGCTAACATATCCCATTTTGACGTCAAATTGCAGCAGGGTTCCATTCCTTTCATTTAAATTCGCCAAGAAATGGAATGTGAGACTCGCCTATGCAATGCATAGGGCAGGGATTTCGATATCTTATCTTCAACAAACTATCCTACTATACGTAGCAAATCCCAAGAACGATTTTCTCCTGAACTCGGCATTCATCAATTATTCACCACTTTCGCTGATGAACAAACATGTGGTTATTATTATATTATTTATTAACATATAGTAGCGTTCGTTCTCTGACCCTCCGACGGATTTAGTCCTTTTGAGAGCCTGGAAAGGTCGAGTTAAATGAAAACACCTCCATAACCTCAACAGAGAAACTATGATGTCTCGTATCAACCTGTTGTCTGAAAGAAGTGACTGATAGAAGAAAAAAACGTAGTGGTCTCTGTGATGCGGTGGGATAAGGGAAACAGTAAATTACCCTACTACAAACTGACAAACCTCTGAAGGGTACATGCTGTGCCAGATGACAGCACCACGATCGAAAGTGAGTTGCACCTTATTCAAGTACGCCATATACACTCATACACAGTATGCGAATATTCGCTTCTTGTAAAACCTTTGGCCATTTTTAACGTATAACATCAATAGTTCCCAGGATCGACTTTCTATTAACCTCGGCATTGGAATATGAATGCGTCGTTTTCTTGTTCAGCAATCGCGAGGTTTTTAAACAGCTTGCATTTACTTCTATAAAGAAACACAATACAATACAACACTGGCTGACGTTTCGGCAGTATCGCCTTCTTTAGAGCCTGGAAGGGTATACTGATATACAATCTACTAGGCCAAACGCTTCAATAACACTTACAAAAGGATGAAAAACTCTATGGTAATTACATGATCAACAGCTTATCGAAAAACACCGCTTTTTACGTGACTTCCAATGAGGAAGATTAGAACAGCTGATTATAGTCGCATATGGTTGAAGACTGCACCATCCTATATCAGAAATTGATGCGAACATGCGGGGTCAGGTCGAGTATGACCTCTAGGCATTCATCCCTGCCATTCATTGTAGGGTTTTGGCATTTATCCAAGAAGCCTCAAGGAGTTTTCGCGCTGGTGTTTTGGACTTCTGTGCAAGGATATTGACTTTTACTTCAAAATCGTCTCCGCTATGCTTTTGTATCCTATGCGTGCCTAGTGGGGTGGTTCGTCTTAGTTTTCGTTTGCCATTTAGGTGTTCTTTTATACGGATACACAAAGGTCTGCCCGTTTCGCCAATATATTCATCTCCGCAATTGTTACACGAGATCAGGTATATCGTACTGAACTCATGCAATCACCGACCCTCCCATAAGGGCAAATTACGCAATTTGTTGATTCACGTAGACGGTCATACAGGCGGTTACGAACTAATTGACGACGTAGAGTAGCCGATGGTATTTGGTATCCACAATAAGATTGTCTGTTAGTGATAAAGGGGGAGAGTTCGTAGTTACTCCTCGCCAGATGGATGCTGAGATAACAGAGAAACATCTCAGTGATGCTACACTCTATCGCTCATCCTCTGAAAAGGAATATAAAAGTTAATACTGAAAACTAAACAATCAATGGGTCAGTGTGGCGAAGGTTGCAGGTTTAAAATCATCGGTTATTTCGCACTTTAAAATCGACAAACCACCATGTCCCGTCCTATACCTAGTTATTAAAACACATAGGTTGGTATCACCTGATTATCTTGCGTCAACCAATCCGTAATCATTTAAGGTTAGACCCACCATCAGCTGTGTAGACGGGCCAACGGATAGAATAACCTGGTTTTTAAACGTAATACTTACCCAGTTGCTTAACCACACTCCAGCTCACCTCACAAACACCCAAATGTTCCTAGAACGTCCACGTAACGCGTCTCCTAATAACGCGCACGTGATGGAGTCTTTCGACGTTACCGTGCTGTACACCAACGTGTCGAATGACTCAGCAATGCAAGCCATCTTCGAACTTCTTGTTGAACATGAAGGAAGAATAAATATGCATGCCTTGTCCATCCAGCAGCTAATGGCTCTCTTAAAGGAGTGCCTAAACTGCTCGATTTTCAGATGGTCTGGGAAATATTTCGCGCAAATGAGGTTGGCAATGTTACAGCGATTGGCACCATGCCTTGCCATTGTCTTTATGTCTAAGATAGAAGCTCCTGTTCTCGATCTCCGGCCACTACTCTACTTCAGATATGTAGATGATTGTTTTGTTGTCTTCTCTACGCAGAAGGAGATGGACAAATGCTTTGAATTATTGAACGAGCAGTCTGAGTACATAAAGTTCACTCGAGAGAAACCGAGAAAAAACTGGCTTCCATTTTTAAACGTTCAAATAAACCTATCAAATAGCGGTTACTTGACAAAGTGGTACCGAAAGCCAAGTAACAAGAACATCCTCATTCATTTCCTTTCTTCCCACCCTTCACACACAAAGAGGACGATTGTGAGAAACATGTTTCGAACAGTCACCTCTGTTTGCACTACAAAGGAACTAAAGGAAGAGTCGGGCGACTTGGCTTGGCAAATAACCATCTCCAATGGTTACGAAATAGTAACCCCACGAGAAAAGTTTAGAAGGAGAGCGACGGGCCCATGCGAAACACTTGGCCAAAAGAAAGTCCCGTTTATGTTGCCTTTTATAAGCGATGAAGTAAGCGTAGCTATAAAACGATGCTTAAGAAGGGCAGGTCTAGAGGAATCGGTAGCGATAATTGAAATACCACCGGCTACTCTACGTCGTCAATTAGTTCATAACCGTCTGTATGACCGTCTGTGTGAAACAACAAATTGCGTAATTTGCCCTTACGGCAGGGACGACGGTGATTGCATGAGTTCAGGTACGATATACTGACCTCTTGTAATAATTGCGGAGATGAATATATTGGCGAAACGGGCAGACCTTTGTGCATCCGTATAGAAGTACACCTAGATGGCAAACGAAAACTAAGACAAAGTACCCCACTAGGCACGCATAGGATACAAAAGCGTGGCGGAGACGATTTTGAAGTAAAAGTCAACATCCTTGCACAGGAGACTAAAACACCAGTGCGAAAACTCCTTGAGGCTTTTTCGTTAAATGCCAAAAACCCTACAATGAATAGCAGGGACGAATTCCCAGAGGTTATACGCGACCTGACCCCGTATGTTGCCATCGATTTTTGATGTGGGATGGTGCAGTCTTCAACCATATGCGACTATAATCAGCTGTTCTAATCTTCTCATTGGAAGTCGCGTAAAAAGCGGTGAGTTTTTCGAGAAGCTGTTGATCATGTAATTACCATAGAGTTTTTCATCCTTTTGTAAGTGTTATTGAAGCGTTTGGCCTAGTAGATTGTATATCAGTATACCCTTCCAGGCTCTGAAGAAGGCGATACTGCCGAAACGTCAGCTAGTGTTGTGTTGTATTGTGTTGCTCTATAGAAGTCAATGCATGCTGTTTAAAAACCTCGCGATTGCTGAACAAGGAAACCACGAATTCGTATAACATTAAATAAATAAATTCCTGGAGACAATAAATTTTACTAGTTACAATGAAAGCGAGAATTCAATAAGAATAACAGTTGAAAAAGATTTTCGTTTGGCTCTGCAAGATGTGCTTGTAAGCCCTCGTGCGACAGAGTTGACCTCATCCACCGATCGCTTCCGCTTACGTTGCAAATTCTGGTATGTTTTTCCCATTTCTCAGCGATCTAATAAAAATTTTTACACAATATTCCTCAGCAGAACAACTGACTGTTACCTGACCAAGTTCAGGGTTGATATTCACTCCTTTACGCATTCTTTTCCGTTGAACAATAACCTAACAGTTAAATGGCCCTTGAAAAGTCACCTTTCCTCTACCTGTGGTTCACTACTACGTCACACCTAGTGGTGTGCTCGGGCGGTAGACAAATTTCGTTATCCAGAAGGCTTTCCTAAGCTTGTGAACAGGCTTGACGTTTTCTTTGTAGAAGTCTTAACACAGTTTTCGAAAAACAAATTTTAAATCGACCGTCATTTAACCTCGGTAGCAAAATAATCAACATGTGTTTAAATTGCTGAGGTTACATGAGGTTGATAATAAGGTTTATTCGGTTAACTTTTTGATGATTTCGTCTCCATTAGAGCCGATGATCCGAGTCTATCGTCCACAGCTGTTCGTGCTCTCGACGTGGCGTCTTCGTAGATCATCCAGCTGAATCTTCCCTAGTGGAGCATTTCTCTCGCATGAACCATACGCACCCGGCGATGCTCTTTTATAGAGGGCGGTTGTTGTTGTTGATATGACTATCCATTGAAAATCATTTGTTTTTCAACGGATAAACCACCCTGCACCAGTCCGTATTATGTTAGCCAGAACACCGAAAATGGCAAAACAATTTTTAAAAGGATGGTCGTATCAACAACAACCGCCCTGTATAAAGGAGTATCGTCGGGTGCGTATGGCTCATTCGAGAGAGATGCTCCACTGAGGAAGATCTAGCTCGATGCGCGACGAAGACGCCACCGCGAGGAAATGAACGACTGTGGACCATCGACTAGAGGATCATCGGTTTTGATGAAGACGAAACCGTCGACACGTTAGGGGAATAAACCATATTATCAACCTCGTTTATGCTCAACAATTTAAACACAGTTTCTCAAATCCAACGCGAATGGAATTTTTCCAATAATTAAATTATCACTGAAATGGAAACTTTGCCGACATCTTCACGATTCTCACTATTAGGGAACACGTGCCATTTAAGAAAGTGTAAGCAAGTTTTTAATTTTACACAAAACCCCATGTAAAAAACGCTCAGACTTGTTTTGTTTCTTATTTACGCTCCAAAGACCACAATCAATACGAACAAACATAGGAACGAAAGGGTTTGGACGAAAATATATTGCAAACTCTGTGTTGTAAGAGGTGTAGGCAGCATGACCACCAAAGCATAATTCTTTAGAATCGACGATGCCCTAAAAACAATCTAACCGACCAAATCACCTTCAATAATACAAGTGTAACGACTTATCAAAGAAACGGCGTGTAAAAATAAGATCAATAAAGCATGTTTGTTCGACTCTATGGCACTCAGGAATGATTTCGCCAATGCTCCGAGTTGTAAGAATCCATTAGCAGGACCCATAGAATCACTGAGAAACAGAAGACGTTCGAGTGGTTAAATCAGAACGCCGCCAGCAAACTCAGCCATCAGACGGACCGAATGAGCGTAGTGAACTTCAAATTTGCGAAACTACACAGGATCTTTGAAACGAGTCTTAAAGCTGCCCCCAAAATTTCAAATAACTCAGCAGAACTAAACACCTTTGTGGCCACGTGGTTAATTATAGGCCAAAAATTACTTTGAAAATTATTGCGCGGTCAAAATCCAATGGCAAATTACCAGGTAATCAAATTTGAAGCTAATAACCATGAAGAGAGAATAGTATGTGTTCCGTAGAGCTAAGGAAAATAAAAGCTTTCGATTATTTTCCCTAAAAAATGCAGTCTGATGAACTTGACGATTGAGAAAAGAATCGGGGTATTACCATTACAGGCGTTTCCTCAATAATTCTTTAGATAACAAGACCTCAACAATGAAGGTGACAGCACATTCCGAGTACATGCGGACGAAACTTTCAAAGCCGTCAACCGCGGGAAGAAGTTTCACTCCAACATCACAGAAACGCAAAAATGTGCCTTGCTAGTAGCTCGATAGTTCATAAGGTTAAAACATATTAGGTTGTACGTTGGTGATAACGGTGGACACTTTAACAGTAATTACTCGTCAGCTAGATGTTCAGATAACGAAAAGGCATCACGAAACTGCTTCCCTTTATCGGCCACCGGCTGGTGTACAGGAAAAGAGTAGAATCCTTGAAACTGGTACGGCATATAGCCATTTCCAGTGGCTATGAAACTGCAGCTCCCCGGCATAGGTGTAGAGGGAAACCACAACCCTAAGCGGTAACTCTAGCGAGAACAAGGTACCCTTTATCCTGCGCTTCATCTCAAATAAAGTAAGTGCAGCTGTAAAACAGTGCTTAAAAAGAGCCGGTCTGGAGAATTTGGTAATTGTGATTGGAATAATACCGAACACTCTAAGACGACAACTAGTTCGTAACCGTCTGCATGACCGCCTGTGCACAACACAAAAGTGCATGGCATGCCCTAACGGTAGAGACGGTGATTGCAGGACGGTGATACGGTGTAACTAATCCTCTTGTAAAGCGTGCAGAGACGAATATATTGGCGAAACGGGTAGACCACTGCTTGTCCGTAAAAAGGAACACCCAGACGGTAAGTGTAAAGTCAAACCAAATATTCTACTAGGCGCGCATAGGACACACAGACATAACGGGGAAGGTTTTGAAGTGAAAGTCATAATTCTCGCAGAGGAATCTGAAACTTTAGCGCATAAAACCCCCGAAGCATTCCGGATAAATTCTAAGAATCCAAAAATGGACAGCAGTAAGGAATGCCCCACTATCACGCGTGATGTCACACAATATCTCAGACTGCTATTTTAATGTGGGAAATGCACATCACCCATCCGTATGAACTCTTGCGTGCGTGGATGGTCTCCACGTGGAATATTCAGTGGAAGGAAGAGTCATAGAAAGTGGTGAATGCGTGAAGAAGATGCTTGTTTTCCAACGCGATTGAAAACTTGGTCTCATGATTTTTCTGTTGGGTCACGGTTAACCAGATTGCGGTCAACCTGATCTCTCATGGCTGTGAAGAACAAGAAATCCGCCAAAACAACAGCCTTTTCGTGAATAAGGAATAAAATAACGGCTAATGTGTGCTTTTCAAGAACACAACGAAAGAGGTGAGAGTAGGAAAAAACGAAAAGAAAAAGGGAATGGAATATAAAGGCCTGCTCGAGAAATATTACATAGAATTCCAGTACAGCAGATTTGGACACAAACGATAGAAGAACGTTGGTAGAGGAAATGGTAAGTTTTATAGTTGTCCCGCCTTAATTTCTTCTTAACATTAACACATACGCTATATTCTTTCTGAATAATTCTTTCTGAAATCAATAGAATATTCTATTGATTTCAGAAAGAATTATTAAAGTATATACAAATTTCTACCTACAGGATGAAAGTGGATGTGTTTTACCACGATGGACCATGATTTTTTGGAGCCCATGACATATACCCCTTCGACTTTATTACTGCAAGATTGATATTTTGAACACAAAACATGTGTTACTGATATTTTCTATTGCTGCTTTCTCTTTAGAAACTTATAAAAACTAAAATCTCCTTGCCAACTGCTTGGTAGCTTCAATTCTTAGCCACATTTAAATCTAAAAGGACAGTCCGCAAAAGTCATGTATGAGAATAGTGCGGTAGAGATAAATCTCCCCTAATAATTTATACAGTTCCGACATTTCGAAATGCTCTAGTGACTACGAAACTATCGCCTGCTGCCGAAAAACCAGCTCTATTGGGAATCCATTCAGCAACAGCACAGGAGTCTCCACATATCCCTGAGTTATCATGGAAGGAAAACACGGATACCTAGGATCTCTCTAGAAAGCACAGAAGTTCACAGTTAAATCAGAATCGCTATAATTGTAATCGGTGCTGATGTTCACAAAATGGAAACTGTAACGGTTCAGATCTTAGGTACTGGTAACACCATAGCTCTAGTAGGGCTGGAGTAGTATAGTGGACAAAATCCATGCATGGATGTGAGCGTAAAGATTTTCCAGTGAGGTTGCAGTAACAATGAACTCGCACGTAACACGTATCTTATTTAAGGATGAAATCTTTAAGAAATGGTATGTGGGTATTTAACACAAGGTCATTCGGTTCCGGCTTCAAATGTAAACAAACTGCAAGCATAGACGACTCTTATCATGGACAATCTGCTTAACACAACACAACAGCAATAGTACAGGGTCAGAGTAGGAAAATGAACGAATGCGATTGTATTCCAGAACCGACGGCTAGAGCAGAAAGTACGTAGGGATAAGAAAGCGCGCGAAATATAAGTCACGTGGTCGGAAGAGCGCACCGCGAGTGCGGGCCTGACGGACGCGGTCACCGTGGCACGGACCACCTCCTGCCTGGTCAGGATACGTTCAGCATTCGGAGAAGGCCCTCAAGGGCACTGAGGGCTCGATGGACCCGAGGCTGTGGTCCGTGCACGTCGAGGCAGATCGCAAGCGAGGCGGCAAGCCAAGGGAAATCAATGTGCGGCCGGCGGCGCCCGCATACGGATATCAGCACCGCCGGCATCGCCGCGAACGAGCGCGACGCCGCGCCGCCACCGCCGCAAGGGAGCGCGACGACGCTTGGGCGGCGCGGAGGCAGCACGCGTTGGCGGGAAGACAGCTCGGAGAGACAGACGGCCAGATGGAATTCATAATGTCCCAAATGAACGAACAATAGGCAAAATAGGCACACGAAACACAAATGCGCTTGAAACTGGTAAGCCGTCCAATATTCTGGCCACCTGTATGGGAAAGGGTAGGAAGACAGAAGATCCCAGTGGCTACTCGGAATAGGGCAGGCAGGCAGATGGAGTTCGTTAGAGATCTCTTTGCATAAGCATCTGAGTGGATATAAAAGCAATGTGGGAGCTAACTTTCGGTCATTATATCTTTAAAGGACGATATATGTCACTTACGAACTAGTACTTTTTTTCCAATGGTTTGTGCGATTAATGGTAATTGTTACTAGTGGTGTATCCTTATAGATCATTGATTTAAAATGCTTAACCAAAAGAAGAATATTCATTCTGCAAGTAACTTCTAACCCTTCCTCTGCCGTACGGAGGAGGGTGCACCTGCACGGCCGAACCACCGTCGGTCGAAATGCAACTGGTTTCCGTTTCAGACTGTATGATAATATCCCGATGTTTGCGAATGTCCTGCTTATTTTGCAGATTTCTACCAATTACTGACTTCCATTCACAACATAAATCTGGAGAAGACTAGTATGGTGGACATCTGCTCTCGCAGCTTCTGATGCTTTGGCCTAGTTGCAGCGTGTTAATGCAAATGTCAGAGTTGAAGAATAAACACACTTTCTCCATAGAACGCAAAAAATACATGTAGCAAATAGTTTCTGATTGGTATAGGCAAAAAAGAACTCTGAAGCAGTTCAAAAACTATTCATTCCTAAGAAATGCCATCGACAGCTATGCGTATGTTCCCCCATCAATCATAATGCACAGAGATGGAGCTACCATCATATCCCACTGTGATATGAAATTGACAACGAAAAAGCTAGACTCCAATCAATTACATCTCGCAACTGTCCGAACCCCAAATCCTTCCTGAAGAAAATGCATCTAAGAGTCATCCGTTTGATATCAGAGGGTTAGAGAAGTCTGTAGGAGGCAACGTCTACTCCTTTCCCTAGTATTTTTAACTGTTTAAATGTTTAACTTAAAAGTGTTTAATAATGCATCTACATCACCGAAATATAGTTTTTATACAAACTCCTTACCATGTTCTTTAGGATCTTTGCTGCCTTGAATTGTGTGATGAAGTTGTGCTAGTGGATGTACGCACTCCCAAAAGGTTCATATCTGACAACCAGTTGAAAAAATATAGCCCGAGAAATATAATGCTAATAAAGCATAAACTATACTTCACTGATCATTGTATGAGTTTCCCTGTATGACATAAGCCTTGTGGTACCTTTGTTTCATAGAGTTCTACTAAGCAGGAAGGATAACAGGAGCCCGAATGAATTGGTGGGAAATCCAGCTAAGGAAAAGCGCAGGTATGATGGAAAACAATTTGAGAAGAAAAACCACTTAAGTCGCATTATCAACTTATTTATGATGTTCAACAGATGTAGAGAATGTCGCTAACGTGAGGAGAGTAGCTTGTACCACGTTCGGGCATCTCAGAGTAGATGCCGACCAATTGACGCTCAGTGCTACTCACTTTCATCTATGTGGCTCAACTGGTACTACCACATTTTCATCTGTATAATTCAGCTGGTATTGCCGGTGCTTTACTATGCAGCTGAAACGTGGGGTAACATCAACGTCAAGTTCAATTATGTCTAGGACTTTGCCTACTTCTCAAACAATGTTTGCATTGTGTTTTTTGAAATAAAGCCACAGCAAGGAGTCAGATGACGCACTTCCGATCCCCATCAAATGTTCTGTCTTATGTTAGCTAGCATATGGTCATATATGTTGTTCATTCCGTCATTCCATGATCCTGTCTTAGTCCATATCCAAAGAGAAGTATAGATGAGTTAGTCATTTGAAAAGATGACTCGACGGCTACTTTTAGGAAATGATCGGTACACTGTAGCCTAAGGGAAGGAAGATGTCCTCTAGGAAGCTCACCGTAAAAACATGCGAACTTGTTTATGGCTTACCATTACCAGTAGCTGTTGTAGCAAAATACGACTTGTAAATCACAGAATGATAGTTGTAAACACCACTATGAACAAGTAACTACAGCACCATGCATAACTATTAGAAGAGAACGGAAGAAGTGCAAAGTATGCTTCGTTCACAAGACGATTTGTGAAAATGTGCTGTCCAATTACCTAGGTACGTGCTTTATAAACATACCCATTGTCTAGAAGTTCTATAAGGCGTTTGCACTTTTATTCACCACTCATTCTTTTTTAAAAAGTGTTTATAAGAAGTATTAATCGCATACGACAACCTGTCACTCTAAGAGAAAAAGCTCAACTAAGGTTTCAATAGAATGGGAAACCTTTCCTTTAAACACTTAATGTTTTTATACTACGTATTCCTTGTACCAGTGAACAGCAGCGTCGGAGAACTTGAATGAGTGAGGAATGCGCCTTCCTTAAGTTGAACAAAAGGCACTGTTTAAGAAAATTTCGCGGCTAAAACTACTGTAGATAATGTACCATTATAGTTGTACCATACAGTCAAGGGTTACTGTGTTCAAAGACGTGACTCTCCCTGAAAGCGCTGGTACTTTATTAGAGTTAGGTCCAAGGTTCTCACCAGCTCTCAGCTCATACCTAAGTCAATCTTGCGTAGAGTTACAGGCAGCCTCCTTAAACTTCAACATAGCCTCCGTTACAGTCCTATTAGACTTCGTTACAGTGCTATTCTAGTGGCACTGATTAGAATGAAAGCAAGAAATAGAAGCATTACCACCTTCCACTTTTTCTGAACCGTTTTTCGGATTCTTAAGATAACAAGACCCCAACGACGAAAGTAGTATGAACATTCGCATTTTTCCCGACGATACACTCAATACTTCTTGTTATTACTGCAAGAAAAAGTTGAACTTTTTCTACCCAACGACAACATCATGATGTTGTGGTGACAAGTTCGAGAGCTAGTAAATTCAAAAGCCATTGACTACCAGTTAGAGTAAACGGTGGAACATTCGTGATTATTCCGCGTCTAGATGTTAAGATAACAAAGCACCACCTTCAACATGCTCCTCTTTATTGCTCATTATGCGTAAAAAAGGAAAAAGAAAAAAAAAGAAGACAAAAAGGAAAGGTTAGTATCAAGAACTGAAAAGGTAATATGAGAGTGAGTGGGAAGTGAAAGTGAAGTGGGAGTAGCAAGCGAGATATGTTTTAAAACTATTGCTTATTTCTCAACTTTTAAGCGAACTACCAACATACACCGCCCATAGTCGCTTATCAAGCCACATTGGTTAGAATACACCAATCTTTCATCAAATAATCCATTACCGTTCAATGTTGGATCGATTACCAGCTGTGCAAATGGGGCAACGGATCGAACAATGTGATCTTATAACCCTTATGCTCACCCATATGCTGAAACACATGCTTGCCCACCTTGCTGGAACATCTACGTGACCCATGAACAAGCAACGCTTACGTGAAGGAGTCCACGGTTGTTACGACACTTTCCTCAAAAAAGTTGACAATGTAAGCCAACTTTTAATCCTTACGCAATAGGAAGAAACAATGAACATCTAGTGGTTGTCGATTCAAAACTTCATGGCTTTTTTAACACTGTCGTGACGAGTGATACCTGTAGGTGTCACAGTGGTCCTACAGAAGTGGCTGGCAATACACCTATACGTTTCATTTTCTTTCCAGCGGTTTATTTTAACACATAGAACTATTCCCACAGAATGTTAATCTTTTATTTGCTGTCTAGTTTAATTTCTCACGGCAGAGTATGATGTGAAATACAACCACAACACAACGATGCTGAGATTGACGGGTGATTGCTAATGGCAATGGTCGATAGAACTATTTGATAGACAGATGAAGCGAAGGAACAGCATGGCGCGGTGATGAACGCATTAGCCCCCAGAAAGGGTAATAAGGCGTTCGTTCCCCATCGTAGACACCTGCCGTCCGGAGTTTGTAATTATCTCCGCATCATTGTGGTTGTATCACACATAGTACCCTGCCACGAAAAATTGTAATAGGCAATAAATAAAAAGTTAAAACTGTGATGCTGAGATACTTGCTAAACTTGGACCACGGGCAAGACTGAACCACGATTACCCTCTCCGTGTGCTCTCGTATTACACACTGCACCATTGAGACCCTTGCTTTGCGTTCGTTCCTGTCTATCTCAGCATCGTTGTGATTGCATTTTACATCATACCTTGCAGTGAAAAATTATGGTAGGCAACAAATAAAAGATTAGCATTGTGATTTCAACCACAGCCTCAGCTTAACTGAGTTCAATGTCGATTTGTGCTCTCCAAACCAATCCCGCTGACGGAAGATTGGTGATGGCAGCGTTACGTAGAAAACCAGCCGAGAGAACTGCAAAACAAATTCCTCAGTAGTACAGAGTGTAACGCGCGAGCCCCAGGAAAAATGGCCCCGGGAAATATTGCTGAAAATCAGAGCGTTGGCAATAGGAAAGCCCGTCGCACCAATTCTTGCCAGCGCGTTCATGTTTAACGTAGAAGCTCAGTAGAAGCTCAGCTTTAGGTCTCCAACGAATACTCTACTGTGGATATACCGATTCCTGCTCTGTTATTTGCTTTAAACAAGAGGAAATGGACAATATTTTTTTGATGCGTGAAGATACGTCGCACTACTGACTACACAAGCTGGGCTGCGAAAATCTGCCTCATCCACCATTCCCGCCACACCTATCGTGTACCAATCGCGAGAAATACTTCAGAACCAACCTTAAGCTAAAACTGCCTTCGGCGACTTCATCGCCTCCAGAACTCCAGTGTTTTATGTAATGTGAAGTAGAAAATTGTTTTTCTTTGGCTTCTGAAGAGAAATATGCCATTTTGAAGAAAGAGGTTGAAACTTCGTACTGAGTTCCGAGCATTCTGATAGGTTTTGAGTCTTTTGGGTAACAAAAGTATTTCCCTGAGTATATTGCGTATCAATGTGATTCTTTCTAGGTTTTGAAGAGTGCCAAATCTGGCGAAAAGTTAACCACCGTGAAATAAACACTGTCTTATAAACCTCGTGTTGGCCTGATGAAGAGAACATTAGCTAACTGAGCAACAGTGTAACAACAAAATGTTGAGAACACTGGAGCAGTTACATCCTCGGGAGATAAAAAGTTAATGATTGGAATACTTTGATACCCTAAAATGGAATTTAAAAGTAAGCCCCTGCAAAAAAAACCTTCCTCTACATAGGTCGATCCCAACAATGGATGAGATCTCACGCTGTGTGTGACCGTCAATCAACGCTTCGTAGTGAGGAGCACCAATTTTACCAGCAGTAGTATTATGTAATTTGGTAAAGAGTCCATTGTTTCTATACTCTACTCATAGTTTTCCCGAGGAGCGCAGCTAGAAGGCATTCATTCTCGTTTTCAAAACCAATTCCGACCCTGTGTCTTGTTGTATTTGGCAAAATTTGTGTTGAAATAAAAGGAAAGCTAAATCAAGATTGTTACAAATCTCTTTATTGTTGCCAACGTTCTGGCGTAATCGTTTCCTTCAACTTCGCGATCATTTTAGCCGAAGTATTATTCTTTGCGATTCTTGAATCCTCGTAGTTCCATAAAATCAAGCCTGGTGGTGTAGAACACCGAGCGAATGAAGCAGTCTAAGCACTGCGCTTTTATACGGGGAATAATTCTTTCTGCCGAAGTGAAGTAATCTCATCTGGCAGTTCTCGAGAATAATGAACGGTAGTTCGTCGATTATTGGATGCGAAAATCTGCCAGTGAAGAGTATCACCTGCATCATCTATTTTCCCGCTCGTTTACTTTTACTGGTGCGGACGGCGGCAAAGTCTCCATTTGCCTTCGTGGCATGGCGTGTCGAGTAATTTAGGGTTCTGCTGGCTCTAGAAACACGCTAAGCATATTGTTCTTCTAGGATCCTCATGACAAACTATGACCATCGAGTCGGTGGTCCTCTTTCTTTGCGTTTACGAGGAACCCAGTCGCTAATAGCTCTTGTGCTTCACTTGTCGTTCAGATTCATCATTTGTCCATCCCACGTAATTTTTGACGTTTTAAAATGCAAAATGGTGCCCTTGATCTTTAGCCGTTCGTCATTTAGGACGAAACTTCGTAGTTCTTTCTTCACTTGCGTTACACAAGATATTCCCACCATTATGTTTTCGAATTTACACTCGATAAGACGGAGTGATCTTTAATCTTGCTTATAATTTCTTATGCGAACGATAGGGCAGGAAGAACGGTAGAATCGAAGGGCAAGAAGTGTATGTTCTTGGTCCTTTTCATCATATCCGCGATGCTTTTGAAGCCTCATTAAGTCGCTCGCTTCGTCCAGCTCAACTCTGGAGCGGAGTCATTCATTATTTTGATTTCTCGACCTGGATAGACATCCGTTGACCGTGAATGGGCCATGGAAAGCCACTCCGTTCCATTTGATCATCGTTTTCGTAAGCTTTAGACGAAGTCTCCACATCCGTCCTACATGAGAGCTCTGGCTGAATGTTATCGTAATTACACGACAAAAATACTAACAAGCTCCACAACCAGTGCCGACAGGAAAGATGTCCAGTAAAGTCATACTATGCCACCAAAGCTCGTTTGCCTTTAGGGATGGCCCAGAGATTCTACTCGGTCTAGGGAATTGCTGATCATAATATTTCCTTTTAGGTCCTTCTTGAAGAAGTCTGCTCATAGGTTAGATGAGCTTCCTGTTGTGCCGTTGATATCCTATGCCATTCAGTCGTCGATGGTCAGTGAGCTCAACGAGGGGGGAAGTGGCAAATCTCAGGACCGACTTCCTTTTAACGGCAGCATCGATCTTTTCATATTGAGCAAACACTTACTTGTTGCTACAGTATTTATTCAATCACAATAGCTGACGTTTCGACGGCTTAGTCTTCTTCAGACCCCGAAAAAGCCAAATTGGTCAGCAATCTACTCAGTCAAACGCTTTCGTAACCTCAGCAGATAAAACATAGTGCATAAGTATTCATTCGTATATAAACAGCTTCTTCCAACCAGTTACCGTTTTGTTTTTTACGTGACCTCTAGGTATTGTTGCAAGCCAGCCGAGCAGACTCTTTCATAGATGAGGAATGTGTCTAGCTGAGGTGAAAAAAATCAGCTTGAGGTATGGCGCGAGGTCACTTATCCAAAACATTTCAAGAGCTCTACGCGCTGGTGTTTTGGATCCTTGTGTGATGATAGTGGCATCTGCTTCCAAGTCTTCTTCGTTACCCCATCGTGTCCCATGAGTGCCCAGTGGGGTTTATGGCCGGCTTTAGTTTCCCAATTAGGTGCTCTTTTACAAGGACGCGAGGTGGTCTACCTGTTTCGCCAACGTATTCGTCACTACACACCTTATAAGAGATTAAGTAAACCGTACACAAACTCATGCAATAGCCGTCTCTACAGCTGGACCAAATTATGCAATTCTATTCTTATAAATGGTCATGAAATCAGTTACGAACTGGCTACCATCTTAGAGTGCTTGATGGTATTTCAGTCACTTCTACTGATTTCTCTTGAGTGGTCCTTTTTATGCAACGCTTCATAGCTGGGCTTATTTCGTTGGAAATGGAGGACAGGATGCACAGGGCCTTGTCTTCTGTAGACTTATCGTTTAGGGACGTCGTTTTCCCTCCAAACTTATCCCGAACAGCTACCGTTTCGTATTAGCGATTGGAAATGGCTTTTTTTGTGCCAAATCGGAGGACTCCTGCTCTCTTCCTGTACACATACTGGCGGCTGTTTGAAACACATTTTCCTGAACTATCAGGCTAAGAGAGACCGCTGAATATTTGATGATTTAATCTCACCACGCCTTCCTATTACTCATTGTAAAGATAACTAGATTATGATCACTTGAAATTTTATACGCGATCAATAGTGTTGTTCCAAGAATCGAGGCAAGCAGTTTATTAGAATGATTGGCTTGACCCTAGTTCTATCTCTGGAACATACGAACTGGTGTTTCACAACTAGATCAATACTCCAAAGCAATGGTACTCCTGGGCCATTCCCACTCGCTGCAATGGATATGACAACTTTTTAGTGATTTCCTAATTCGTTCTGTTCTCCATTCAAAGAGAAGCAGACGGGATTAACGACATCTACGTGTAATTTTAATGGGCGCGTGTGGCGCAGTGGTCAGAGGTCTCCTGCAACACACGTGTGGAATCGATCCCGGCGCTCCTGGCCCACCAAGCCTTCCATCCCTCCTGGGTCGGCAAATTGGTAACAGGCTTGTTTGGAAGGATAGTTCGATACATCGGTAGGCCATCACAAGTCATTGTAAACTCCAGATATGCAGTCAATCACCTCCAAACGATGCTTACTAAAGTCGAATGCACGGTGTATCCATCCCTAAGGGATTGATCAACGCCGAGAGCTTTATTCTTTATCCTCTTACGTGTTTTCTTCATTATGTTTAAGCCTCCAGAAATGGACTATGTCTACTCCTTAGAAATCGTCCTTCTTTTGTATACCTAGACTACATTGTATTTATTAATGTCATTCCCTCCTTCTGATCCACATCGTGATGAAGACCTGGTTACGCCGTTGCAAGGTTACGTCAGGACTCCAGGGAGGACCAAATTGCACGACCAGCAATAAGCCAGCCTCAGTACCCCGCACAATGGGTGCTCCTTTCTATGACGTCAGGCGGTGAGACGACCGTTGAGAGGCTAGAAAATCTCGGGCTACGCAGGACGTCATTGGAAACGGATCTGACGAACACACGCATGACACGCCATGGAGATTGTTTCTTACTACGCACATATAATGCCAGAACACTCTCCACAGACGCCGATCTTCACTCCCTTCTTGTAGCCGCAGATCGCATTAAATTTCATGTGATCGTATTACAAGAAACAAAAAACAAGAAGACCGACATACGCCAACTAAACAACGCGACCCTTGTGATCCGTGGAGAAAAGGTCCCGTCACGAAATGTCGGTGGAGTAGGCTTTGTCGTCCACCCGTCCATTGTCCATCTCGTCGACTCATACGTGATCCTTTCCCCTTGCATAGCCGTCCTCTGCCTGCAGCTGTCGCATCATAGGAAGATCACTATCATCAACTGCTACTCACCGACCGACGCAGCTGATGAGTACGAATTAAATGCGTTTCAGTTGGAAGTCATCCGCAATGATAAAGCATGTCATAAATTTGTTGTTGGAGACTTCAACGCCAGAATAGGAAAGGCCAACGAGAGCGAATACAGGATCGGAAATTTTGGATTAGGAGAAAGAAGTGGGAATAGAAACCGTCTCGTAGGACTCCTGTCAGCAGCACGTCTCTTCCATGGAAACTCGTTTTTCCAGAAGAAAGAACGCAGCCACTGAACATGATAGTCTTCCAACGGCATGACTCATGAGGAGATCGACCATATTCTGATAAACAGAAGATGGTGCCTACTTGACACATCGGTAGTCCCGTCATTCTGTGCTGATTCCGATCACCGTCTTCTTCGCACGAAGATTCGATTTAGCCACAAGCTGGAAAAGAACTCTCTTCATCGACCACAAGGAAAAAGTATAGCTGTATACGACGAGAGCATTTTAAACGAAGTCCTCTCCTAACGTGACTGGTCGATTAAAGAAGACCCGACCGAAGATGTTACGAGCTCCTTGTTGAAGGACTGAAAAGCTGTGCCGAATTCCCCTTAGTTCCTCAAGCAAGAAGATCGGATCGCATCTCCATCAGTACTAAGGAGTTGCTCGAAAAGAGAAGGAAACTAGAGCTTGATCCTAGTGCAGCACGTTTAACATATCTAGCAATAAATGCCAGCTCCAGAAGAGCTTTGTAGAAAGATCTACAACGGTACAAGCAGTAAACTACTGGAAGCAGCTGAAAAAAGAAGCAGTCTGAAAAAATGCCGTCGGGACTTCTGTGATTACAATGTTCCGCTGTCAGCCCTGATGAATGAAGATGGGATCGTCAAAACTTCCCGCCAAGATATGGAATTCATAGCGGAAACGTTCTACACCAATCTTTTTCGTTCCACAATCCCTGTCCCGTGCCCTAATATCCCCGCTGGAGAAAAATCACCTGAAAGTCTACCGCCGGGGGTTGCAGTTGCAATAGAAAACATGAAAAGAGGCACAGCTCCAGGACCAGACAATATTACCACCGATTTTCTTAGAGCTGCAGGCCACAATTCACATGTACTTCTCTCAAATCATGTGACAGCCTACCTCCAAAAAGAAAAAATCCTAGACAAGTGGAGGACCTCGCGCACGGTCATCCTGCCCAAGAAAGGAGACCGACGGGATCTTCCTAACTATCGTCCCATGTGCTTCTTAAGTGTACTCTACAAGCTCTTCACTAAGATTATTCTCTCGCGCATATCAAGGACACTGGATGAGGCGCAACCAGTCGAGCAAGCAGGATTTCGAAAAGGATTTTGCTGCATGGACCACATCCAAACCGTGTCCAGGGTCATCGAGGTTTGTCGGGAATACCATTTGCCTCTAGTCCTAGCCTTTGTCGACTATGAGAAAGCGTTTGACAGTGTCGAAACGAATGCAATCCTATCAGAGCTCATCGACCAAGGAGAGGAGCCGACCTACATAAGGACTCTGTCCGACTATTATCGGACTGCACTACGAAAATACAGCTTTTCCATCGACCTCTTACCATATCCATAGGAAAAGGGGTTCGACAGGGCGACACAATATCGCCAAAGCTGTTCAGTGCTGCACTGTAGTGGATAATGAAGTCACTCGATTGGGATGAGAAAGGCATTCGTATTGATGGAAAATTTCTATCAAACCTTCGCTTTGCCGACGACATTGTCATCTTCTCAAGAAGTACTAGCGAAACAGAAGTGATGATCAACGAGCTCAACGAAGAGAGGGATAAGATCGGACTTCGCACAAATCGAAAGAAGACCCAGTTCATGAAAAAGCCATGGTGCGAAGGCGAAAAAATTGAACTGGATGGCTCTCTCATTGCAGAAACCGCCTCGTACGTTTACCTTGGGCGATCAATGAACATGGAAAACAACATAATGGAGGAATTGGATAGAAGTAGGAGAGCAGCTTGGACCGCATTCGAGCCTTTCAAAGAAGCCACCGACCAACTAAAGGGCCCCAAAATCCGAGCTCATCTCTTTGATTCTACGGTCTTCCTAGCGCTCTGTTATGCTGCAGAGATGTGGGTTGATACTTCAGCTACGTCAAGAATGCTTCGAACTACTCACAGAGCGCTTGAGCGATGTCTTCTGAAATATAACCGGTACTCTCAATATATAGCCGATATGCGAGGATCTGACCTTCGAAATCTCATATCTTGGAGATCCAGGAGATTATACGTCGACAGCGAAACATAAATGGGCCGGTCACATAATGAGAAGAACAGACAACAGACGGACGAAAAGAACAGTAGAGAAAAGAACAGTAGAGTGGGAATACAAACGTCCTCTTGGACGACCTACACGTTGGGCGGACGTGTTCGTAAACAAAGTTAATCAGCTGTACCCGCAGCTGCAGTTGTTTAACAGATCACGGTATGAGATTTGCAATTGCTACCATGCTCGAACAAGACCACCACCATGGACTACGACAGTGAGAGAAAGGAACGAATGGCATATGTGTTAGAGTCCGCACAGGTCGTGAAGACGTACCGTCCAAGTTTCCAAATAAGTAATGTCATTAGTCCATTGCTCCACTCTCTGATGCATTTGGCTTAATCGGAATATCTACACTTATCGAGCCAACATTCGTCAGCCGTAGAGAACCGGTCTTTCTGCGGTTCGCTTTTATTGAAATTTGAAATTTCACTGAAGAAACCTCAGAATTCCTCACCGAGTTCTCACGCATCTTCTGTTCCAAGGGCTTCAGACTACCATGCACACTCAGCCACTTATACATTGTCTAACTGGCCAGGAACTGAGCAAATTCTTGGATCAGCGAGTGAGATGACGTAGAGATAAGATTCACTCCCATAACTGCTCCAATAAATGCGCGCTATTCTACCTTAAATTTCCCATATCGCTATATTTAAAACATATTAGGATGACAAATCGCACTCAATTCTCCCTCAGTTGCTTGCAAGCAGTTCAAGCTAGGCATTCCTCGTGACTTTTGGGAACAACAATAGTTAAACTAGCAAATCTCCTGAGAATGGAAATTATGCTGAGGTCTGCACAACTAGTCAAGACGGGCCATCGTACATGGACTCTTACTTTTGTGGTTTTCAATGGTTGTGGCCCCAGCATAATTTTCATTTTTCCGGAGCTTTGCTGTTCTGGCCATTGTGTTTCCCTGGAGTCCAGAGGTTAGCCTAGCCAAAGTCTGTCCCAGGTCATCACCACCACAGGCAGTCACAACCCTTCTGAATCAGAGTGAGATTTGCCACTATGCGACTTGTTTGTCATCAAGACTGTCGTGGATCTTGGTGTTGGTTTAACCTCAGCTGGGCTTCCTATGGAAACACCGTGCTCCTCAGCTTCGGAGACCCTGCTGGGCGGGATGAATCCCACCGCTGTATATTGCAGCGTGACACCCAGGAACATCTCCCAGCCAGGACGGGGCGGTAAACTTTTGGAAAGTTCTTTGAGTATAAGAAATTGGTAGTGAAAAGCACACAGAGAAAGCGTTTTGATTCTTCACCGATTTGGATTCCCGCGACGAATTCGTGGATACGTGATTCATGGCAACAGAGCGCCTTGAACTTGCATAGAACAGGGTCTTTACTTTGCTATTCACACTAACTATCTCTCTATATCTTCATACTATCCATATCTATACCGCTCTAAACTATTCCGCCCTGACGAATCCGTGAGGTATCGACTTCTATCACGGCGAACAGCCTAAGAGCAATGTGGTGTAGCAGCATCTAACCAGCAACGACAAACCCCAGCGACATTTTACTACCAGTTTCTTCATGAGTTTTCCTACCCCACAATGTAAACCCTATTCATCTCATAACAGTTGGGTGGCTCAAAACCCTTATCAGTTTTATTCTCCCAAAAATCGACGCCGTTTTATACCCTTGCTGTACCAAAAGAGGTATTGAACAATTCCTGTCTAAGTCAAACATAAGAAAAGCTCCGGTTTCTTGAAAATTTCTCGAGTTCACCAGTATTTAGCAAATGGACGAACAAAAAGGACTAGTAGTAATGACTGCAAAGGAAAGCACATGAACTACTGCGCTCCATTGCTGATTACTGGTTGAGGGGTGGACGAGGTCCTGAAACGATAGTGTTGAGGACGCTTCTACTTTTTGCCGGATGCCGTCTCTGGGCCTCGATTTTTGCGAACTAGGGGTTTAGGCCTGGTTTGTGGTTGTTGTTCAGCTTCGTATTGCTTTCCTCGTAAGTATGCTATATATTGTTGTCCCCCTAGTACAAATTGCTCGACATGCCCGTCTTTTCGCACATACTTGGTAATTGATGTTCATGATGTAGCTTGTGTTTAGTAGTATGGCCTCTGAAGACAGCACTGCTTCAGGACAGGAAAATGAACAGGTGGAAGAGACTGTAAGTCTTGTTGTCAAGCTTTTATTTGCTGCTTACTATGATTTTTCACGGTAGGGGATGATGTGAAATACAGCCACAACGATGCTGTGATATTCGTAAAACTTCGACCCAGGGCCAAATCGAACCACGATTACCATTTCCAGGGGTTCGCATACCACGCACTTCACCACTGAGGCCCTCGCTTTGCATTTTTCTCGGCTAGTTTTCTACCTCTCTCAACGGTTTACCGCCTCATAGTGGCTGGGAGGTGTTCCTCGGTGTCGGGCTACAATGTACAATGTACAGCGAGGTATTCATCCACCAGCAGGGTCGCCCAAGCTGAGAAGGAGTCTAGCATTTCAACTCAGAAGCCCAGCTAAGAGCTAACCAATACCAGAAACCACCACCGCTTTGTATCAAACTAATCGCATGGTGGCAAATCACTCTCCGATCCACAAACGCGGCGACTGCCTGTGGTGATGACGACCTGGGGAGACTGGCCGAGCTGAACCCGTCACTCCAGAGAAACACCATGCCTAAACTATCAAAACTCCGAAAAATGGAGACTGCGCTGGGGCCCGCACAACCAGTGAGGACGGGCTGTCCAAGTATTCAAGTAGTTTTCTACCTACAGCATCGTTATGCTTGTAACTTAAAATATTCTTGTAGCTCATGAAGTTATATGTGCTGTACAGGAAGCTTAAGTCATTTTCATCGTGGTTTGGTTTTTTTGAGTTTTCACTTGTAAATATGGCAGTGTTGTATGATTTTAGCATACCGGTGCTGGAGATTCTGCCGTTGGTCCTCCGAAAGAGCTGCTTGTACGTCATCCGCTTCAATCAAGATGGGCTTTGTGGTATTTGAAAGCAGATCGAAACAAGGAATGGGAGGATTGTTTAAAGGTTTAGTTCCTGGAATCTTATTGAAGCAGTTTGAAGGGACTTTTGCAAACTTCTTTTTTGTGAGGTGTATCTGAATACTTGTTTTGTGAAACACCTCAGCTGAATCCATACTCAAAGACAAGATCTAGCTTACGTTTAGAAGGGAAGTGAAGTTCTTCATCCACTATGTAGCATACATCCATGCAGAATTTCGCATAGTTTGTCCGTTATCATTCATTATAAACATTTTGCAAATAAAAGAGGCATAAAAGCTCTAAATAATCGCAAAAACTTGAAGAAATGTTTTATATTCAGATGGTTTCCCTCTTCGACACTGTCGAGGATTTTTGGGCGCTCTACAACCATATACAGACAGCAAGCGGTCTTAATTGGGGCTCTGACTATTACTTGTTCAAAGAGGCCTGTTTCTCTAAGTATTATATTTCGGCGCAGATTTAACCAACGTACATGTCCTTTTACTATGCTCAATCTGCAGGGCATCAAGCCGATGTGGGAAGACGACAGTAATGTTAAGGGTGGTCGTTGGCTTGTTGTTGTTGACAAACAGGTGAGGTCTAAAATCTCTTGAGTTACATAACTGGATCTGAAGAATTCTGTAGATTAATTGAGGAAAATGTTCCTGAAATATTTAAAATCCGAAAGGGTGACGTGACTTCATGTATCTTGCTTTTCACGGTCGCTTCCACAGTTTTGCAAATATATTTGCTGTGTTTTACATATTTATTCCTTCCTTAACTATATCGATCCCTAAGGCCGACTTTTCCTTGAATTGATCAATATTCTGCTGTATTCTTGACGAACAGAAATGAGGTTGTCACTATGCCATTTGTTCACAGTAGTTAACGTTCCAGCGGATTTTGCCGTCTTCAAAGCTTGGGAATGTCAGCTTGATGTGCAATATAGTCAGTCAGATACTTCCGTCACTCCAGCTAAGAAATCGTGGGCCTAAATCCCATTCCCATGTTAAAAAGCTTCAGGCGTTGAATATTCTCAGTGAATCATCCAAAAGATGGAAGATGAGCTGCAGGGAAGAATGCCTTGTTGTCACGCTGACTTCGTACAATATCTCAGACTGACCTTTAGGCGTAAGAGAGACATATTACCCACCTGTGTAAACTCTCTGCATTTGGTTTTCCTCGACAATCAGAATAAGTGGATTACTTGTAGAAAACCGTAATTGGATGGGGAAGCTGTTTCTAAAGCAATCGAAATTTAGGTGCTGAGTTCTTCTACTCGAGTTGTGGAACTGTTTGTCTGATTAAGATGCACATCAACGTGACCTTTCCAGGTTCTGAAGAAGGTGAAATCCATCGAATTGTTAGCTATCGTTAGTAAATAGTATGAAAATAACTTCTTGTCTGTTCGTCAAGAGTATGGTTACTTGTAAATGGGGATGTACAGTAAAGTGTAAAACACCACAAACCCCTTTTTTCAAACGGTCTATCGATTAAATAGGTGATCCGTCGAAGCACACATTTTTTTGCATCCATAAGGCTTCTGGTCAGAATCGTAAAGTCACGGCATGTACGGTGACATGTAGCAGCTACGTGTACGAATTGTCCTTGAAGTCGTTGAAGTCTTAACGTTGTAAATGGATTCGGATCTTATACAGTAAGTAGATGTGAATACAGGAGATACGCTCAACCCGTAATTACTTGTATGTGCAAGGTTTGGGATGTTTTTGTTTCTCTTTTAGTGTTTTTCTTTTAAGCGACGCACTCAGCTGCTTGATTATTACTGGCTCGAGCTCCTGATGGCAATCGTCGGTGAACAGTTTGAAGATTTGGGTGAATATATATGCGGCGCCGTGGTCAACGTGCGGCAAAAAGGAGATAAGGTTTGTGCGCGTTTCGCGGAACAAGTACTAGAGATAATAAATACATAAAGAGAATTTGGGTTGCTTTGAATTCCTTTTTCATAGCAAGTAACGATTATTTGAAGTAATGCAGTATTATTGATGCTGAGGTATTTTCAAAACTCCGTGCCACTAATATCAGCGGTGGGGAACGAACGCACTATTACCATTTCCGGGGATTAACGCGTTCACTACGCCACGCGAGTCCTTCTTTTCGCCTGTCTCTCGGCCGTGCTTTCTATCTAGTCTGCCGTGAGAAGCTAGGATAGGAAGAAAACAAAAAGTTAACATTGTGACGCAACATTGTTTTAAAATACTATAATCCTGATATAGAATAGGTCGCATCAACGAGGTTTTCTATATTCATTGACAAGTCATTAGTGTAAGTAAGATGTACTAATTCTATTGGACGAGGGACCTTTTCTGGGTTGTGGTGGGTACTGTGGTGTTGAAAGATGCAGCTCTTAGCACTGCTCAATCTTCCTTACACCATTAACCATGTGTTCCATTTTTGAATTCTCTGGATTTATGAGTCTAGATTTTCCTTCTCTAATCAGAAGTGCCAGTTCGATAAAATGAAAGTGCAAATGTTCAGCATTAGGATTTTAACATTTCGACCATTAAAAGGTGAAACAGTGGTCGGAGGCGCCCTGCAATACACATGAATCCCCGCGCCCAAGGGTCACGAAGCTTTCCATCACTTCCGACTCGGTCATTTGGTACCAGAGTTGTGTGGGAGTATGGCACTGCTGACTCGACACATCGGTAGGCCACGGCGAGTCATTGTAAAGCCCTAATACGCATTTAATCATCTCTAGCAATGTTTAATGAAGTAGAATGCATGGCGCACCTCTTATGGATTCATCAACTGAGAGCTTTATCTTTATTTTTTTTTTGTTAAAGAGGTTATGTTCTAACTAAGTGTGATACTCGATCCAATGGTACCTAGCCGTAGGGGTGTTATCGTTTCGCTAGGACTTCCTGTTAATTCACGTAGCGTTGTATTTTCTGGTGACGCCATAGTATTGATTGGTTTACAGTTTTTTCTTACCTTGGTCGTTCTTGAAGGATTTGAAGTTGGTTGAATAGACAAATTTTAACAAGAAATGTGAAGGCACGTGTTCATACGATTGTTGAGACTAAATACCTGTCTTTAATCTTAGCAATATACGTGTGGTCTCACTAGTTCATTTGTTTCTTTTTTAATATCAGTTTAAAATTTGATCTTATACATGTTTAAAATTTGGTATCTTTGTATTCACCGTTCAGTGGTAGTCCGTTTTCAAGTCATTTGTAATTTTATGAGAAATTTCTGATGTAATATTATATATGCTCAGGTTTCGCTATGGACCCGTGACGCTTCTCGTGACGATGTGAATACCCGCATTGGACTCGTGCTCAAGGCGAAACTGGATATCCCAGATTCGGAACCTCTGAGGTAGTTGTTTTGGAGAGTTTTGCTGTTGAGTTTCGTCACCGTTTTCGCACTACGGATATGAGTTTTTAGATACGAGGTGCATAAGGATTCTTCAGTGCGTACTTCATCAATGGTAAAACCACGCATAATGATTCCAAATAAGGAAGCAACTGCTACGACTGCCCGCTAGTAATGCATTTTGCTAGCAAAAGTTGTACGAGCTTTAAATTTCTCACCGTTTTCTTAGCTTTTGTTAAGTTTTCCTAATCCGGTTAGTTTACTCTGTTTGCTATCTTTGCTGTAGATGTCTCAGTGTATGCCACATATGCTGTTGTTTCGTCCTTGGACGAGATTTGTACACCTTTTTATAGCATGTCAGTGGTCTCGACGATGTTGATGATGATTTTGTCCTACTGTTAAGTTTAGCGGTGCGTTGCACTTTTTGACGTTCTTTGCTGTCTCCCTATTGGTTGCAGTCCTCTGTTCAGTAGTACTTAGTAGTATGTTTCGTTCATTGTATTGTTTTGTTATTTTTTTGAATATGATGTATCTGAATAGGGAAGAACGTAAGGAAGTCTGTTTTTTTCCCAGGGTTCGGTTTTCCTCTTTTCTCATGTTCTGTTTTTCATTTTTCTTTTTGCAAATCGCGTGAAAAGTGTGGACAGTCACAGCTTTTTGTAATAGGTAACTCATGGCGAGGTTCACTTTAGGGTGATGTTAGATGGCCATGATCAGTGGTCAGATACGGGGTCGTCCCGGTTTTCTTTCATTCATCTCAGAAAAGTAAGATTGTTGTTGGTTTATTTTTTAATAAATTGCCTTTACTACTTCATGTACTTCATGCGGGATTACCTCTATATGTTTCAAAGACACATCAAGTTTAGAACGAAGCATAGGCAAGGGATGTACACACGTGCGTTGCATCTTGTTCTTTCATCCCTATCAATAACGACGTTTAATTCCTTTCACATTACTTAGTATTAAGCCGATGTACTGCATGAAAATTCGCTTTTTGTAAACAAATTATCAGGTCTTGGTTTTAGCCTCCCAACGGTTTACTGCTACATCGTGGATGGGAGGTGTTCCTAGGTGTGGGGGTACAATGTACAGCGGGGGGATTCGTCTTCATGGCAGGGCGTCCCAAGTAGAGAAAGAGTCCGGCGTTTCCATCAGGAAACCTAGCTAAATGTTAACCAATACATACCAGGATCCGCCATCGCCTTGGTGTCAAAGTCGCATGGTGGGAAATCTCCCTCTAATCCTCAAAGGATGCGACTGCCTGTGGCGGTGAAAACCTGTGCCAGACCTTGGCAAGGCTAACCTCGGGATTCCAAGGGACCAAAATGGCTTGACCAACAAATCTGTGAAAAATGGAGATTACGCTGGAGCCCGCACAACCAGTGAGAACGGGCGGTTCAAGTATCAAGTATGTTGGTTTCAGAGTCTACATTTGTCGGGAGAGCAGAATCGAAAAGTTAGAGACTCAGATCGATGACTTTAATGCCGTGCTCGACCAGTGTTCTCATCAAATTTTGAGGTAGACTCCTCTTTAAGTGACAGGAAGTCTACTAGGTAAAAGTGCCCTCCGATCCTCGGTTTTAAACGCTCTTAACAATGATTCCGTTTTGTCCGTACCACATTAACTGAAGAGGACCTAGAGTACTTAGATACTTCGATAATTAGTTGGTTTGTCCTCAGTGGTTGTGCTGGCCCCATCATAATTTCCACTTTTTTAGAGTTTTGCTGGCCAAGCCATAGCCCCTGTGGTTTCCTTGAGTCTCGAGGTCACCCAGGCTAGTCTGCCCCAGCTCGTCACAACCACAAGCAATTACCGCCGTTGTGGATCAGAGAGTGGTTAGTCGCCATGCGACAAGTTTGATATCAGGACGTTGGTGGATCCTGGTACTGGTCTACTCTTAGCTAGGCATCTTGGTGGAAACGCCGAATTCGTTCTCATCTTGGGAGACCCTGCCAGGGAGATGAATCCCCCGCTGTAGATCGCATCCCGACACCCAGGAACACCTCCTGCAGTAAGTATAGAGGTGGTCATCATGTGGTAATCTGTTGTAAGAGAATGCTGAAGGAAAAAGAGCTACCAAGTAATGGAAAGTTTGAAGCATAACGATTGTGAAGACCTGTGTTATGCTGTGAGAACCAATTTCGCTAAGGTTGTATTAAATGATCACGTGAGCCAACCGAAATTGGAAAGAATAGTGCGTGACGTATTATTAAGATTTGTAACGGCTGTTAACTCTTCATTCTTATGTCTCATATGCCGAGGTTGACCATTCTGTTCTACTTAGGTGACACAATGAGCGTTGTGCTCTTCATTTTGAATTATACTAAGAACTCTTACCACCAAAATGGTAGCGTTTCTGTTAGGGACAGTTTACCTCTTACAAAACGCGATCGCTGTTGTCTTTCGTATGGTAGTTACCGTCCAGGGATATCATGTTTCTTACTTACCTCATCTTGGACATAATCAATTGGAATATGTGTGTTTGCGACTCATGTTCGACCCTAGACGTCGAAACTCTGGTTCTTCTCGTCTCGGACAAAACAGAATGCTTCTGGCATCACGCTGTATTATTCAGGCTCCTGAACCAAACGTTAACCCAGTCGCTATGGTGCCCGATTTTTCGCCACAGTTTAATGTATGAACGGCCAAATTAACGGCGAGACAGACATACCAAGTAAAGAAGGAACCGAAAACTAAATGAATCATATGTGACTCAAGCTGGCTAAAGTGCTCTGACGCATGGATCATATATGATATGCCACGAGAAGATGCGAAGGCAGGAAAAAACGTGCCTAGCATAAATGCGCCTAGTTGAAGTGTACGAGTATGTTCGTCGTTTCATGCGACGTAGAAAGTCCAAATCATTTCTAACTGGTTTTTTTGCAGTATATCTTAGTTGCATAGTTGCAACCGCGGAATGGTCTTATACACACGCTTTGAGGTCGGACCTAGCAAGGATCCAGTGCTATTCCAAGGTACCCATGAGCACTTCCGTCTTAGTGTAATCAGAGGTCTTGAAACTTATTAAAGTGAAACATTAAATAATTTTTTTTGCAGAAGTTTTTGATTTTAGCGCAGGATTTATCCAGTTTTCATGCTCACGATTTCTTTCTCAAATCGAAAGGTCCTTTTTAGCTAGGAGTTCCATTTTTTTTCGAAATATGGCAGAAGCCGTTTTCAGTTCGATATCACGTCACCATATTTGCTAAACTATGTAAGAGTGACTGCATACTGTAAAAAAGCGCCAAGTGACATCTGAAAACGTGAATAGCAATGAACTTTATTCCCGCCGTACCACTGTAGTCCTTAAAACTAATTTTATATTATAGACATCTTTTCGAGAATTCACAACTGCATTCGTTTGCCAGCTCGTATCATACCGGCTAGTGAATCCCCCTGAAAAAAAATGCTCTGGGGGTTCCACATCTGTGAGAAAGTCCTGCACGAGAACCATACGTCTTGACTCTCCGATGTTTCAGTCATCGAAAGCTGATTCTTCATAGTTTGGTCATCACTATCCACCTGTAATTGCTTCTTAGCTGGGTACAGAGACTGACTTTTCTGGTATTATTTGAATTTAGTGTTGTATTCACCGTGTGCTCATTCGATTTGAGGTTTCCGCAGAGTTCATGCAGTTTCTTATCGAGCTGGATACATGTGAGCTGGAAAAGTTCAACTCAAACCAAAGTCTCACCGAGTAAGAAGAGAGTGCTACATCTGGATAAAGATTTTTGCCTACATGTCTATCCACATACATCACTAAGTTGAACAACTGAAGCGTTATGTTCAATTCAATTTACTTCTTTTTTTTACAAGATTTCATCGTTATGGTTGCAAAACTAACTTAGATTTACGTAACACAAAATTAACTACGCTTTTATGGTTTTCCCACTTATTTGGTTATTTGGATGGCCCGTCTTCACTGATTATGGAGGTCCCACCATAATTTCCATTTTTTTGGAGTTTTGCTGGTTTAGCTACCATGGCTCCCTGGAGTCTCGAGGTCAACCTAGCCAAAGTCATCCCAAAATCTGTATGGTTTCCTACCTAGGGAAATTGCCAAATATTGCACATTAGTCCTTATTTCCCTACGAAAACGAGAATTCCTTTCAGTACCTGACACGCACCGTTAAAGATACAATCTGAGGAACTACAGAATATTCTAGACTGCAAAATTGAAGACCTTCGAAGTGGTGAATTTCCACTAATGATGAGACGCATGGACCTTTTGACTTCTTAGGAGATTCGTCTTCGTCTCCGATACTGCGAAAAGTATCGCTGTTGAAATAGCTCTATGTAGCAGACACCCTTATTTTTTCTTGTTTTGCGAACCTTAGCTGCTGTTTCTTTTTGCAGCTGCTCCTTGATCCTTTCCAGTAGTTGCAGGCGAGTTATCTCCATCCGTTGGGTCACTTCTTGGATTTCGTCGTATTTCTTATCCCATTCCTCCAACTCGCCATGCATATTCAGCATCTCAATTTTGAGCTGACGTAGCTGATTCTGAAAAGTGCCCAGCATGTTCTTCTTGGAGAATCATCTCTTTGTTTTTTGAAACATGTGAGATTTCACTGACGTCCAGCCTCTTACAATTTTGGATTGTTCTAATTGCTGAAGTATTTTCTTCTCAGTACAAAAGTTTCATTACTACCCATGAAGCCTACTGTTAAATGGGCTTTGTACCTAACTCCATCCGAACGTCTTGTATACGTGTAATGCTTTTTATCTTTATCCTCATACACCTCGATGGCAAGAAACGTCATCAACACTTTAGGAACACATTTTGTTCTTACTTACTTGATAGTTGAATGGTCCATCCTAAGTGGTTGTGCGAGCCCCAGCGCAATCTCCATATTTCGGAGATTTGCTGGTTAAGTTATTGTGGTTCCCTGGAATCTCGAGGTCAGCCTGGCCAAATTCTGCCCCGGGTCGTTGACATCACAGCCAGTCGCTGCTCTTGTGGATCAGAGGGAGATTTGCCACTATGCGACTTATTTGACATCAAGACTGTCGCGGATCTTGGTATTGGTTTAACCTAAGCTGGGCTTCCTGACGGGAGCGCCGGACTCCTTCTCAGCTTGGGAGACCCTGCCATGAGATGTATCCTCCCGTTGAACATCGCAGCCCGGCACCTAGGAGCGCCTCCCAGCCACAATGAGGCGGTAAACCATTGGGAGGTATTATTTTGTGCTACGTTATTGAATATTGAAGTAACCATTAATCGAGGAGATAGACACGTTACTGGTGGGCGGTCGTGTTAATGAAACTTGGAGGAAGTTGTTCGTCTTAAACGTATGTTTAAAAAAATTTCAAAGTTAGGGGAAGGTTAGTTGCGGTTAGAGCAAATCCATGGAATTCTCTTCCTGTATTATTAGCGAAATCAGAGTTTTTAATAGTTAGTGCCCCGTGGTGGTTTTCCTGGACTGCTAATAAACTATCAATAGTTAGAGAATTTAAAAAATCGAAAACTTGATCGGCTTTTGGAAAAGACGTGCTCTATCTGTTCAGATGGAATAACTGTTCCTTATATCTGTTATTCGGTTTTTGAAGTTGTAATATTTCTAAAGCCAACATTTATAAGCATCAATAACGCATTTGGGGACATTCTCATGTTCTAATGGGTGAAATACAGTTTGTCCAATTGCTTTCGTTTTCGAAATACGAGTGCGACGAAACAGTATGGACAAAATTCGTTTGGAGGGACCCGGAAAATCAGAGTTCCATCGTGGTAAAACAAAAGAGCTATCGTATAGACCAAACTTTTTAGATCCCAATACTTTTATTTGAATTAAAAGTGTTCACTTCGAGCTCAGATATGTTGGCTAAAATTTGAAAGTGGCCGATATTTTTTTACCGTTTGAGTGGGAATCAACTCACATTGGTTCCTAATTGTTAAGCAGTAGTTTTCAGTTAGAGTCAACGGTCCTTGTGAAGTGCTCGTTTAAAAACATTAAATTAGCACAATATTTGATTTTTTTCGTTTGAAACGGAGTTTATATACTTTATGTTCTTTCTTCCTACGCTTGATCTCCAGAAGTTTATCGTTGACTCTTTGTCTCATCTGCACAAGCATGTTGATGTTGTACGCAATGTCATCGGAAACATTCGCTGACAGGGATCCAGTAGCGTAGAGCCGAGATCCACGAGCCATCATCTGCAATCAGAATCGGAATGTCAGTGATGAATGTGAAGAACCTGGCTGCATTCGATGCACTTTTTCTTTTTCCTGATTTAGATATTCGACCCATCTCTGGACCCTTTCAGCGAGTTCATTCTCTCTTAAGCGCGCTTTCTCCACGCGATCGGTGAGCTCACTTATTTGAGCTGACAGCTGAAATGAGTTACGTAGTTTCAAGTAAATCAGAATCTAATTCCCATCCATCCTATGCACATCGAAGACTTTCATAAACGGAAGAACTCCTCACCGAGCAAATCTCATTTAACTGTTTTGTTTTAATTCTCTCTTGGACTTCAATTTCCTTTTCAATAGTAGATGTACAGTCCACTAGTTGTTGGTAAGTTTCGCGAATCTGATTTTCCTGAAGAGGAATACATTTCTCAGAAGGAGGTACGAAAAGTTACTAGAAAGCAAACGCTGGCTACAGCAGCTGCTTTCGGTTGCACAAGCTCCTTTTTCACCACCTCTTATTTAATACATGGATATTTTTTGTAAACATTCATGAGCATCATGAGCATTTATGAAATCATTTTGCTCCTCGGGAATTATTCCATTGGAAATATGGATCGAAATCCAGTCTTGTTGCATTGGCACAACACCTATCACATTCAAAGATAAGTATCCATTTGTAGTTTTCTCTGAAAAATTGTTAAATGACTTCCTCATTATCCCATTTTCTGATCAGTTATGTTCCTCAGTGCTTCGAAAATGCACGAGACTCTACAGCGTGCTCTTGTTCACAGATGGTTGCTGCGTTCAAGTGAAGAGTTAGGCTAGGTTTTGATACATTTGGGCTATCACTACCACCCGCCCACCTTCGAGTGGCCAGTTCGGGTTGTTGCCTCCAAGAAGTGAGAAATTCTGTTATGTAGAAATTATAAAATAGTATAAAAACACGCTGTATTCTCGAGGCTCGTAGTTAAGCGTGGATTTTTCCTAAAGGGGAAAGAAACACAGGACCACCTAGCATCCAAGTTTCAGAAATTGTGTAAACATTTGAGAAAGTCAGTGATCGTATTGCAGTCAGCAAGAAGAATGCTCCTACTTGAATCGGTTCTTGTCCCAATTTCGAGAGTGTTTGTATAAGGATTTCTTCCGTTGCTGTTACCTAAATTTGAAACGGATATGGCACATTTAACTTTAAATTTTTACAATCACAGTGGTCCCTTTATAACTCCGAGTGGTATTCAGCTTATCATTTACTATAATTAGATTTTTTTTAGAAGTTCGCTGTACTGTGCTTACATAATGGAGTAACTGTTTAATTCAAGACGTACAACTTTTCACTGACTATAAAAATATTTTCAAGCAGAAAACACTTGTTGCCCATTTCACCGCCGCCATCACGAATGACGGAAGGCCCAGCATCTTTTCTTTCATGTCTTTCTGACTCAATCGACGTCCATGGTTAGGTCTGCTTGGAACATGATGACGTCTGCAGGCTATTGTCTGGTCCATAAATTGTTCTCAGATGCGAATGAAGCTGTATGACGCAAACCGCAAACATGTTGAACCATCATCTCTGGTGGTCATCTCAGATGACGCTTGTGACCCATCTATTTTCACTCTCACTGTTCATTCTCCTGGATGTCGGAGATGGAATAGCTTTCGAGTATCTGGACGGACTAGACATTGGGTGTGCTGGTTATATTTCAGAAGACAGTGTTCAAGAGCTCTTCGTTGAAGTAGCGATCCACGTCTTTGCTGCAAATGCTTCCCCATTCATCCATCTATTTCTAGACGCTCTTCAACGTGAATATATCTAATCCAATAATTATTCCATTTAAAGATGAAACAAGAGTCTCACCTGATAACTATTATCTGTCTGCGATCCATTTTTGATCATACTTTGAGATGTTAGCTTAGTTAAACAAAATGTATCTGTGTACTGCATACACTATGATGGGCAGGGTTCTTTTGTACTAGATGCCTATCTGCATTTCGATTAAGATTTTCGAAAACACTGCATTGTTAAGCAATACAACACCGTCATTTAGTAGTGCTCTGCCGATAAGCATGAAACGGACTACATTGAAACATATCGTTGTCGCACTACACGACCTTGTTATACTGCCTCAAACTGTGTAGTTGACTAACCTAGAGGTGTTAATAACAATGAAAAAAGTAGTGAAGACGCTCGCAAGGATGTGGTTGGATAGCTGATGTATTTTACTCCTCGATAATCTCCCAAATTTCAAATTGATCCTTATTTAGCATGTTGATACCGTTATATGTTGCGACATCGGTCTGATTGGTTCGAGTTCAATCTTTCCGCACAGGATCTCGAATTAGTTGTTCATCACGTTATCCTTTCCTACATTATGAAATTTTAATCCTCTAACAACCTTTTTGACGTCTCCACATTTTCAATGTTCTATTCGATTGCGAGGTTAGATACATGAGTGCCACTGATGGTTTTGGACTGTACGTGTTGCGTTTAGGAGCGATAGCGTAGTGGTTGGTAATGCAGTCCATAAGGAAACGAGCCGTTAGTTCGACCACATCACCAGCGCTTTCCTCCAATCCACGTGGTAATACTTCAGTTGGGCTATAATATCTAGAATTGTATCGAGAATCGACTCGACCAGCATTCTACGAATTTCGTAAAGAAGACGAAATCTGCAAGCAATAGCCAAAAACACACGAAATGTTCGGAGAAATTTGTGGACGATGAATGTGAGGAAAAAAGTCGAATGCAAGAAGTACCGGGATCCACACAGTAACTTTGGTGAGGGGTCATATAATTAACAATATTATTAATTTATTCCCATTAAATAATACCTCTATGAATTAGGCTGTGCATGAGCTGTGCTTCCCAAAACAAGATTGATTCCTCCTGTACGACAAAAAGCGCAAAGTTTCATGTCAAACATTTTATATTCCAGAGAACAAAATTCATTTCTTTAATTTTAATTATTAATAACTAACAATAATTTATAGTGATGGGGCGGATAGCACAGTGGTAGTGATGTCCGTCATTACGAGCCTAGTGCTAGTTCGATTCCGCTTCGGGCCAACCAAACCTCTCATTTTCCCGAGGCCAAGAAATTGGTAACGGACTTTTCTGGGGAAAAATCGCTCTCTGCAGTCCAATTGGGAACGCTCCAGTGCGGCTCTCTCAGGACTCCAAGGAGAATTGCACGACCGACATTCCACGACAACCAAGATGAAATGAAAATTCTCAGGCAGCAACCGAAACCACATGTAAAGTTGGAAGATCTTCGTGGACAATCGATGCGAGGAAGCGAATTGAATGTAAGAAGCGCTGGGATCCGTGCAGCAGATGTGAAGACGGGTCAAATAAAATGAAATAAAATAGTAGAAAAATTTTGTGATGAAGAAGGCAGGTTGTGCAGTAGTGGTGATGCTGTACATCACGTGCATGGTGCTGGTTTGGCCCAGTACCGGACTCATTAAGTCTTGGGATAGTATCGCCCCAGGTTCAGGAAATCAGTAGCAGATTTGCCTGGTAGCACCTTGGTTTTTTCAATCCTAGTGATGACGCTCTGGCATGGTTATTTCAGGGTTCCAGGGAGAATCGGTTCGACCGTTATCCATCAAAATTTATAAAGAACACAACAACCCTCAAGCGACAGCTGAACTCGCACGCGAAAAGAAAAAAGACCTTTCGTTGATGATAGATGTGAGGAAGCGTATCGAATGGAAAATGTGCTGGGATACTCACAGTACGTTTGAAGACAGGTCATGTAGGATGAAAAAAGAATGAGGATGTATAGGTCCTAGTTGTTAAGTGATTTTTATAACTTTACTGTGAATTACTGCTTCTGCGCAACGTCTATCTAGTGAATCGACTCAGATTACAAACCTTTTTCGACGCGCTGGCGAAGTCGTGATCATTGCACCGACGGTGTTCATGAAACATTACACTGATGAATGGTGCACTAGAAATAATCGTTTGCTTTAACGGGATATCGCTGGCTTATTGATAATCGACGGAAGTCCTTTACCAACGGAAACATATCGTTATCTTCATGACGATGACGAAAGATGGCCATTATTTTAAGTTATTCGGAGAACAATTGCGGTTTTGCCCTTCAGTCATCGCATCTTGTAGTTTGTATAGTTCTTGCTTTCCGTACTAAATCACGGATTATTGATGCACTAATCCCAGTAGACTTATCACAGACAGAAAGCGTTTTCTGGAGGTCACTCAACCACATATCTCACAGGAAAAGTGTAGGAGTGTTAAGAATTTGTGTGCGAAACACACCTCATCTGGTGCCCTCACTCGACTTTTCGTTAAGCAACTACGTGCTTTAAAATTCCTTCAAAACCAAGCTAGTGTTGAAAACGTCTTCGTAGGATTCGTGGGCACAACAAGCCTACTGTCTTAACTTGATGGATTATGCAAAACAAACTTTTATCTTGTTAGCAGTCGTGTAGATTCTAATTCCTTTTTACTAATAAGATAGATTTGAGAAGTGTGCTCTTAAAGTTGATGATGAAGAATCTTTTCGAATTGCTTAGCAGTTATTCATGTCTTGCAACAATGTTTGACCAAAAAGCAAATTCTCAAAGTGCTCATCCTATTGTGTACAAAAACGAAGTTTAGCTATCTGGGTCATATTTTGTTTCAGGTTCAAACTGCTACTGATTGCAATGCGCCCTCTTTATGAGAAAGATGTGTCCATCAAATAGCGTCTACGTCAAGCCGCCTGCTGTTCTACTACCATCAAATTCTGTCTGTGGCCATCAAAGGATTTTAACACAAAATTAAACCTGATACGTAGTTAAGTTGGACACCTTCAAGTAAGACTGCACCAAAGCACAACACTTGTTCCCAGTCCTTGTAGCACCCAGTGCAACTTAGCGAAAACGGCAGGTAAAGTTTATTATTATAGGTTATTCCCTAGATACAAAACCAAGGAAAGGTGAACCAAACACCTGTGACCGCAAAATAAACTGAGCTGCGATTTGTTTCTGCTCAACATTACCTGTAGCTTAAGATTAGTCTTAAAAAGTTTGTGTGAAGACACCAAGTTTTTGTTTAGTATGAATCTTGGCGTTTATCTTGTGGTTAGTATCTATATAACTGCATAATTCATTTTTCAAGATGTACGATTGCTCTTTCACTTTTTCTAAGGCTAGTAATCTTCCCCTGCCAGTGACTCTTGTCCATTGGTCGGATCCGATCTGATCTGTATATGGAGGATAACAACTCTAGTTAAGCACAACTGTACTTTTGGATCTTATAATATTTTCATCGAATTTAAACTACTCGGAAGCAAATGGTCTCTTGAGAAGTTTTGCTTTGTTATTTCCTCTTTATTTTTCTTTTTTCCTCTCTTCTTAATCAATCGCGTTGCTTGCTATCGGTTGGAAAATTACGTTTTTTCTCCTTTTCTCTCATTAACCATCTAATAATTTCTACATTTCTGAAAAACCTCTCACAAATAAGAAGCTCATATTACGACGAACAAAAATGATAGAAATCTGTGCTGTTCACAAATTTGACCGACGCACTGTCCTACAATTTTTCTGAGAATTCTTCCTGAACAGAACGTGCCTTGGGTGCCTCTAGCTCAACGGCTAGTAGCCCTTTGTAATACACATTTGACCTGTAGCTGATTCATTCTTGTGCCCACGGCTCGGAAATTCTTTCCTGTTCCTGGGGTAGAAAAATTCGTGTTAGCTTTGTCTGGGAAGATAAAGGCACAGACTTGGCATATCAGTAGACTACTAGTCGCTTCCGCGGTGTTTGATGAAGTCGCATTCAAGGCGCATACCCTAGAGATTGATCAGTACCGAACGCTTTGTTATTTCAAAAAGTGCCTCATTACCCTGTGCGATTTGTAATTACGTCGTTTCTTGTTGCCTATAATTTTGTTAATTACTACGTGACGCTCTGGAGAATTAGTAGTCTTTAACAGTCGCTGTCGCACGTAGAGCTACGTAGACAGAGAGCAGCACAGTTATCGAATGAAAGCATTTTTTTCCTTTTACCGAAATCGATATCAAGGGTAGTCAGCTGGGATTTACCCTGTGTGTAAGGTGCACTTGCTGATACTTGGTTAGGAGTTGACGTGGGGTTTAGATCTCATTAATCTTCTCCTTATCCCTTGGTCATTCTGGCTTGTACCATGGAATACGAATACAGCCATTTGCACTCTTACCTCATTTAGACATCTGCCACCTGCTCTAGTGCCTGAATTGTTGGGCACTTCTCACACGAGAGTAATTTAGAGTACACTACAAAAGTAGGCAAGGAGTACAGAGCACACTATAAAATTTGTGGAAGGCTCTTTTGTTGTTTTTCAACTTTCCGTGGCCTTAAACACTTATAGACAGCTGTTCTCTTATCTACAACAAAGCTCTTCTTATCAACGATCTGCAATCAGTTATTATATTTGCGCTCACGGTTTCAGTCGTATGTTTCAGTTCATATTACACAATGTTTCTTTTACAAAGAAGCAACGTTGATACCTCTTGCATGGTTTAAGAACACAGGCATTTCAACGCGCGTTCCAGTCATATCGTTATGAATAAGATTACAGCTTAGTGTATTTACTTCAGCTAATTGAAAGATTTTTGTTATTTCAGGTTTTTTTATGCTTGAAGGATATGGCGAGAATATACTCGTCTGTACTGGCCATTCATTTTCTGCTTCATTTCGTTATGTGCCACAAAAGTTCTGTCTCTGTCAAGGGCAGCTTGCATTGTGGAGGGTATCCAGCTGGCCAAATTCTCATACGTCTATGGCGATCTGATAAAGGTGAGTAGTTTACTTATTCGTTCTGTACTCCATGGTTTACATTTACGCCACAACGTAAGCTCTATAGGAGTCTTACTATTCGAAAGCAATGACCGCCTTCAATTTCGAGCCACCATATTTCAGCTTACAGTAAGCTTCGTAAATTGCAAGAAAGGTTTTGCAACTTAACGATCTTTGCCTGTAGGATGTAACTTTTTTTGTCATAGTACATTTCAGGTTTACTGAAATCCACCAAACATATCTTGTGCACTTTTTTTTGCCTCAAAGCTTGTAACGAGAAAATGACTACGTTTGAAAAAGTGTGATTTCTTCCGGAATGACACAATGTTTTCTCACCCATAATGTGTCGTTGCTTTTGCGGCTGCTGTGCCTGCGTGAGAAGTTTTAAAACTTGAGTTTCCTTTTCAACTTCTTACGGAATTTTATTTCTCAACACACTTAAATCGAGAAAATATTTTACAAAATTCTACACACTCTTAATGCGATAGGGTAAAGTCTGTTTTACTCGTCCTTAGTGGTTTAAACTCGTTCACTACTATGTCAATAGAGGAATTATCGTGCCTCTTGGAAAAAAACAGCTTCTGCACATAGCGGTCTCCGCTTTTGGAAATTTTTATCCATGACCATAAAGATATTTTACTTGATACTTGAATGACCCGTCCTCACTGATTGTGTTAGCCCCGGCATAATCTCCATTTTTTTCGGTGTTTTGCTGGTTTAGCCAATGTAGTCCCTGGAGCGCCGAGGTCAGCCTGGCCAAATTCTGCCCCAGGTCGTCACCACCACAACCAGTCGCTGCTCTTGTGGATCAGAGGGAGATTTTCCACCATGCGACTTTGATACTAGGACAGTGGTGGATCTCGGTATTCGTTTACTTTTACTTAGGCTTCCCGATGGAAACGGTATTGGAAAACTCCTCAACTTGGGACACCCTGCTAAGGGATGAATCTCCCGCTGTAGATCGCAGCCCGACACGCTGGAACACCTCCGGCCATGACGGGCGGTAAACCGCTGGGAGGAAAAAACATATTAAGCAAATTCATTTTTGAACTTTTTATTCATAAATGGGAGGATCTTCCCAACGGTTTACCACCTCATCGTGGCCAGGAAATGTTCCCCGGAGTCGAGCCGCGATGCACAGCGAGTTGATTCCATCCACCCGGCAGGGTCTCCAAAGCCGAGAAGAAGTCCGGCGCCTCCAGCAGGAAGCCCAGCCATGAGCAAACCAATACCAAAATCCACCACCATACTGGCATGAAATTAGTCGCATGGTAGCAAATTTGCGTCTGATCCACAACGGCTGCGATATATATATATGCATGTATATATATGTATACATATATATATATATGTATACATATATATATATGTATACATATATATATGCATGTATATATGTATACATATATGTATATATATATATATATACATAGATTATGCTATAGATTATACTGAATTCTTCCTTTGGTCATATGAAGGAGCCGAGTTGATCACACTCAACATCAACATTTTATATAATGGTTCTATTCAATGAGAGAGTTCATATGGGTAAATACAAATTTTCACCATATTCGTTTAAATTTTGCAAGCCTGGAATAGTCTTATCACATTGTTAGGTTACGTATACACGAAAGGAAGAAAGATGGGATTTTTTCTTCAACCCAGAGGATGTATTGGAGCACATTTGAGTGTTGAGAGCTTGACATTTAAGTCTTAAGACGTTTAGATAATTCCCATAACCTTGCACTAAGGGCCGCTTTCATAGGTTATCAGTTCAGTATAAACGTTGACTCATTACTGTTGAAAGTGGTGGTACTCACTGCTCGTACAAATATAAAGTACATTTACAGATAGTTTTCAAACTCTCTTAATGACGAGTACGATCGAGCTTAAAAAATGAAGTTAGGCTGAAATTCTTGGGATATGTGAAGATTGTCCTTCCAGGTAAATTGGTTGAAAAAGATTGAAACGGCTTGAAATGTAATGAAAAGTTGTAATCATCATGATCATGTCTTTTCTTCTTTCTAGAGCGCAGCAGCCATGCTGAGCTGCTTGGACAAACCTATTCTGATGGTGAAGGAACATTTAAACTGCTAGCACAAAGCAATACGGACGCGGATTGGACGCCAGTGTTGAACATCTATCACGACTGCGATGACGTTAAGAACGTCGGTACAAAACTTGGTAGTATCATTGTCAGGATGTCCTTCCTTTACCTCTGAAACAGTGTTAGCATAAAGTATTTCTCTAAATGGATTGTACTTGAATTCGTTCATAACTTCCCTTCCCATTCAAATTTACTTAATATGTTTTCCAATCTTAAAGTTTTACGTTTAATCCATGTATGACAACTCACGAACTCCGGACCTCACTCGGCCTCGGTCGTTTAATCCAAATCTTATACAGTTCTCAAACCTGAGTTGGTTTTCAATTTGGAGCTTCTAAACACCTTTTTTAAAGAATTTTGTGCATATTTAGAAATAGGAACAATAGCTCTTTTTAGTCTGGACGACGAAAGCTGAATTTTTTGCTTCCTAAAACCTATGTTGAGGATAGCGAGTCACCTAAGGTATGCCGTCACTCATTTAGGAATGAATTTCTCGTATTGCTACTCCTAGCATACTGTAGATTCAGGAAAGAAACGCTCTTAAATCTATCAGAGTTGGTTTATTTTTAGAGAACATTTGATTTGGGTGAATTTAATTTGGAAACTTATGTAAAAGAAGATGAAGAGCGAGTGGAAAAAGTAACAAAGAAGAAACGCAGTCATTATTTGAGGAGAAGGAAAGCAGTCTCAAATGCCAGGTATTTTCTGCTATCCACTAATCTGTTATGGTTGAAAAAACATATTCCCTAGAAGTGTGCTATAATTTTGTTCACCAGTAAAATTGAAAGAAAGATTCTTATCTGCTATTAGCGAATTCTGATTCATAACTAATGGAATAAATATCTGGCTTCCACAATGCCTTCCCAACGGGCTGAACGAGTCCTCTATAACTCGAGGGTCGGCAAGTTTGCACCAAACTTGTTTGACAGCAGAGAAACATTAACCTGGTACATTGATAGGCAACCACAGATTATCTTGAACAAGCCAGATAAGTATTCAATCACTTCCACCATGCGTGATGAAGTCGAATGCAAGTCTCATCACTAAAAAAGTGATCAGTACCGATCGCTCTTTTACTCATTATCAGTTCTTTAACTAATAAAATCTTAAGAGACGAATTGCCGTCACGAAATCAATCAGCTGTTGACCAATTCTCTGAGCCGGACGACAGAAACGATCCCTGGTGACCAAACAGTTAGAAGACGAGAATGATTAGTTTTAAAATGGCAATCGTGGATAAGAAGTGACATCATTCCTTGCATATTTAGCCGAAGTGTGGAGGCATTTGGCCAAGCCTTTTATTTTAATAACTTAAGAGACCGACTTTCTATACGTATTTTATGTATTTTAGCTTTTCATAAAGCCTTATTCTGTCATGATATGTAATAACTGGAATAAATCTTGTGCTCGCTTACGCCTTCTGAATTTTATGGAAAGTGTCCGTATTGGAATTCCAGAAAGCGTTACGATTTTTGTTCATTGTAGAGCTCTCATGTAACATCACTATAGTTCGAGCCACACAGAAAAAATTTTGTTCTTGCAGACATGCTACCTATGAAGGCAGTCCTTCTCATTTCAGTAAGCTTTTGTTCAGCTTTTCGCAAACAGGGGGTTGCAGTGAAAGGTCAGCTGATTTGTGGAGAAACACCGCTGAGAAATACAAAGATCAAAATCTACGATCTGGATAGAAGTGAGGGCTAGCGAGATTTTTGATACCGTAAACTTGCCCAATATCAATTTAGTCGATGAGCCATGCTTTCTTTGTAGCCCTATCGTTGGACCACAACGAATAAGAAGTGTAGGGTAGAGGTTGTGCAATCCTCTGCTTGATCGTGATTACTGATTATTTCGCTCAATATCGTGTTTGTAAAGTAATTTGGAAAGCGAAGTGGACTTCACCTCTCTGTAAATGAAGTAGCAAATACCAATGGAAGGTTTGACTTCCGCCCACAGTTTTAGACGTTACAGATCGACGAATTTGTCGCTCCGTTTTCTAACGCAGTGTTCACAGTAAATTGTCACCAATCATCATCATCAGTGTTTCCGCCATTACTTTCGAACTGTATTTTTTGTGCTGTACATTAAAGGAAATCTTTAAGTATAAAGTACAAGCACGATAGAGAAATAAAACCTACTAGACGTTTAGATTTCGGTGACAGCGACGACCTCTTGGACGAAGGTTACACTGACAAAGACGGTGGATTTGCGTTATCTGGAACCACACGAGAGCTGACCGACATTGAACCCGTGCTGTTCATTTACCATGATTGTGAAGACGGAATAAGGGTTCGTTTCTTTTCTATAAACACTCTTCAACATTCCACTTCATGTCATTACTTCTTTATCTTTTGAAAAATGTGATTCATTTTCAAATAATAACCGGAATTTACCTACTTGGACACTTAGATGACCCACTTTCTCTGGTTGTGTGGGTACCAGAATAATTCTCATTTTTTCGGAGTTTTATTGATCTAAATATTGTGGTTCCCTGGAGTTCCAAATCCAACTTAGACAAAGTCTGTTCCATGTCGTCACCGTCACAGGCACTCACTGACCTTGTGGATCAGAGAGAGATTTGCTTCTACGTCAATAGCTTGATACGGGGAAGACAGTGAACGGTATTGCTTTACTCTAAACTAGGCTTCCGGATGGAAATATCGGACTCCTTCTCAGCTTGAGAGACCGTGCCAGTAGAATGAATCCCCCCGATGTACGTTGCAGTCCGACACGCAGGAACATCTCCGAGCCACGATGAGTTGATAAACCGTTGGGAGGATAGAAGCAACTATGTGTGATAAATGATACTCGACGGCTTGGCATATCTAAGCGCACATAGAGCCTGCTAGTATCACGATCCTTGTTGCAAAATATAAGAATTGGTAAACTTCTGAAATGTAGCATCTATTCTGCATGATCCTCTCCTTGCGAAAATGATATCCTTTCCAAACAAGCTGGCTCCTCAACTTGGAAAAGCGTGGAAGTTACAAAATTATATGTTATAATTTCGTCTTAACTTTTATTTACTGCTTATTGATTTCGAACTCAGCTTCAGCTAAGTTCAATGTTTATTTGTTCTCCTCAAATTACTCCTTTTGACGGGTGATAGCTGGTAACGTAAAATCATAGGTCATCAATGATCATCAATCACCAAAAAGCAAAATAAGAGCCATGTTTGGTGTGGTATGTAGCACGTGTTCCCTTAGCAAGCGAAATGGGTGTTCGATGAGTGCCATTTGAGTTTACCATAATAACTAAGACCACTCATAGTAGTTACAATTCCAGAAACCCTACTGTCGGGTTAGTTGTGGAGCCTCAATAGACACTATCATAGTAAAGTAGGCTACAAAATTGTAATTTGAGAGCTCTACTAACCGATGTCGTGTCTAAAAATTTGACACGGAATCGAATCCCCTCCTCTTTCGCGCGGCACTTCATTTTTCTTGGAAAGGAGAGAAGACCGCAAGGTTTAAAGAACGAAATTCCAAGACAACAATGAATTCGGATTTTGTTCGGATTATTAGTGATACTATGTGAAGATACTGTTATCGGTAGCATAGAGAGGAATACGATTGGCTCACTCAGAACCTTTGCCTTAACGCCGTGAAAGATGAGAATTCAAAATTCTCCAGGAGACATCTATCTTCAAAAACACTTGTGCTGATACGTCAACTTGGAATCGCTCGAGCTGGAGCACGAGCCAGGTTGAAGCCTTCTAAAAACTGGCAAACGCTCCGTTTTCGATCGGCGGGCAACATTTCGACGACATGTACAAGATCTTCTAGCACTTTGTGCGGAAACGGTTAAAATGTTAGAAGGAACGTTAAATGGCGTAGACGATAAGGAAATGCGGATATACGTAAATACGGACCTTTCTGCCGGTAGTTTTCGACCACCCCTTTGAGATTAGTTGCCACAGGTCTCAAATCTCACCATGGAATTTCCCGAAATAAATCAACAAAAGTTGGCAGTTACTTTTTATGATCACTAACGGCCGCCGTTCCTGCTTAGCGCTTATCAGTTCATCACTCTCTTAAATTAATGGAAGGGTTTTCCAGATTTTGTAAGCTTAACAGAATGTTGAAGAATCAATTACAAGAAAGTGCAACCGACATTTAATAATGCTGTGGCGCCATAGTTATTAGGACTTCTGTAAAACTTCAATAACAAATGAAGAATACGATAATGGCGTTCTATCGCAGAATGCACTGAAAATAATAGCAACGTAGTTTTTGTCAACAAATGTCCGCTGAACGCCAGAGATTTCTTATTTCCAGCCTTGTCAGAAGCGAGTTCGTATGACGGTGCCGAAGCGATTCATTCACAGAGGAACTCCGAAAGAATGGTTCGATGTGGGAGCATTGAATTTGTCGCAGACTTTTCCCAATCAGGATCGAAGCTGCAACCATTAAACTCATTTATTTGTAAACAAAATTGCTATAGGTATCGTAGATATGTTGTCCAATAAAGGTTAGCTTCAAAAATGTCTCCCGTTTTCGCTAAAATCGTGACCTTAATTGGATAGCAGAAGTGATTACAAGGTTGAATAGTTTACGCGGTGCTTCTACATCCAATGGATTTCACCTCTACGAAAACTGACTTGAATAATTTTTGTTCTCATCATTGACGGTCCTTTATGAAATTTTAAGAAAAACAGCTTTAGTTTCATTCCTTTTCGTAGAACGCAACAACAACTGTAAATAAATGTGTTTAAAGAAGGAAAACAGATCCACATTTGGACTGGTCAAAAGTTTTGCGAAAATTAGACAACCCGTATAGCTCCCAAACTCACGAGGAGCTGCGTTTTAGCCTTTATTCGTCTCGATCTATGGAGGAGTGGTAGTTTAACAACATTGAAAAATAGAGAATAAGGCTTTCTGCTTTTCAAGTCCGTATTGGGATACGTCATGCGCCTGACTTCATTAAGCATTGCTGGAAGTGCTCTATGCACATCTGGCTTGTGAAATAACTCACGGTGGTCTGCCGATGAATTAAATCAGTGCTGCTATCCTCCTACACAAGTCTGATACTAATCAGCTGATCTAGGAGGAATGGAAGGCCTGGTGGGTCTGAGCAGCAAGATCGGGCCAGCAACCACGTATGTATTGCAGGGCACCTCTAATCACATCACTACACACGTCCTTATTAGTAAAGAAATAAGTGGGAAAAAAGTGGCTATAGGAGTCATTCGTTCGAAAGCTATGAGGGGGTAGAAAATGGAATGCATTTTGGACATATTTGAAAAAATATTTCAGAAAGCCTTTACACTGGCAGGAAATGACAGGGTCAGTATTGGACTGGATTACTTACTAAACAACTAATCACTGTTAACCTCGGCACTGATTGAAAATTCGTTGTTTTTCTTCAATAAGCAGATACGAGGTTGTTATTATAGGATTTATTAGGATGCAATAGCTGACGTTTCGGCGGTTTCGCCTTTTTCAGAGTCTGGAAAGGTCAAATTGAAATGCGATCTACTCAACCAAACACTTTCATAACCCTAGCAGATCAAACTTAACAAATAACTTTGTATTCCCATAAGAAACAGCTTCATTTAAACACGTACCGTTTATTTGTTGTATCTCAGTTAGTTGGTGAAAAAAAAAACGTAAGAATATAGTGGTTCATTACCTCTCCTCTCATGCCTCACACACTAAAAGGGCGCTTGTAAGAAATATGTTTCGAACCGCCGTCAGCGTTTGCACAGGTAGAGAGGATCAGATGGAAGAATCCTCGAAATTGGCGCGCCAAATAGCCATTTCAAATGGTTGCGAAACTGTAGCTTCTCGGCATGGGCATAGAGGAAAAGCCACGCCCCAGAGCGATAATTCTAGCGAAAACAAGGCTTCGTTTTTCTTACCCTTTATTTCAAACGAAATAAGTACAGCCATAAAACGTTGCTTAATAAGGGCCGGTCTAGAAAATTCCATAAGAGTGATGGAAATACCATCGGATGCTAGGACGCCAGCTGGGTCTCAACCGCCCATATAACCATCTATGTATAACGAAAAACTGTATAATTTGCCCTGACGGTAGAGACGGTGATTGCATGAGTTCGGGTACAGTCTATCTGATCACATGTAAAGCGTGCGGGGAAGAATACGTTGGCGAAACGGGTAGACCGCTATGCGTCCGCATAAAAAAACGCCTAGTCGGCAAATCTAAATTAAAACCAAACACTCCACTAGGCGGGCATAGGATTCAGGAACACAACGGAGAAGATTTTGAAGAAGGTGTCACTATCCTCACGCAGGAATCGAAAACATCAGCACGTAAAACTCTTGAAGCGCTTTGGATCAATTGCAAAAATTCAAAAGTGAACCGCAAGGAGGAGTGTCTTGTCATCACGCGTGACCTGGCGCCATACCTCAGGCTGATCCAATGACCTGACACAGACACAATTATCGCCCATGTATTACTCTGTACGGCTGATATCCACCAACTAACTTAAATACTTACAACGAATAAACGGTTGGTGTTTAAATGAAGCTGTTTCTTGTGCGAATAGAAAGTTATTTGTTAAGTTTTATCTGCTGGGGTTATGAAAGTGTTTGGCTGAGCAGTGTTTCGCATCTCAATTTGACCTTTACAGACTCCTAAGAAGGCGAAACCACCGAAACGTCAGCTACTGTATCCTGATCAATCCTATGATAACAACCTCGTGTCTGCTTATTGAAGAAAAACATCGAACTAACTACTCTGCCTATTTATACCAGCAATCCTTTGTTAAAACTAGGCCCACAGAAAGAAAAATCAGTCATGAGAATGTCACTCATCTGAAGAAAATTGCCTTCACTAAAAACGAAACATAATCATATCGTTTTCGAAAAACAGCATGAGAGAAGAGATAGAGTACTGTACGACTAGTAAACTAAAGTGGAATCTGTCCATATTTGCTAAAATATTCCACCTCTAGTAAATAAATGCTGAAGACTGATTTTTTTACCCCTGAATATAGAATGTTGGAAAATTCCTTCACTTAAAGATGAAGAGCGTCGTGCTTAAGGGTGTTGCACTACAGTACACCCATGGTCACTAAAATAGGCCTCTCTTAGGAGAGCTTGCTGCGGTCCATAAAGGTCGGCGTTACTAAGCAAAGGTTTAATATAGCCTTTTAACTACTCGTTACGCTGGGTGTACCTTATTAGTTGTTAAGTACGTTGTCAGTTTTTTTGTCACAAAACGTGTGGAAATCGTTTGATAGTGATTGCTTCGACGATGAACTACACCTTCTTGCTCCAACAGCACGTACTCACGACTAATCAGTCCGTTTCCACGGGTAACAGATAGGCAGTGGGTTGTGCGACCGCCTCTATCGCTCGCACAGTTCTTTCAAAAAATACACAATCTCTACTCCTCCGCCGTTGTTTTCGTAGTGTCACTCCGATTTCTGTGCCGAAGTGTTTTTTCGTAGTGTATTTACCATTTAGGCAACACTTGCCAAGCACTGAAGATTAGTGGTATCTTTATGCTCTATTGTGTATTTATCTACATTCCATCTCTGTTTTAAAAAGTTGTAGTTTGCACTTAGAAAAAGTTGCTAGCGGACTGGTTGAGAGCTTGTTCCGTCCCTATCCATAGGACAGTTCCAACTTCGAATTACTTTTTAAAGCTGAGCTTATTCTCATGAGGAAACAATAGTTGTCCTTACTATCCTTACAATTTCTAAACTTTTTCAACAGAAACAGTTTGTTCTCTATCTTTAGATCTTATATTGCTTTGGTAAATAATGATGTCTATAACTGTTCACAGCGATGGAAGCAGGTTTCAGGTAGAAGTACTGCTCTACAGTTTCTTGAAATTTTACTCTTCACATTTTTCGATTTCTAAAGTCATTAAAATATTTTTGTTTTTAGTTAAACTAACTGGAAATTTGTGCCGGCGAATACTTGACATTCTCTTACCCATGGTGGAATTGATCAATTTGTAGAGAATGTAGAGAAGTTTTAATGGGATAGCTTAAAAATAATATAAGACATACGGAAGTTAATCAACGGTTTGCCAATGACGTTGCATTCGCGCTGCGACGTCGCTCGAATATCTTTATTACAGAATTGACGCCGCGTTTTATTAAAACTGGAGGTGTGCTGTAGCCACAGCGAACACCGCCACCGTAGAAGATAACTAGGTGTTCATTCAGTAAGCTAAATAATTCGTCAGGCCAAGGTCCCTCTATCTACCTCTCCGAATGCACGAGTAATGTAGAGGATACAATAGATACTTAATGGGACACTGTGATGGCAAGATTACGTCTAGGAAAAAACAATTGCGTCAACAATTTTCCGTAAAATTTTTGTTCATGTGAGTTAGTATGAACCTGTGCTGATTCCAGGCACACGCTAGCACTGGAATCCTCCATTGTATGGGGACAATGAGAGCTAAAAAAAACAAACACGACGTCAAGAGAGTGACCGGGATGAAAAGACATCGCTCATTGCGGGACCTTTCATGATGTCGCAAATGATCTATTTTGTTCAACACGAGACAGTGGAGAAGCGGACTACGTTGGTGCCCTTTTCAACGTAAAGTTCGTCATTGACAATGAGTTCTTGGAACGAGTATCGCCTCTCATCGGATGTTGCAAATAAAAAAACGTGAATCAATATCGGCTTTGACGATCTTAGTCTTCTATACTAAAAGTCAAACTATTGCTACGATGAAAGAGTGGCGTTCTATCTGGAATTGAAGGAGTTCTTCATTGAAGATCATGTTTTCTCCAATACGCCCACAATTCCTTAGGTCCTATTTTCAATGCTGGATGTAGGGGCCTCTAAAAGAGAGTAGAACGACAAAACATACCACATCATACCAAATTAAAGGCTTTGTCTAATCGGTAGCGCTGTACTGTCATAATTCTGAATGGTATCAGATCATGACGGAAATTTTTCTTGTATGAGGAATGGAAACACAAGGATTAGACAGCCAATTCTGGAAACAATCATAAATATGGACTCGTTCTACTGTTATCGATAACGCTAATGAAGAATGTAGCTCGTTCATCCAGCACCTTTGTGAGAAACGATTTTTTGTATTTCTTACGAACAAATATAAGGCGTTACCTTATTCCTTATTGACGGAAGGTCTGACGTTTATGCGGATTCAAAGCCTTGAAAGACCAAGTTGATTGCAATTTAGCCAGCCAAACAGACCCACAACCAAGCAGAGAAAGCACTAAACGAAAAATTTAGTCGCATTGAAAAAAGGATTATTGAAGAGAAAATTGCAAAATTTGATTTTTGAACAAAAGAGTACTAACTGAAACAAGAGTGATACATTCCGAAATATAATCGTGCCTGGTTCGACGGTACCCCATTTGTTCTCGGTGAAGCCTTGTCAGGTAGAACCTTCGACGAAGAGCAATAAGAACTGTGCTTTATATAATCGTAAAAATCGATTTTAATTATAACACTGTAAGAAAATTGCGTTCTGCTGGAAAAATTTGTAGACCCCAATAACTTGAACTAACTTAATCAATGAAGAGGAAGATTTACCGAATGCTAATACAATGAAATTATTTTAGTACACTACTATTTCAAGCAGCCTAAATTATTGTTGTTACACGTGATTACAATTCTGGAAGGAATAATAGTTACGGCAGCTTTGACGAAGCACGTGTCAGACCAGAAGTTCTCACTCTGGTTTACGCTCTAAATTGAAGATTGAAGCGACCATAGCATGGCTATTTCAGATGATTATCAAATTCATTCCATGTAAACGTTCCTTTGATAGGAGATCATCCGAATTCGTATTTAGTGCCTTCCTCTCTTTTCGTATACTCTTAGAATCATTGGAATGACTCTCGGACCGATTTTGACTACCTTCCCAAGTTGATAAGGATCGCCAGACATGAAGACTGCATGTTACTTCTACTTTCATCACTGGTGTGATCAATGCTAACCGAACACCACGTTCTTTCAAAAATATCAATACCATTAATTCTCATAAACTTTTCGGATATCTACTCAATCTGAAATGTGCTTTTTAGATGGAAAGGTGCTGGTGAAAGAGGGATTTTTGAAGTGTCGACGACTGCCGGTTTCAGAAATGGGGTTGTGCCAGTCTGCTGAAGAAAAGCAACTCGTTCAGAAGAGTAAGGCCATAGATAAGGAAATGATGCAGGGCCATATCGCTCAACAGAAGGTCGTTAAGCTTCTTCTTTTAGGTGAGTTCCAATAACGTCAATTGATTGCACCCTATTTATGAACGCAATGTGTCATTCCAACATGAATTAGTTGCATGAAATTTGTCAAATTTTAAAGGTTCCATCTGAAATCTGATATGGAAGGAATCGCAATGTACATCTAAGAATGCCGAAAAGATGGCAAAATTTCATAAAAAATCACTGAGGTATGCTGACTAGGAGTAGGTCAGCCGTTAAGTTCATGTGTTCCGTTAAGTTCCTCAACGTAGATAATATTGAAAACTACATATTAGTGGAGTTCAACAAGGTGTGAGCAGCTTGCTCAGAAATGAGTGGGATGATTAAGCTTCCCAATGCTCTCTCTAAAGTCTTCTTGATCTTAAATCACTGTGTCCAGTTTTAAAGGCAATGAAACTGTGGACTTATCCTCTATATCTCCTATATCTCGAAGATTTCATAATCGTGAGAACCACAGGAAATTGAAACACCACGTAGGAGCATAGAAAAATCTGATTCGAATCCGCTTAAACGAATGGAAAGCATTCTTTCCTTTTTAGTCTATCGACTGGTCACATACTAATCTTTAATATATCTATAACATATTCATGTGCCCATCATATGGTACTCGTGTGATTTATAAGTAGACCAGAGTTCTGGCAGCTCATTGATTAGAAAATTTTGCGTGTGTGCTGCAGTAGGCCGATCTGCACTGCAATATACTCCGATTCGGTCGCTGGTTCGATCACGGGCCCGTTAATATTTTAAGGGTCGCTAAATTGGTACAAGGCTTGTTTGGAAGAATAGAAACACTGCATTGAAAGTGGTAAACCACCGCAAGCGATTGTACAGGTATACCTTCAATAGTTGATGAAACAGAATCCTTGTCGCGCCAGCAAAAGATCGTTTAAAGCCGAACGCTTTATTCGTTTATACTTTCATTCAATACTCCATCTAGTCATCTCTAAAGAATTGAAAATGCTTTTAACTTGACTCGGTGCGTTTTCTGTCAGTCATCCTATCATTTGAAGCCCTTGCACACTGCAAACCAATATTGTTTCTTCAAAGATTTTCAAGCCTACTTGGATGACTTTCCTCCTAGTTTTTCCAAAAGAGATTTCTAAACATTTATGCGGCATAAGAAGGGTCAGCTTAACTCGGGTACTAATCACCTTTATAAAGGCGTAGTATCGCTTTTATATTAAGGACGGATAAAAGATGGACAGTTCGGCGTTGATAAACCCTTGAGGGATGTGCCATACCTTCGACTTAATTCGTAGGGTCATAAAGGTGACCGAATGCATGCTTAACCTCTCAAATGACTGTCGGTTCTCCACTGTTATATCGAGTCACTACTACTCTCTTCCCAACGAAGTCCGTAACCAACTTGCTGATCTCCAAAAGCGTGGAAAAATGGATGAGTCTGTGGCGCAGAATCGAACCAAATAGCACAAGTGTATTGCAGGGCACCTTGATTACCGGGCCGTGTGCACCCCAATATGTTTTCACTTTCCTGTTATTCGCTAAAAGAAGAGACGCGCTCTTTATTATAAAGTATTTCAAGAAGGTCGACTTGAAGAAATGAGTGTTCTGCTCTTCGTTGAAAAGTCTGACAACAGTGGAACGCTCGCATTCATCTCAGATGGGTTGGCGGATGCACCATATTCATACAATTATGTCCTTTTTAAAGTTTTTTTTTTCAGGTTTCAAACATTTCAATAAAGTATCCGGGTGATGATTACACACGTGACTTCTGTAGTTATCAAACAATAGGGAAAAATCGTAATGATTTTCATTTAGGAGCTGGAGAATGTGGAAAGAGCACCGTTTTAAAGCAGATGAGGTGAGAAGTTGAAAGCTGTCTACTTTCTTATGATCTGGCGGTTTTCGTTGCATCTCTTCGAATTAGAGCAACTATTAAAGTACGACTAAGGGCAATTATCGTTATAGGATTCTGCACGATCACGGCTTTTCTCAAGAGGAAGCGGACCAGCAGAAAGGCGTCGTGTACAACAATACTGTGCAAGCAATGGCGATGATCCTGCGTGCAATGAATAGCTTAAAAATCACATTTGATGATCCTGCCAGAGAGGTAGGCAGATAGGCACATTAAATCTGTTGTCTCCCTGCATCATAGCTCTGTAGGAAAACAAATCAAGAGCTAGCAGTTCACTCATGTCGCATTAAGTGACTTGAATTGCTAAAATAAACTTCCGTAAACTGGTTTGAATTAGTGAAGTCATCACTCCTACAAATATTTGAATTGCTACGCAAAATAGCATTTAGAGCTTTGTTAAGGTTTTGTTAACTACCGTTTTCTTTCCAATAAGCTTGTTAGATTTGAGAAATCGAAAGCCTAAATTATTTAGACATGTTTTTATAACTGGACCGCTGAACAAAAGTCCGTCGAAATAGTCGCATAAAAGCACAGTGTTGCTAGAATGATTTGAACTGTTTTGTTGGAATTGTAACAATCGAATGCGATTTTTTAGAGTCTGGAGTTTCATATATATATATATATATATATATATATATATAAAGCTAAAAAAGTATAAAGCTCTCGGTGCTGATCAATCCCTAAGGGATGTGCCACGCATTCGACTTTATTAAGTATCGTTGGAGGTGATTGAATGCATATCTGGCCTTTACAATGACTTGCGGTGGCCTACTGATGTATCGAGCCGGTGCTGCTATCCTCCCAGGCAAGTCTGATGGTTTGGTGCCAATTTGCCGACCTCTGAGGGATGGAAGGCTTGGTGGTCACGGACGCCGGGATCAATTCCACGTGTGTGTCACAGTGGCGCTTCCAACCACTGCGCCACACGTGCCTCGATATATACGTATATCTATATATATTAACATATAGTGTACTAAAAAGATAACGCATGAAACCCTCAGCGCAGATCAGATACTTAACGATGCTCTATGCATTCAACTCTATTCGTAGGATCGTAAAGGTGAGTGAATGCATGATTGGCCTATAATGTTTGTTGCGATTCCTTATAGACTTATCAGATAGATGTCTTTTTTCTACACACTTAGCAGTGTGGTAGCAGTTTGCCTACCTCTTCGAGATGGATGACTCAGTTAACGCAGGGGTTTAATATTGCATAGTGCTTTATTCTTGGAAAGAAAACGTTAAAAGAATACTTTATATCTAATAGCTCACATTCATTGCATTGCAGCTACAATCCAAGTAGCTATTATGACTACTGAAATGGAATAAGCGGCGCTGTAACACGCTGCCCAGCAGCAAACACGTGACCATTGGTTCAATCGCTTACCTCGGGGTCATCAAGCGTTCAACTTACCTGGAGTCGGTAAATTGGTACCCGACATGTTTGCGAGGATAGCGGTGCGGACGTGATACATCGGTAGGCCACCGCGAGTCATTGTAAAGGCCAGATATGCATTCACTCCCTCTAACGATGCTTAATGATGTCGAATGCATGACTCAACGCTCAGGGAATGATCAGAGCCGAAAGTTCTATCCTTTTAATTTGAAATACAAAGTTGCCTGTCACGATGATACAGATTTCTTTCATGGGACGAAATTCGGTAGTACTACACTGCCCATTCAAGTGAGGGTTGAAATTTAGGCCGATGTTCGTGTAGTTTTGGACACAATCAAAGCCGGTCAGGAGTCGGAACCTTTTACTCCAGAACTCACGCAAGCGTTGAAAAATCTCTGGGCCGATTCGGCAATAGCAAAGGCGATAAGCCGTGGCAATGAGTTTCAGCTGACTGAGAGTGCTCCACAGTGAGTTCTCAGTTAAATGGCAACTCCATGAAAAATGAACCATGATAAAATGTTTTAGACTGCATGAAAATGGCTATCATTGCTATGGTTGTCGAAAAACTTTTGTAGTAACAAGACAATTCTTACTTCGTTTATTTCATGGAATTCCAGATGTTGCAAAGAATAAAATTCTTGATTACAGCTTCTTGAGTTCAATTGATCGCATTGCTGCAAAGGACTACATTCCTAATGAGCACGATATTCTACTTTCTCGAATAAAGACAACTGGTATAGTAGAAGTGAAGTTCCAGATGAAAAACGTTGATTTTCGGTAAGTTTCGTGGTTACGATTCCGATAATACTTAATAGTCGTTAATGGGCCGTAGTGTTTTAGACGGCGTTACATTCCGTAAAATGATGAACAAGCACATACTTGGATGGATGTGAAGCATGGTGAACACAAGACCATAAATGTTTTAGTTGTTTTTAGTTATAGAACATCTATAGATACAATTTAGAAGGGAAAAAGTAAAGTTTCTCAGTCATCTTAGACTTGGTTCGACAAAAGTCGATTATTTCTAATGACTGTAGTGTTGGACCAGCAATCATTGAACTTGTTATCAAACCATGAATACTCAGGCATTCATTTAATTAGGATATCTAGGAAATACTCATTAGAAGGATAGAGGATAAAGCTCTCGGCATTGATAAATTCCTGAGAGATGCGCCATCCATTCGACTTCATTAAGCATCACTGGGGTGATTCAATACATAAGTATCCTATACAATGATTCGTGTTCACCCACCTATGTATGAGTCAGTGCCGCTATCCACCTAGACAGGTCTGATACCGATTTGCCGGCAGCGGAGGGATGGAAGGTTTGGTGAGCACATGGGTTCGTGATCAAACCCATGTGTATTGCAGGGCACTTCAAACCAGTGCGCTACATGTGCCCTATTGATTCGTTACAGAGTAGAAGTAAATTCGAAATAGTCCTTTTTCTTACTGTTTCTGAAATAACAACACTTTCCCGTATAACATTGTATGACACTTTGCCATTTACCGAAAGTTTATTGATTTCCCATTTGTGGTCAGATCAAAGTGTCAGCCTTGTTCTCCTACTTCGGGTATCGTTCTGCAGGAAATTTTGGTAACTTTTTTTCTATAGTAAAATTACACTTTCCTGGATTAAAGAAACCTTCGCTGAGATCTAAATATGCCGGTAAACTGTTGCGAGGAAAAGCATCAATGTGCTCTATTTACGTATCGTCAGAGCTTCGATTTTAGACAACTGTCGGTAGTAATTGACAGATTCCTTACAGTTCAAGATATTTTCCGAAGAGTAGATGAGTCGTATGAATAGCAAAGATGAGTAATTTTTTGAAAACTGAGTTAAACTCTAGAATTCCGTTCGTTCGTGTTCAGAGGCCTCAGATTCACGCCTGGGTAACCGAGACGTTCGAACTTTAGCACACATTTTTATCACCATTAACTTCATTGTAGTCGTCATCGTGATCTTTGATTTCATCGTTACCATTTAGAAAAGTGGTACGAATTAAATTTCAAGAGAGAGGAACAGGAGATGTACCATTTTTGTGGTCTATGCGAAAACACATTTGCCCTTGGTGCCCTTCTAAAGATTGTATCAAGTTCGCTGTGCTTAGATCTGTTCACTGCTTTCCATTTTTATGTAACCTGTCGATATTTCAACGAGAAATGATGATCTGAAATAGTGTGCAAAGACAGCTTTAATGGTCACTCTTTCTTGTGGCTCTCCTTCCCATTATTTCTATCCGGTGAGCATCACCTCAGACATGAACCTCCTTGCCAGTCACTCTCATATTGTTCATTAACCATCTTCGCACCACAATCCACGAAAGCTGGTGAAGTGTCTTGTCAGACTGCACAGAAGTTCTTATAAAAAAGTGAAATATTATGTAAGGTTTTAAACAACAAGCGCAGGCAGTTGATGTTGCACGTACAAATAAAGAATTTGATGAATGTCTCGTTTCCTTTCTTTCAAACTAAATTGGCGCAGCCTTTGTGCTAGCGCACTTATTTCCCTACTCTGCCTTTCTTGACTTTCTCTTACTTGTTTTCAACTTTCCAGAGTGTTTGACGTTGGCGGCCAGCGTTCTGAGCGAAAGAAATGGATTCATTGTTTCGAAGATGTCAACGCCATCATTTTCATCGCTGCCATTTCAGAATACGACCAAGTACTATTCGAAGACGAAACTACGGTTCGTCTTGCTACCGATTTTTAAAATATCGAGCAGAATTCTGCTTGGTTCTTATCTCCATTTCTAGCCAGTTTACACCAAGAGCGTTAGGAACATGAGCGCATAAATACTTGTACTTTTTTGATTTCAATTCCAGTTTTTGAAGTCAGGACGAACAAGAGTTCACTGGAGGAATGTGAGTGCTGTTTCAGAATCGGATGATCGAATCGATGAGGTTATTCGAGTCGATTTGCAACAGTCGGTGGTTCATCAATACCTCAATGATTCTTTTTCTCAACAAAAAAGATCTGTTCGCCGAAAAGATTCAGCGAACGAATATCACAATCGCTTTTCCTGACTACAAAGGTTATTTATTGACTTCAACTACTCGAATTTTAAATAGAAGGATGAAGGATAAAGTTTCCGGCGTTCACCAGGCCTTTAGAGATGAGCCATAGGTTTGACGTCACCATGCATCGTTAAAGCCAATTGATTGCATAGCTGGTCTTTACAATGACTTACGATGCCTCACCGATGTATCGTATCAGTGTTGCAACCCTCCCAGACAATTCCTGTACCAATTTTGGGATCGCGTAGGAATGAATGTTTGGTCAGCCCGGGATGCGGGATCGAAACAACAACCATACTTGTTCTGCAGGGCTTTATAACAACGTTACACCGCCTTCTAACTTTTTAAATATAAACGTGAAATACATGAGCGTGTAATGTTCTGAGGAAAAATGCCCTTAGACAAATCAAATAAACGAAACTAATTTCCTTTTTACCCTATTTATACATGATGCCATTCCGGACTCAGTTTGCACTTAATAGGAAGCAAAAAACAGGGAGGGCGAGTGTAGGATAGGGTTAAAGTGTCCTGGAATAAACACATGATCGTCGCATCGATCCCGCTCGCTGTGATCACCAAGCCTTCCTTCCTTCTGGCGTAGGGAAATTATTATCAGACTTAATTAGAAAAATAACAACACTGATTCGATGCATCACCGCAGGTCATCGCATTGGCCAAATATGAATTCAATCATCTCCAACGATGCTTAGTGAAGTCAAATGCTTGGTGCATTCTTCGTGGATTGATGAACGCCTAGAGTCCTATTCCGTTGTTAAGAAGCAGATCACAATTCAAAATTGTGCCGTAGGGAAAACGAGATGCATCCTAACTATCCAGTGATCCGTTTTGCAACTCAGCCGCTTTTTCGTTTAATCGAAAACTGGTTTTAATTCTGATGCCGTCAGCTTTTAAAACGAAATTTTTGTACCCTTTAATATACAATTATGGCAATAGTGCCGTCTAAATTTGTGACACGCCGTTTCCATAGCAACGTAGACACGCCTACGTCCTTTCATTTCTTTACATTACAAAAATTTGAGAATTAAAATCTTTATAAGCGCGAAAAAACCCCGTAATTGGCTGCCCGTCAACGTTAGGGATTTTGTTCTCATGTTAGAAATGACTCGTGATGACCATTCATAGCAGTGTTATTGCAACACGGTGTAGTACTCGGTACCTGAATAGCTCGTCTTCACAACGAACAGCGAGGACTTCAGCAGAATTCTTTTCTGAATGGTAATTTGCTTCTCATACAAAATCTGCTGTTCCTGGAGTTCCAGAAAAATCGTGTAAAAACTTTTGGACGTAATGCCATAAAGGCCATAGACTCCACAGATTAACAAATTTTTAGGTGTTACCTCTAGAAAGTATGAGATTTGAGAATCCTCATCCACTCTAGCCCCGTCAAAACGTGATTGTAGTAACGTATACAGAGTTGAATGTATACATCTGTAAATATGGTTTTGCCAGAATTTTGTGAACCAAACGATGAAATTGTGGTTTTTGCCCTGACTAGAGTGCCTGAAAACTTAACAAGCTTGTAGGAAACGCTTTTCACAACCGGTGAAAGCACGAGTAACCAGTTTTAATAGGAATTTAACAAAATATTCGAGAAATAAAAATTTTTAAAAAAGCCATTCTGACTTTTCCTAAAGCAGCGATCCACATGAACAACATGTTTTCTCGCAGTATGTCATATCTTTCTAGAGGATAAAATAAGAGAAAGGTGACTGATTTGTGAGGCCTGGAAGTCGTCATCCTTTTGTGATGCATAGATTCGAACTGTATTGGGAAAACGCACAAAATCTCACAACGTTTAACCTTATCAATAATTTCTGTAATGCTGAGATATTTGCAAAACTCCGGACGAACGCGGTGGGGAACGAACGCGCTATTGTTCTTTCTGGGGTTTATTATCAAACTTTATTAGAAAAATAACAACACTGATTCGATGCACCACCGCAGGTCATCGCATTGGCCAAATATGCATTCAATCATCTCCAACGATGCTTAGTGAAGTTATATTTCGCAACAAACCCTGCCGTTAAAAAGAACAGGAAGTAAATAAAAAGGTTAAGATTGTGATTATAACTATAGCCTCAGCTTAGCTGGATACAATGCCGATTTGGGCTCTCTCCGTTTATGGGTGATTGCTGATGGCAAGTGATCGATAGAACTCGCTAAGAGACAGGCGAAACGAAGTACCGGCATGGTGTGGTGGTAAACGTGTTCCTCCCCGGAAAGGACAACAGCGCGTTCGTTCCCCACAGCAGACACCTGTGGTCCGGAGTTTCGCAAATATCTTAGCATTACAGAAGCTATATTTCGCAACACACCCTACCGTTAAAAAGAATAGGCGGTAAATAAAAAGGTTAACATTGTGATCCTATTAATAATGTTCGTCATGTGCAGAGATAAATACGCTTTAAGTTTAGGGTTAGATGGCTAAACGTCAAAGTTTGATTTGTTCCAGCCAAATATGGATCAGAATGTCGTCATTAGATTACAAATTGCATAGAAATATGTGAAAATAATTATAGGTGCACAAACGTACGAGGAGGCGACGGCTTTCATCGAGATGAAATTTGAAGGACTGAATGCGAATCCGGAGAAGACGATATACATACATCAGACATGCGCCACCGACACAAATCAAGTGCAGATCATCCTCGACTCCGTCATCGACATGATCATCCAGGCTAATTTACAGGGTTGTGGTTTGTACTGATCGATCTCGTCTCACTCATTCTTCTTTTGATGGCATTAGCCATTTACGTTATTCACAACAGAATTCTATTCCATGGTGTTGCCTTCTTCGTTCCATTAAATATTCGACGTCATGAAGACGTAGCTATTCATCTTATAAAACTCTTTAACTCAATATCTCTGTACGTGACTCGGTTGTCTGGCCGCGTAGACACTTTAATTGTTGTTTTTCATTTTTTTCTTTTTTCAAATCTTTTTTCCATCTTTTATGATTTTCCACTCGTATGATTTGATAGATTTTGATGATTTTAACTAGAAAGTTATTACATTTTTCATTGATGTTCAAAAGACCAGTGTACCATTGTGGTACTGAAGTTGAAGACAGGTAAAAGGCGATTGTCGGCATAGTCACCTGTGCACAACATCGAATTCTTATTAGGGCGGATCTCTGTCGTTAAATTAAATGCATTATGTAAAACGAATTATATAGTTTTGATATTATATCTTTGGGTACTACACTGTTTTCGATAAGAAGGAAAGCTAACTACATCTTTGATTCTTTGTCGACTTAGGGGAATATTTCCTTAATAGAATATCTGCGCCATCACTTTTTTCCTTTTCTTCTTAAAAGCTAAGAGATTGCTACAATTGCGTGGTAAATTTGAGAAGTTGAAATCATTTGGATAGAGCTGCTGTGTCGCGAAAAAATGATTTCGACGGCATTTTCGCTGCCATGTTAATTGGTCGCTTCGTTTAAGACTGTGTGAAAAGCTGATTACCGCGTTGATTTAAAAATTTTTAAGACCATTATGTTCCATCCAACAACTAAAACACTAGAATGAATTTCTCGTACAGAGATCGCCACACTTTATTTGAGGCTGTTTATCAGAGAGCACCCTGTATCTTCGCCGAAAACCGACAGCGAAAACTCTGGCTCATTTCAAATTGGGAAATTGTTCATGGTGAGCTGTCTATAGGCTTCAACGTGCACTCACATACTAAATGTTATGGTGACTCTCGTCAGAGTTAGTCATCTTACCCGATTATTTCAGGCCTACTACCTCTGTGTCAAGAAGAGTGCCATAAGAAGTTACGAGATAGATGAATAGAATATGATGGGAGGGAAGACAAAGAACTGGGCAGTTCAGATGAGGGAGAGGACAGAGATGGAAGCAAAGAGTGCCTTAGTGTTTCGCAGTCTAACAAAAAAATTTTCAATGACAGCTCACTTTGAAAGGAGAGAAAATTCGATTACATATGAGAGCCAATTAAACTGCCCGTAAAGACATTTTCTAGGTGATCGATTGTATTTTTACAAGTACAATGTCCTCACTCGGTGCGATCTTGTAATAGCACTTTCTGTGCACTTTTCGACCATCGTCTTTTTTTCAAAAAAAAAATCCGACTTGGCCATAAATAAGTAGAAACGTCTTTCACCGTCTAGCAAGGATAAATATAACACCTGCGGAATGATTACTAGTTGCAGTTGGCTTCGTAACTGGCACTTTCGTGTTTATGAGCTTCAGCTGGGTGTAGCTCGCCATAGGAGAGGGAGTGAATTGGAGTGATTTGTCCACCTGGCAGTGAATGGTTTTGTTACGAGTTTTAATGAAGAGGTGTGAAAAATTAGCTAGTAACCATCTTCTATTGAGCTCACTCATACATTGCCAGTTGCTACCGGTAGAGGTATAAAGTATTCTCTGCAGTGTCATTTGATTTAAATAGGATCTCGCTCGGCGTTTTCGTGCAGAAGTCTGACCGCTGGGTGTATGACCTTCCTATTGCACCATTTATGTTCTATGAAAACCAGTCGACACCTCACAGCAAGTGGTTGCGGTAATGACCCCGAATTTCCTGTACCATAGGTTTAAAACGAGATACGATACTACCACTATTGCTTCATGAAATGGCTCGTTTGAGAACGTTGGCTGCAGTTTCACACCTATGTAGCATCCAAATTTCTGCACCAAACGTTAATGCAGGAAAATTGCAGAGTTAAATAGGTGAACAAGGACAAGCGCGGTTTTTCTTACTGCCTTCGGTGCACTGCCTATTAGGGTGTAACATATTAAATATTCGATCTTAGATGTAAAGTTTGGATAACTATTTTTTTATACCAAATTTTATTAATTGAAATAAACACCATCAGAATTAGCACGTTTTCTCAATAAGAAACAAGTCCACTTATTTGAATTACGTAAAATTCTGGTGTTCTGGAAGCCACGAATTCGCTGAAGGCATTTCTTTGCGTTATCGTGGTTAATAAAGCATTTCTTGCCCAGAAACTTGTCAAGGTGTTTGAAGAGGTGGCAGTCGGTAGGCGAGGGGTATGATGAATATGGCGAATGAGGCAGAGCTTCTTTACTCAGCTCATTCAACATCTGCAGCGCTGGTTCTGCAGCGTGAGACCTTACGTTGTCGTGGAGAAGGGTTGGAACTTTTCTGTTGACTAATGCCGGTCGTTTTTGTTGGTGTTTACAGTGCATTTCATCGATTTGTTGGCAATGCTTCTCGCCCACGGATCTCCCTCACATGAGGGATCACGAACCGGTTAGCCGCCAGGCCATATGGCGCGTTCTCAGATGACGGATAGGGCGTTAATCGCTGACCAAAAGCAACCTCTGCTTCCCTGAGACACAGGTGGATCCAGGGGATGGACTCCTTGTTTCTGCTACGCTAATTTGACACATACTTTATGTATTTGCTAAGTATTCATACATGCGTGTGTGGGTGCGTTCTTGCTTATGTGGATTGTATTCTACGACTCAAAGGCGGTTAGGAGTCGTCTCCAACAAAAAAGCTCATGACCACTCTGGGAGAGCCTGGCAAGCTACCCGTGAGTACACCCAGCCAACATGTTCAGAGTCCAGAAAGCTATACGTGGGTATCAAAAATGCTAAACAGAGTAAAACAAACGGGTCTAATTCCTCTGACCCCGAAAGAGCCCCCAATTTCGCAGCGTTGGGTACGGAAGAGTACGGAGAGGCTGCTAAAATCTCAGGGCCAATGGAAACTGCTTGGATAACAAAGAACTAAGGTGACGATCTGTACCAACAATGCACGTACACTTTCATCTGAGTCTTCGATAGAGGGCTTGCTCATGCAAGGAAAAAGGATAAGGTGCAACATCATCGGCCTGGCCGAGACGAGACGATGCCACCCATTCAACACCGTCTGTGACGCCGTAGAAGAACTGTTCCTCGGACATGGGACAGTAGAGGTGTCGGCGGCGTCGGCGTTCTCGTCACCATGAAGTTGTCGATGAACATCGATACATTCGAATGGCTTACAATCAGAATCGGGCGTTTACGATTAAAAAGACGTGGATCAATACCGGCTTTGGCAGTTTTCGTCGTTTATGTGCCGACATCAAACTATGACGATGAAGAAGTTAAAGCGTTCTATATGGACTTGCAGAAGTTCTACAGAGAACACCCTAAATTCTTCAAGGTCATCATTGGAGATTTCAACTCTAAGATTGGACCAAGAAGAACGTTTGAAGAACGATACATTGAGGCCTATGGATTAGAATGGAACGAACAGGGTGAGCGACTGTCTGAGTTTATCATGGCGACCAAGACCATGCATGGTAATTCGGAATTGTAGAAACCCAACCTTCAACGCTAGACCTGGGAATGTCCCAATGGAGAGTACCATAATAAAATAGACCACATCATAGTAAATAGAAGGTTTTGCCTAACTGATGTCGCTGTTGTCCCAAAATTCTACACGGGAGCAGACCACCGTCTCCTTTGTGCACGATTCGATTTCTCGGGGAAACGACAAAAAGCCGTTAAATTCAAAAGCCGTTGTTCCAGAACAGACGTAAACTGGGACTTACTCAATTCATTAGTCGGATGTTAGGAAGATGCCGCTGTCGATAACATCGACGAGGAATGCGATCAGCTCATTCAACATCTTCGCGTTAGCGCTATGAAAGCTGAGAGTTCGAAAGTCACACAAAGGCGTCTGTCTCCAGAAACACTTGAAGTGATACGCCACTGTGGAATCGCACGAGCTGCACGCAACCCCGAACTAACGCCCGAACTTGCAAAACAGTGCAGAAAGGCGATAAAAAAGATTTTAAAGACAGAAGAGCAGCAGTAATGGTCGAAGCTGCAGAAGCTGAAAAAAGCATTCCCAAAGGCCACCGAAGCTTCGCCAATTGCAGGACCAAGATGATTGCACTTCGGAGCCCAGACGGAACTGTTACAGCGTCCAGAAAGGCAATGGAGACAATCATTCACGATACTATTCGGGTCTCTTCGATGCTGATGTCCACCTCTCATCACATGAAATAAAGGAGGATGGATATGTTGCACCACCGGTTCTCCTTTTCGAAATCCGACATGCCATTTCGTCTGTGAAAAATCGAACAGCACCAGGTCCGGACGGGATAAGACCAGAACACCCGGAGAACCTTCCGCCAGTCCATGTAAATGCACTGGCTCAGCTTTTCACACGTTACCTGTCTGAATTCAAGATCCCTACTTAGTGGAAGACCAGCAAGAGCGTGTTATTGTTTAAGAATGGTTACCTACAGAACGTCGGCAGCTACCGCCCAATCTGCTCACTTTTTGTCGTTTACAAACTTTTCACTCGAGTCATCTTAAACAGGATTGACAGAACACTGGACGAAGGACAGCCATGTGAGCAAGTAGGGTTTCGAAAAAGATTTAGCGCGATAAACCACAACCACACAGTAACAAGGCTCATCGAGGTATCGAGAGTGCAAAAGAACGCTCTGTCTCACTTTCATCGATTTGCAGAAGGCCTTTGATTGAATTGAGGTAGAAGCAGTCATGGAAGCCTTTGATGGTCAAGGAGCCCCAACTCTGTCCATAAAGATTCTTCGTGAGCTGTACAAAAATTTCGCAACCAAGATATCACCCTTCGACAACGATATTAACATCGACGTCAAAAGAGGAGTTAGGAGAGGCGGTACCATCTAGCCAAAATTATTTACCGATACACTCCAAAACGTCATGCGAACACTGGAATGGGATAATATGGGAGTGAAAATCGATGGTCGGCAGTTACACCATCTTCGCTTTGCTGAAGACATCGTTCTTATAACATCAAACATTAAAAACATTAGCCAAGCGGAACGTATGCTTGCCGACTTCGACAAAGCATGTGCAAAAATTGGTCATCGACTAAATCTCACAGAAACTATGTTCATGAGGGGCGGATTGGTTTCGCATGCTCCATTTACTCTCAGCGTCATGAATATCTCTGAATGCTCCAGTTATGTCTATCTAGATCGGAAAATCAGTATGATGGATGACTTAGCTCCAGAGTTGAGCAAAAGAAAGCGAGCGTCCTGGGGAGCTTTCAAGGGCATCGAGGATGTAGTGAAAAGAACAAAGAACTCCCGACTCCGTGCCCACCTTTACGACTCAACGGCAGTTTCTGCCCTAAAGTGTGCGTCAGAAACATGATGGCTACTTAAGCAGGATGAGTGATCACTCATCGTAATCCAACGCGCAGTCGAAGGACGATGATGCTAGGAGTACCCAGGATCGACTTTCTATTAACCTCGGCATTGGAATATGAATGTGTCGTTTTCTTGTTCAGCAATCGCGAGGTTTTTAAACAGCATACATTTACTTCCATAGAAAAACACAATACAATACAACATTAGCTGACGTTTCGGCAGTATCGCCTTCCTCAAAACCGCTTTTCCGTGACTTCCAATGAGGAAGTTTAGAACAGCTGATTACAGTCGCATATGGTTGACGACTCGGTATCCCGTTGCACACGTGTAAAGGATAAGATCCGAAGCTCCGATCTGCGCCAACGATCAAAAATCAAAGATGCCGTTCTGAACGCCAAACAGTCGAAGGTGAGATGGACCGGACACGTAATGCCTATGAGTGACAACCGATGGACAGGCGCCGTTAGTGACTGGATTCTTCGGGATGTCAAACGTACTGCAGGAAGACCACCGACCCGATGGTCAGAGTTCTTCACGAAGAGCCTAGAAGAAAGATATGATGCTTGACGAGTCCCTAGAGCGGGCGGAACCCACTGGGCTACTTTTGCACGCGACAGGGGAAAGTGGAAAATTTACTGGTGCCCACTCGAGTCACTCAGCGACCAACGGGACTACAGGTGATACAAGTGATATTTTGTAACTTTGTCGTAGCACCTGTAACACAGTGGTCAAAGGCGCCTTACAATAAAGAACGTTATGAAACATTGAAGAAACATTTGTGTCCATTTAGACAAGTTAGAACTGTGTTGAATGAAGTTATGACGAAGTTACCGACAATCAAACATCGAACTGACTGCTAATCAATTCATGTACTTTTTTATGAATTGAGCTGCTCAGTTGCTAACGATGATCTTATAGAATTCACAGCAAAAAGCTGAAGCGTCGGATGAATTGCAGCTGAAGCAGAATGAGGATCAAAGCCATATTGTAGGCTAGAACCTAGAAGAGCCGTCATCAATATTTAGCACATGTAAAAAAGGATAAAGCTTTCGGCGTTAATCAATCTCTGAGGGACGCGCCATGCATTCGACTTCATTAAGCATCGTTTGGAGATGATCGATTGCATATCTATCCTTTACAATGAGTCGCGGTGGTCTACCAATGTATCGAGCCAGTGCTTCTATCCTCCCAGACAAGTCTGGTACTAATTTGCCAACCCCGGAGGGATGGAAAGCTTGATGGGATAGAGGCAAGGAGATCGAGCCCATCGGTGTGTTGCAGGGCACCGCCGACCACTGCGCCATACGCGCCCATACCTAGCATATGTGTACTGTAATAATCTAAGCTTATGTTAGCTTGTAACGAATATAAAAAACCATCTTGCGGTTAGGTTGCTACCAGGACATATTATTGTTCACGCTTATTTGAGCGTCCGGGTAATACCACCAAACCGCTGTATTTGAGGAACATCTTTTGTGCCTTGTAGGTCGTAAGCAAATGTTGCTTCACAACGATGTTGAAATGGTAAAGAATTGATAAGGACAATAACACAACTAAGATAATGCTGAGATATTGGCAAAACTCCGGGCCGTAGGTGACTGCGGTGGGAACGAACGCGCTATTGTTTTTTCCGGTGAGTAACGCGTTCACCACCACACCATACGGGTCCTTCGTTTCGCCTGTCTCTCAGCTAGTTCTGTTGATCACAGTCATCAGCAATCACTCGTTAAGGGGACTGATCTAGGAAACCGAAATCGGCAACGAACCTAGTTAAGCCGAGGCTGAAGTCGAAATAACAATCTTAACCGCTTTTTATTTACTGCCTACTATAATTTTTAACGGCAGGGTATGATTTTCATACCCTGCCATTAAAAATTGTAGTAGGCAGTAAATAAAAAAGGTAAAGGCAATAATTTTTGCATCACTCTAAGTATCCTGGTAAGCACTGGGTAAAATGCTCATACAATCTTATTTAATATACTTACTCCTGTGCCCGACTCAGTCTATTTATCACGGTGAGACGGCAGAACTCTATTTCGACAGAAGCAATCGCAATCACAATTATGATGGTAATACAACCGTAATGATGCTGAAATATTGGCAAAACTCCGGGCCGTAGGTGTCTGTGGTGGAGAAGGTGCGCGCTATTGTGCTTTCCGGAGAGTAACGCATTCACCACCACACCATGCGGGTCCTTCGTTCCGCTTGTCTCTCAACTAGTTCTATAGATCTGTGCTATCAGCAATCATGCGTCAACGGGATTAATCTAGGGAGCCTAAATAGGTATTGAGCCAATTTAAGCGGTGGCTTTAGTTGAATTATTTTTATTTTTTAATTAGATTAGATTAGATTAGCGTCAAAATTATTCACTGCATCTGGTTTTTCGAGGCTGTAACAGGTTCGACTGGGTGTCCTATCACAAGCCAAATGCTCGGCTAACATTTGTAACTATGGTAACTAAAATGTCCTTTATTCGTGCTTCCATCTTTTTCTGCATAATTTCACTTTCTCCTATAAATCTGTTGCAACACTGTGTTTCTATTTCTCTGAAATTAATTGAACGTTGACCATCAATGAAGAGTTAAGGATTCAGTTTCTCTTTTACAATTTTTGCAGAGTGTTTCGTGGTTACTTCGTGGTCACTGGCGACCTTAGGTGGTCCGTATCCACATACATTTCTCATTGATATGCTGAGTGCTGGTGGAGCGTAATTTTCCCAGCGAACTCAAGTTAGCCATGCAAAAGTGTTCCGACGTAGGCAGCAAAGGCGGTTGCTAGGACTGGATCTGAGAGAATTTTGCTGCTTTTCGATAAAGGCATTCTCAGGATGACAGCGATCCATAAGGTTAATTGATCGGTTCCTTTAAGACTGTGTGAAAAGCTGATTACCGCCTTAATCTAAAACTTTTCAGACTAGTTGTTTACATTTAAACCATTCTCCGGTTATTCCTTCAAGTCTAATATATTCCGAGATCTTTAATCATTTAAGCAAACTACACACTTAAGCATGTCTTCAGACGGTGTTAATCACCCAATACATTGAAAGAATGTAATAAGTGTCATAAATTTTACCACTTTTAGTTAAGTTGTTTAAAAGTATTTAGATAACTATTCACGAATCATGTGCGAGCCGGAACATCTTGCAATTCGTTTCCGGTAATGTTTGTGATTATCAAAGCTTCATCTGTAGTATAAATCACTCGCAGCTCCGAATACTCATTGATGTACGCTCTCATCTTAGTGGAAAGGGATCCATTCTACCATTGTTCTTCCATTCTCAATCTATACATTTTATCTTATCAGTTATCAATCTTTTATTGTTATGCAGCGAAGCAGATTCTGTGTCTCGCAGATGTCACCATGTTCAAACTAAATCGCCATCATGGATAACGAATGCTTGAGAAAGAGACGAATTTGCGTGCCGAGGTTGGCCCCACTAGCGACGATGAGCCAGTTAAGTGTTCAAATAATCTTATGTGGCTTAATAATGTAACAATGATTCTATAAACGGACTGTGCTATTCCTTGATGACACTACTTCTAACGGAAACTGGCACAAACTTCGATATTTTCAGGATAAACAATTGAACTGATTGACGCTGGGATGACTAGTTGTCTTGATAGACGTTTGCAGGCCGAAGCGTGGCAACACCTCTAACATAATGTTAAAGTTTTTCGTATGAAATGCTGAGATATTTGCAAAACTCCGGACCGCAGGTGTATGCAGTGGGGAACGAACACGCGCTGTTGTCCTTACCGGGGAGCAGCGCACTTCACCACCACACCATCCGAGTCTTTCGTCTTGCCTGTCTCTCAGCTAAAGTTTTTACTTAAAAATAAGAATTTAGAGACTTAAAGTATCCCAAAGCATTTGGAAAGCGCTTTTCAATTTTGTGCCGACATTTGTAGAAAGCTGATAGGTGGAACTGGTGGTGTCGAACACGTTAATGTTGGATCGGTTTTCGGTTTCTATACCTACCAGCTCTAGCAAACCTAACCAACCATTTTTCATCCGTGATATTTCGCTATTTTATCCATACTAATGACGCATTTGGTAAAAAATTCGCCTATGTGATTTGATTTGTGTATTTGATGTTCTGCAGTGGATAGTCAGGGATCGCTTCCATTATTCGACGGAGTCCCGTTGCGAGAATCCCACTTGATGGAACATTTTCGAACAGTTTTTAAATTGGTCAATTCTTTTTCAATTTCATACAGTAAAAATGATGCAAAGGTTTACTGCGCAGGCATTCAGCAGTTCCCTAAGCATTCCGTAGTAACTCGCATTTCTGAAATGTACTGCTTGGCAACTCGTTTTTTCAACGGTGATTTGATGAATGCCCAGACTGTTATTGTAGATGTCTGCACATACCTAATTAGTACCTTTCATTTCACTTTACTCAAGCGGCGGAATTGTAGTGCGTTGAAAAATCGTACTTGCGAGTGATTTTAGCCGGTTGGAAATCCTCCACTTGGAAATAATTATGGTAATTTTGGCCTCAGCCATATAAATGTTTGGTAACAACCTCGTATTCGCTTGTCAATGGAAGAAAAAATATTACATGGAATTCTCAGAAGCAGAACACAGTGGAGAGATATCGACCAGTGCAGATAATTCTGAAGATTCACGAAATGAACATTGCTGGAACTCCGGAGAGGGAGCTTACGTTGCGTGGTCATCAGCATTACCAAGCGCGCCAATTGCTCATCCAAATCGTAATTTCATTATGGGCCATTGTCGGCGCTTCAGGCTGAAACTCACCGCGTGCGTTGCCATGCCGAAATTCCGCTTCGTTCCGCCTCAGTGCTCTGTGAGATTGGACGCCTGCGCCTCGTAACCCTCCGTCGGAGGGCACTCACCAGAGGCTTGTCAGTAGTGTTTGCACCTACCATCTAGGCACAGCACTTTTCATCATCGTAATCCCAGTTTGATTTAGAGGCTTTGTAAGTTGTATTTTAAAAGTCATGTATAGTTATTTGTGTGAGAGACTTCCTTTAGGAATTTTCCCCTATAACATTTTTATATCGTTGTGAAAGTCGAAAAATTTGCGTATATGAACAGTGGGCAGTTTCTATCAACAGCATGAGGTATAGGAGAATGAAATTCTTCATACAAAAGCTGAATGTTGAACCAAAGTAGAAGCAAGTTTCTTTTTTAAAAATATTTACGATCTTTGTTATATTAATGCTTTTAGAGACCACACTGGTCTACACCGAAAGCAACAGTTGTTTTTTCATCGAATTACTGTTAAGAAATCGGTGGCGTACTATTAGATTTGTATCCTTCTAAGTGGAGGAATAAATACCTTTAAAAATCACAGATGAGGAAAATGTCACCTCATCGTTTTTTGTTCTAGGTCTAGTTAAAATACACACTTCTTGCTGCATTTGCTTGCGAGACACGAATTTTAGCTGCTGTTGACGGACTTTGAAGTCTTTGATGAGAAAGTAGAAGTCGGTGTATTGAGTTTTGCTCGTTTTTCGGACATGTTGATGCTGTAGCAAATACATCTTTCTCGTTAATACACCCTCTTCGTATCCGTCCGTCGTTCTATTACATTCGGAACCATTATAGTGGAAATGAACGGCGTTGGTAAGAGGCAACCAACGGCAAATCGCTCCTCTCGCTTACTTTCTCTTTCCTCATTACTTTTTTCCTTCGTGGTTCTTAATCTTTTCTATGATTATTGGATTAAATTGTCCGCGATTTAGATTGTGCATCTAGTTAAGACTTCTTCAAAAGAAACTTTTCTACAATTTCCTTCGCACTTCTTTTTGCTGAGGCTTCCGTACGCGTGTTAGGGTCGATTCGTTTTCCACAAAGAAAATTGATAAACGTGCAGTTTGTAGATTGTTCCTTCTTTCATAATCATGCTTTTCGTCAAGCACTTATCACCACACGCCCCACTCTTTCCTTGTTGCTAAAAATTGTACATCATGATTACTCACAACAGCGATATGGCTTGCTATAATACTTTCATCTTTTTTTTCGTTCCAAAAGGGCATGTGAGCTTCAAAGCAATGACGTAGATGTGCACGATCTAATTTTTTGTACACTGATATAACGGTGATTTTACACCCTGTTCACTTTTACATCTTCCTTTTCACTTATTGGTTCAGAAATTCTGCTGATTGTTTGTTTTTTTCTACTGGAGACATTTGGAACTCTCCTCGTCATAGTTCAGCCGGAACCACGTATGCGACCATTCACTTCGCCGCCAGGCATAGCTGCAATCAAAGCCAATTTCCTGCGTGGAAACTGAAAAGTGATAAGTGATAACAATCCTCATTGATTTTAACTACCACTGAATACAAACTCCATGCAAACTGACTTTTCAAACCGATTTCACTTGAATGATCTGTCGCCACGAATCAAAAGGAAGAGCGATCAGGCACGATAGCCTTTCGATTGTTAACTCACAAGCTGGCCAAGAACAAGATGTTTCAGCCGTACTAGGGCTATCACAGATCGTCGGAACTTCTCAGTTGGTAATATGTCGTTGGAAGTATTCAGTGATTCTTCGCACTTGTTCACTCTTAGCTGCGCCTTCTCATAAGGATGTCAAGCTCATTCATCACTGGAGAGACATAGTTAGGAAAATGAAACCCTGATTTAGATCACGGTTCGATAAAACGCTCATCAGCTACGATGATGGAGAAAGCTATAAAGCGGAGCGGGCGTCTTATTTCATTCTCACCTTCTCTGTAGTAGTTGCCAGCCATTTGGTGTTCCTGATTTGTTTGTGGTTGATCCTATTGTTTCATTTTCTTTAGTAACCTGTCTTTATTTTTTAAGCAAAAACTCCAAGTACTTCAAGATCTCTCATTTGCGTTCGTAAAATCAACAATGTAGTAGAAGTTCTTGTCTAGAATAGTAACTTTTGTACTTGACAAGGTATGGACGTGAATTTCGACAGGCCACGCTAAATTTTTAGGTTTCTATCTTTAATTTCACAGCAAGAACTACGAAATGAGCACTTTAAACGTCGAGCTAGCAAATTGTTGCTTAACTACTCAAATTACTACCCGGTGTTACAATGCCAGCCAGCATTTTGAGCTTGTTGAGCCCTATCTTTCTTTGCTGACGTTGAATTTTAGAGGACATACCCAGGTTATCAAATGTGTCCTACTGTTCCAGGCGCTTTTTCGCAAATTCAGCTGGACTAATTTTACTCGTAGGTGTCAAGTTTTCCACTCAATCGCTCAATGTTCAACACGAATTTTTAACTTTACTAATCCAATATTTAAGTAAAATATACCAAATATTATTCTTCTGAGCCAACGCACCTCACGTTAAACCTATTCGTACAAATTAAATATTACAAATTTAATTGTATCGTGTGAATTGTCTCAAACGACACTATTTCATCTGATGTGTAAGATATTTGTGCCAGTGACAACGGACCGACCCGGTGCTCATCAACCTGGCGTATTCTGTGGTAACTTCACTTTCCGACTGGCTTCCAAGGCCCTTCTCGCCTCATCTGACCTGGTTCTCAGATTCTACGAGATAGATGTAAACTTCCTCCGTTTCTCTACCGTCTTTTTCGCTTCGTACGCTTCCAATCTCTATAAAAGGGTTTTAAGTTTCTGTTTTACATTTCATATTTTATAGCACACTTCTCATTAAACAAGCTACACAAAAACAAACATCATTTTATGATGGCTTATTGCTATGTTTACTATGCAGGAAGAGCGTTTAAGTGGCATGCGATGCAGTGTGGTCGTTCGCTCGATATCGTTCTTGGTTGATTAAAAATTCCTCATCCTTCTGAGTCAAACTAATTGGTACTAAACCTGTTTGCGAAAACAGAGAACTGAGTTCATCCTTTGCTATGTAACGAAAGTTATTGTATAAGGTCAACTTGTGTACATTCATCCAAGTGCCAAATGTATGGTGCATCTCGAAGACGTAGATAAAAGCTAAACGCCAAACGCTTCATCCTCCATATTTGAACACAATGCTTCTCAACCTTCCGGAACCGGAAAATTGCTACTGGATCTATGTGGAAGAATGGCAGCACTGGGTCGACACATCAGTAGGCCACTGTGAGTCATTGTAAACTCCAGGTATGCATTCATTCACCTCTAACAATGTTTAGCCAAGTGGAATGCATGGCACATCCCTCAGAGATTGATCAACGCCGAGAGCTTTATGTTTCTTACTCCTTAATGTCTCGAGAACCGTCTTCGGTAGCTTTTCGGTGTTAGCAGTATAAGATTGGCGCCACCATGCCACTAGGCTTCCTCCAAGACGACGGTTATTAGTGACACTATTTACTATCTTAACCCTTTTATTTACTGCCTTTTTCTTTTTAATGGCAGGGTATGTTGCGAAATATAACTCGTATGAAATGCTGAGATATTTGCAAAACTCCGGACTGCAGGTGTATGCGGGGGGGGGGGAACGAAAGCGCTATTATCCTTTCCGGGGAGTAGCGCACTTCACCACCACACCATCCGAGTCCTTCGTTTTACCTGTCTCTCAGCTAGTCCTATTGATCTTTTGCCATCAGCAATCACCCGTCAACGGGATTGATCTGGGGAGCTCAAATCGGCATTGAACCCAGTTAAGCTGAGGCTTAGTTATAATCACAATCGTATATAATGCTGAGATGTTTGCAAAACTCCGGACCGCAGGCGTATGCGGTGGGGAACGAACGCGATCAAAAGATCAATAGAACTAGCTGAGAGACAGGCAAAACGAAGGACCCGGATGGTGTGGTGGTGAAGTGCGCTACTCCCTGGAAAGAACAATAGGGCGTTCGTTCCCTACCGAACACACTTGCGGTCCTCAGTTTTGCAAATATCTCAGCATTATATACTATTTACTAAATTTTTTTATTTAGTCCACGAATCTCCCTCACATAGAGTATCAACCTAGTTAGTCGCTCCGCAACGTGGCATGCTTCCTGGTGGCGGATAGGGGATTAATCGCAAACCAAAAACGACCTTGAACATTTCTGAGACGCATCTGGATCCGGGAAATGGACACTGTTTTTGCTGCGCCGATTTAGCACATACCTTCTTTGTCTGCAAGAGCGTATTCATGCATGCATGCTTAGATGTGTTGTCGTTTATGCGGATTGTATTTTACGAGTCCATTCGGCCAAAAGCCTGCAAACAAGTAATAAAGAAGTATGTGGGAAGCGGTTAGAAGTCGCTTCCATTAAACAACCTCCAATTTTACTGTGGAAGAAACTGGCAAGCTAGCCGTGAGTATATTCGGTCCTAACGTTTTGAACTCAGTAAACTATATGTGGGTAACAAACGCTAAACGCAGTTAAATAAGTGAGACTCATTGTACTAGCCCTCAAGAAGCCACCCATACGTAACGTTAGCTATGATGAGTACGGAGAAGCTGCTAAAATTCGAGACATAGTCACGGCTTATCGCAAAGCACTAAGGTGACAATCTGTACCTACAATGCATGCACACTAGCATTTAAATCCTCTGTAAAAGACTTGATCATGCAGGCAAAGGATAAGGCAAGACGTCATCGGACTGTCTGAGACCACATGACGCCACCAATTCAATGCCGTCTATGACATCAGAGAAAAGCTGTTCCTCGGCATATGCGACGATTAAGTTCGTGGCGACAGCGCTCTTGTGAACACGAATTTGGCCATGAACATCGACTCATACTAACAACCTAAACCGGACACCTGCGATTGAAGAGGTATGGATCTGCACCTGCTTTAGAAATCTTCATGATCTAGGCATCGACATCAAACTACGGTGAAGGAGAAGCCGAAGCATTAGAAGCGTAGACTGGGAGAATGTGTACAGAGAAGGCCATACATTAAGGCTACCACTGAAGATCTTAACACAAAGACTGCAAGTGTCTGAAAAACTTCACCTTGAGACCAGCGGAAAAGAATGAAATAAGAATGGTTAATGGCTAAATGAGTTTGTCATGACGATCACGATCAAGATCATTCATGATAACGCTCAATTCCAGAAGCCCCACTCTCAACGCTGGACGTGAGAGTCTTCCAGTGGAGAGTGCCATAACAGAATAGACCTTATTGTAGAAGATTGAAGGTTTTGAATGTCGCTGTTTTCCCAAAATTCTGCAGGAGACCATACCATCACCTTTTTCGTGTGAGATTCCACTTTTCGCGGAAAGGAAAAAGCGGATAACTTCAAAAAACGAGGTTCCAGTATCGCCATACACTGAAATTTGTTCAGTTCAGTAGTAGGCTATTGGAAAAATGGCGTATTTGACAACATCGGCTAGAAATGAGATTGGCTTACTGAACATCCTCACTTTAACGCTATGAAAGCTGGGAGTGCGAAAGTCACCAAGAGGCGTCTACTTCTAGAAACACTCGAGCTAATAGGCCAGCGTTAAATCACACGAGCTACAAGCGACCGCTAGCTCACGATCGAACTTGCAAAACAGTGTAGACAGGAGATAATGGATGATACCTTAATAACTCGAAAAACCGATTTTCTATAAAAAAAACCGACTTTCTATAAACCTCGGCATAGATAGTTGATATATTTACTTATATGATCTTATAAACTGATTTTCTTAAGCTGACGCGAGGTTAGTATAGGTCTTCGTTGTCGCCGTCGTTGTTTTTGATGTTGTTGGTCGATGGCTGACGTTTCGGCGCTCAAGAGTCTGGACGTATTCTAAGGACGTTTAAGGAAGAAGTTTGAAGATCTATCACGCCGCTCAAAAAGCTTAAATCATAGGACCACCGCTGGTTAAGATGCACGTAAAAACCCTAAAATAGACTACGCACCAAGAACATCCAGGGTTACTGTGCTAGGAGGTATAACGCTTCCGGAAGGTGTGCGTTCCTTGCACCAACAAAAATGTGGTATGCGCCAGGTTAGAGAGCTCTTGAATTCAAAATCTATTAGACTTTCTATTAGTGAAAAAGGCGGAGAATTTGTACTTCTTCCTAGTCAGTTCGATATTAGGATAACAGAGAACCACCTTAGTGATGTTTCTCTCTATCGAACATCCTCTGAAAAGGAATACAGAAACCAATATCGAAAATTGAATCAAGAATGGGTTAGCACGGCAAAGGCCGCGGGTTTAGAACCTTCGGTTATTTCTCGACTTAAAAACGAACATCCGATTTGCCCTGCTCTTTACTTGCTTATTAAAACTCATAAGCTTGCTTCAACTGATGATATTACATCACTGAACCCATCATCATATAATGTTGGACCTATCATCAGTTGTATAGGCGGGCCAACGGATAGAATAACGTGGTTCCTAAACCTTATCCTAACCCAGCTGCTAAAATTCATTCCAACCCATCTACCTGACACCAAAATATTCCTAGACCACCTACGGTGCGCGCAACCAAACAGCACGCATGTAATGGAGTCATTCGATATTACATCACTTTATACCAACGTGTCCAATGACTCCGCAATGCAAGCCATTCTCGAATTGCTCGTAGAGCACGAAAAGAAAATAAAAATGCACGGGTTGTCGATTGCGCAACTAGTGACTCTCTTAAAACAGTGTCTTAGTTGTTCACTCTTTAGGTGGTCTGGAAAACATTTTGCACAAATTAGAGGGTTGACCATGGGGCAGCGTTTAGCACCAACCCTTGCCATCGCTTTCATGTCTAAGGTGGAAGCTCCAGTTCTCGATCACCGACCCTTACTCTACTGTCGATACATAGACGACTGCTTCATCGTCTGTTCCACACAAGAACAGATGGGTGAGTGCTTTGAATTATTAAACCGATAGTCAGAGTATATAAAATTTACACGAAAAAACCAACCGAAAACTGGCTTCCATTCTTAAACATCCAAATAAAGCTCTCAGTAAGTGGCTATTTAACAAAATGGTATCGCAAGCCAAGTAGTAAAAACATTCTAGTCCACTGCCTCTCCTCTCATCCTTCACACACGAAAAAAGCACTTATCAAAAACAGGTATCGTACGGCTAAAAATGTGTGCACAGGAGAAGAGGAAAGGAAGGAATCGCGGAGCCTGGCACGAAAAATTGCCATTTCCAATGGCTACGAAGTAGAAGCCACTCGGGTTAGAGGAAAACGTTGTGTAGTTTCCCAAAATAATATTTCAGACGAACGTAGGATCCCCTTTAAGCTGCCCTTCATATCAAATGAAGTAAGTCACGCCATTAAAAAGTGCTTAAGAAAAAGTGGCCTTGAAAATTATGTAACGATTATTGACATCCCACCCAATACCCTACGCCGCCAGTTAGTTCGAAACCGTCTCTATGATCGTTTGTGCAGCTCAGAAAACTGTATGATCTGTCCTAACGGGAGAGACGGGGATTGCATGAGTTTAGGTATAATATACTTGATCTCATGTAATGCATGCGGCGAGGAATATATCGGGGAAACGGGTAGACCACTTTGTGTCCGCATAAAAGAACATCTGGATGGAAAAGCTAAAATCCGTCTAAACATCTCTCTAGGTACGCATAGGGCACAAAGGAACAATGGTGATGATTCTGAAGTGAATGTGCGGATCCTAGCGCAGGAATCAAAAACATCAACGCGCAAAACTCTTGAGGTGTTTTGGATAAATCTCAAAAATCCAAAGATGAACCGGAAGGAAGAATGCCTCACTATCACGCGTGACCTGGCGTCCTATTTGAAAATGATATTTTGACCTCGGGGTGTGTCATGCTCGCGACTCCATGCGAACTACGTGTGGGCCAGTCCCACACGTAACATCACGGTGAGTGGCCTTTCTGTTCAATATGCCGCCTATTTGAAAGTTTGATCTTCATTAACACTTTAACCTTTCTTTTCCACCGAATAATAAAAATATTCTAATATAAATTACGTCCAGGCTCTGAGGAAGGCGAAGTCGCTGAAACGTTAGCCATCGATCAATAACGTCAAAAACAGCGACAGCGACAACGAAGATCTGTACCAACCGCGCGTCAGCTTAAGAAGATCAGTTTATTAGATCATATAAATAAATATAATAGAAGACCGTAAAGAGATAAGAGCAGCAGTTGTGGACGAAGCTGCATGGGCTGGTAAGGACATTTGCGAAGCCTACCGAGGTTTTGCCAGTTGCGAAACCAAAATGATTGTACACCGGTGCTCAGACAAAGCAGTTATAGCTTCTAGAAAGGCAATGGAGAAAACCGTCCACAATTTCCAATCTCCGCAATTTTTTCAATTTTTCGAAAGCATTCACGATGGCTACTTCGGTCTCTTCAATAGCAACGTCCTCCTGGCCTCGTACGAAATAAAAGAGGACGAATGTGTCGTCCCAACTCCAACATCCAATATGCTGTTTCCTCGGTTAAAAATCGAACAACACGAGATCCAAACAGGATAAGACGTGAACACCCAAAGGACCTTGTACCAGCCCTCATCAACTCACTGGTTCGGTTCTTCACACGTTATTTGTTAGAATGGTAGTTCTTTATTCATTGGAGAATCGGTAAGACTTTCCTACTGTTCAAGGTGACTTCCGCGAAATCGGCAACTATCGCCCAATCTGCTTAATGTCTGTCCTCTGCAAACTTTCACTCCAGTAATCCTAAACAGGACTGGCGGAACAGTAGACTAAGGATGGCCATGTGAGCAAGCATGGTGGCGAAGAGGCTTCAGTAAGATTAACCAAATTCACACGAGAACGGGGCTCATAGAAAAAAAACGAAGCGAAAAACGAAAGTGCATGACGCGGCTCTGTTCCACCTTCATCGATTTAAGGAACGCATTTGATTCAGTTGAGATAGAACTAGTCACGGAAGCCTTGGGCACTTATGAAGTCCCTAATAAGTATACAAAGATTTTTCTTAAGCTGTATAAAAATCTTACTACCAAGATATCATCATTCTGCAATGATATTAACATCGACGTCAAAAGAGGGATTAGGTGAAACGAAACCATCTCGCCAAAAGTATCCATCGCCACCCTCGAGAACGTCATCTGAACATTAAAATGGGACAACACGGAAGTGAAAATCGATGGTCGGCTATTTCACCATTTTCGCTTTGCTGATGAGATTATTCCTGTAACACAAAGTATTAGCAAGGGATATCCAATGCCCCTCCTAGCGGTTTGCCGCCTCATCGTGACTGGGAGGTGTTCTTGGGTGTCGGACTGCGATGTACAGCGGGTGGATTCGTTCCCTCGGCAGGGTCTCTCTCCCAACCCAGGAGTCAGGCGTTTCAAACAGAAAGCCTAGGTAAGAGTAAACCAATACCGGGATCTACCGCCGTCTTGGTGTCAAAGTCGCATGGTGGTAAATCTCCCTCTGATCGACAAGGGCTGCGACTGCCTGTCGTGGTGATGACCTGAGGCATACTTTGGCCAGGCTGTCCTCGGAATTCCAGGGAACCGCAATGGCTTAACCAGCAAGTCTCCGAAAAATGGTGATTATGCTGGGGCCCGCACAACTAGTGATAACGGGCCGTTCAAGTATAAAGTTTGAAGTATCCAATGCTTGCCGGCTTCGATAACGCCTGTGAAGAGATTGGATTCCGGCTAAATCTCGCAAAAACTATGTTCATGAGGAATGGATTGGTTCATGTGCCAATCACGCTAAACGGTATGAAAACCCCAGATGCTCCAGTTATATCTATCTCGATCGGGAAATCAACATGATGAACGACTTAGCCCCAGAGTTGAAGAGCAGGAAGCGAGCGGCTTTGGGGGCTTTCAAGAGCATCGAGAATGTAGCGAGGAGGGCAAAAAGCAGGCGATTCCGTGCCCACCTTTTCGACTTCACGATTCTTTCAGTCTTAATGTATGCGTGAGACGCCCGGTTGCTTTCTAAGCAGGATGAAGGATCACTCAACGTTAAAGAAAGCGCAGTCGAAGGGTCGACCAAATGGTATTCTGTTTCACGCAAGTGGAAGGTGCTTCGAACTACCAGTGAAAAAAACTGAGATGCTTTTCTACACGCTAAATTATTTAGGATAAGGATGTTGGATACTTAATGCGTAGGAATGGTAACCGATGCGCAAAAGCTCTTAATGACTGAATCCCTTGAAATATCAAACGTACTATAGGAAGATCATTGATCTGATGGTCAGAGTTTTTCACGAGAACCATGGAAGACAGACATGATGCGCAACGAGTCGCTAAAGCGAACACTTAATAATTTCAGTCTCCTTTAACTGTTTATCGCCTATATATTAATAGCAATAGGCATAAAGCACGCAGCTCTGATCAAACCCTGGGGAACACGCCATGGATTCGACTTCGTCAAGCATCGTTAAGGGTGGCTGGATGTATAACTGGCCTACACAATAACTACCGGTGTATCAATTTAGTAGTATTATAACTTCAATGATGCTGAGATATTTGCAAAACTCCGGACCGCAGGTGTAGTATTATTATCGAAGACAAATCTGGAATGAATAGCTGACCTCGGAGCTTGCTGAGATACGAACGCTGGATCGAACCTTGAGGGCTGGTCTCGAGCGCTTTCAATCGCATTGAGGGGCCTGGTGCTTCACAATGGTTAACATCAACAAGGGGTTCATTGACCGACAGCATCAACTTAGCCGAAGAGTTCGAAGTTTTCGCACAGAAGTGGGCTTATGTTGACCGACGCACAGCGAGCGAGTATTGGTATCTTTTCCTCAAAAGCAGTAAGATGAGCAGAGATCTCATACTAGTGATACTATGATACCCTGTTAGTTTACGAGTGAAGCTCTTCGTTTCCACTAGCGAAGGCACCCATGATGCGAGGGAGGGAGGAATGAAACTTTACTGTTTCACGCTCTAGTAATTTCACAATTACAGGTGACAAAGGTGATCAGGTGCAAGGCATTCAATTGTTCCTAGTTCTCTCATCATTTTTTGTACAAGCTGCGTGTTTCTTTGCTGCTTCTTTTCTCGTAACAGCTTCGTGAATACCAGTGAATATACGGGGTTTACACGGTTATCTAGGAATTGTTTAATGATGGACTTTTTCTGTGGTCGATTAGTGCGAACGAAGTTAGATAGGTAAAAACCCTAAATTACTAATGGGTAAGGAAACTGGTTTTTTGACGATTTTTCTTACTGGAATTCAAAACTTTTCGCTTGCTCGTCGGAACCCAGATCCTGCCATATTAAGCGTACGCTCCTCAAAGTCTACACATTTCTGATTCAACAAATGATTTTCCGTAAAAGAAAAGATGATCGAATTAAAGGCGAAGATGGGAAATACCGCAGTGGTAGTGATTCCGTTTGATACGCACAAGATCCCAGTTCAATCCTGCACTGATCAATCAAGCTTCAATCTCGGCCATGGAATTGGTATCAAAGTTGTCTGCCATTTCTTCCAATCCACTGCGATTGCTCATGATGAGGATTTGAGAACACCCTAAATGTTCGACGATCCCACAGAGAATCGAGTCAACAAACATTCAACCATAGCCATGAAAACGCCCAAGATCTTCAAACAGCCGAATTAGCCAGTAAATCCGGTAACCTTCCTGGATTAGGATGCGAAGAAATGAATAAAATGCAAGCGTTGGGATTCACATAGTGAGTGACTTCAGGGCGTCTGAAAGAAATCGAAATTTGTGCTTCTTTTCTCAAATCTTCGTTATAGGAAAGTATTCAGCAATTTTTGAGAGTGAAGCAGAAGCAATAGTGGAAACAGTGTGGCGAAAATTCGTAAAGTTTGTCCTACGAAGAGTTACATGAATGTCGGTGTTACTGAAAACTCGCTCAGACCTGTCTTAAAAGTAAAAATGTTTGTGAAGTTTCTTCTATACTTTGTCACTATGACTCGCTTCACCTGAAATTCTAAGAGTCTAACGAAATTGAAACAAAGGTGGAAAGGCAAAGAAAAGCAAATTAAGAGCTTCAGTGGTGGAGTGGAGAGAACACGTGATATCCCGGAAAGGTAATGTGAGGTTGCAATCTGTCCTGCGATCTAAGTTTTTCAAATATTTCAGCTTCATTATAGCTGTATTTCAAATAACAACCTGCCATGAAAAAAAACAATGGGCACCAAATAAAAAGTTATACACCCAGGTGTAGTGTCCACGGGCCTCCTTCACATGAGGGATTTTGATTCTGATTTTGATTGATTTTGATTTCGAGTCGGCTAATCTCGAGGCTAGGTGGCACACCCCGGGTGGAGAATAGGTGGTTAATCGTCGACCGAAAGGGAGCTCTGCTTCCTTGAGACGAAGATGGATCCAGCAGTTCTCCCTGTCCCTGAACTCCCTGTTCCCGCTGCGCCGATTTTTATATGGGAGGGGGTTAAGAGTTGCCTCTAACATATAAGCTCCACGTACACTCTAGGAGAGACTGGCGAACTACACATGAGTATACACGGCCCCAACGTTCAGGGTCCAGCAAGATAAACGGGGGTATCAAAATGCTAAACACAGTAAGAAAAACGGGCCTCATTTCCATGACGCCGAAAGACCCCCAATTCGGCAGCGTTGGGTAGGACGAGTACGGTGGGACTGCTGAAATCTCAAGGCCATTCTAAGCCGCCTAAACCCCAAAAAACTAAGGCGACGATCTGTACCCACAATGCACGTATATCTGCAGCCGAGTCCTCGATAAAAGACTTACTCATGCAAGCAAGAAGAATAAAGTTTGACGTCATCGGCCTGGCCGAGACGAGACGATGCCACCCATTCAACGCCGCCTGTGACACCGTAGAAGAACTGTTCCTCGGAATATGCGACAATAGAGGTGTCCGCGGAGTCGGTGTTCTCGCCACCATGAAGTTGTCCATGAACCGATTCATTTGAACAACCAACAACCCAAATCGGAGGATTACGTTTGAACAGATGTGAATCAATAGCGGCTTTGACAATCGCAATGGCAAAAGGGGATCTTAGAGAGAGAAGAGAAGCAGTTATGGGCGAAGAAGCAGAGACTAGGAAAGGCATTCGCAAAGCCCACCGAAGCTTCGTCAGTCATAAAACAAAAATTATTGCACTTCGATGCTCCGACAGTCCAGAAAAACAAAGAAAAAAAAATTATTCACGGCTATTACTCACATCTCTCCAATAACCACGTCCACCTTCCCTCCTATGAAACAAAGGAAAATGGATATGCCGGTATCGCAAATATCGCCCAATCTGTTTGCTGTCTGTCGTCTACAAACTTTTCACTCCAGTCGTCCTAACAAGGATTGACAGAATACTGCAAGAAGGACAGTTATGTGAACAAACTGGGTTCCGAAAATGATTCAGTAAGATGGACTGAATCCATAAGACAACAAAACTCAGTGGAGTATCTCGAGAGTGCAAAAGACCACTCTTCTCACTTTCATTGATTTAAAAAGGGCCTTTGACTCAGTTGAGATAGAAGTAGTTATGGAAGCTCTGAATTGTTAGGAAGTCCCTACTCAGAATATGAAGATTCTTCGTGAGGTGGATAAAATTTTCACAACCAAACAACTGTGTTCACATCGACGTAAAAGAGGGATTAGGCAGGGTGATACCATCTCACTAAAATTATTTACCGCTACCCCGAAAACGTCATGCGGACATTGAAATGGAATAACAGGGAGTGAAAATCTATAGCAGGCAATTACACCATCTTCGCTTTACTGATGACATCGTCCTCATAACACCAAACACTGGCCAAGAGGAACGCATGCTTGCCGACTTTGATAAAGCCTGTGGAAAGATTGGTCTTCGACTAAGTCCCACAAAAACGATGTTCATGAGAAATGGATTGGTTTCGTATGCCCCATTCAAGCTCAACGGAACGAATATCTCGATTTCTCCAGCTATGTTTACCTACGTCAGGAAATCAATATGATGGACGACTTAGCTCCAGAGTTGAGCATAAGGAAACGAGCGACTTGTGGAGTTTTCACGAGCAACGAGGAGTAAAGAGAACAAAGAACACGCGACACCGTGCCCACCTTTTCGACTCAACAGTATTTCTTACCTTAACGTATGCGTCAAAAACCTGGTTGCTACGCAAGCAGGATCAAGATCACTCGGAGTTGTTGATCGCGCAATCGAAAGAACGATGCTAGGGGTATACCGTGTAACACAACTTAGGGAAGGGATCAGAAGCTCCGACAACGTCAACGACTAAAATCGGAGATGACGTTCCGTACGCCAGATAGTCGAAGACAAGGTGGGCTGCACATGCAAGGCGTACGGGCAACACCCGATGGGCAAGAGTTGCTAGTAATTGAATTTCTCGAGATCTCAAACGTACTGTTTCGAGACCTTACCCGATAGCAAGAGTTGTTCATTAAAAACCTAGAAGAAACGTGTCATTCTCCACGAGTTTCTGGAGCGAGCAAAACCCACTAAGCTATTCTTGCACGCAACAAAGAAAAATGGAAGATTTAGCGCTGCCCACTCTAGTCACTCGACGATCGACGGGGCTACAGGTAATACAGCTTATACTTATTACTATTTTATCGCACTTTCTCAAATGAGACGATTTTTTCTTGAGAATTTTGGAGCAGTGGTTGAACTGACAAGAGGTGGGTTTTCAAAGTTCGTAAAGAAAACTCTTCCTCGTTACGAAACAGCATTTCCTCGGTGATGTTTGTCATCAGACTCTCATTGTGCGACCGATCGGCACAGAAAGCCGAGAGCACCACTCGAATTTTCCTCTTGTCTCTCATATTAGTGAACGCCGTATTTTTTGGGTTTCTCGTAAAACCCTTTCCGCTTCACCTTTCGCAAGGTATAATCCTTAAACCATTCACTTAGTCAGATCTTGTCAGACGCTAGTCACCAAAAATATGTTGGTCTCAGCCAGTTCTAACATTTCGATATTACACCTGCTTGAATTTCTGTGATAAGACCGTTTTCAGAAGCGAGATTTTAGCAATGCATTCGTGTGGTTCTTTCCCTCCTCTTATGTCCTTTCTTTTTCACATAAAATTACATTCCTCTAACGCTTCGTCTTTCTTCATAACTCTATATTTTTCCTCATTCTTCGCGTTTACATTCATTTCCTGAAGTTGGCCAATTTCAACGAGCTGACTGGGTGTTGTTTTGTTTTCCAAACAAAACTCTACCTACACAACTCGTTACTTTTTTACATCTAAATCCAGCAGTGGGGAATTGCTTTCTGGTTTGGCTGTACAATTTGAGAAAATCATCATTTTAGCCGCTTAGCCAGAGCCTTGCCGCAGGCAATAATAGAACAATTTTCTCCATTTGCATGCCCTCCATGAATGAAGAAAGCATTTATGACATCCTGTTTTTGAATGCAAGCTCAACACAGCGGTTCACAATTTTCTTTTTGATAATGCATGCCTACAGAAAAACAATTTAGAACTTCTCAGTTCTATTTTACTTCCATAAAGTGCTATTTTATCTAACCTTGCTCAAGATACTATTCTTTATATGTCATTACTTATCACACAACTTTATCTTTAGACCAATTTGTCGGCTTAAGGGCTGTGTAGGTGTATTATAAAACATTTTTCCATTGGAAAAGTGGAAGTCGGCTTCAATTCCGTTCAGATAAAAGAACCACAACACTAGCCACTGAAAGAAGGAGCTTGGCTTGACTATTGTCTTATGTGCCAAATGTGTTAATAAACAAGCCATCGAAGTACCTTCGATTCCAAACGTGGAAAATATGTAATCCAAATGACTGCATTAGCAGATCGGAACGGGTTACGACTTGACTATAACAATGCTGTCTTTTTCCAGGTTAATTTAGTCGACGAGTGATTAACGGAAGATATTTCGAAACCGACCTTCCCTAAACCTCGGTGTGACTAATCAATATGTATTCTTTCTTGATAAGCTTGCACGAGGTAGATAAATATATTTATTTTCGGCTAACGTTTCGACGTCTTCGTCTTCCTCAGAGCCGATGATCCGAGTCGATGGTCCATGCTTGTTGTTTGTCTCGACGTTGCAGCTTCGCCTTCGTGTCGAGCCAGGTCTTCCTCAGTGAGCCATCTTCTCGAACCGACTTCTGCACGATGTGCGCAATGATGACTGGAAGAAATACAAGTTGTTAGCACCGGACATTATCATTATATATAAACCATCAGCATGGTGTATAAAAGGGCATCACTGAGTAAGGATGCCTCATTCGAGAAGATGGCTCACTGAGGAAGACCTGGCTCGACACAAAGGCGAACCTGCAACGTTGAGACGAACAACAAGCATGGACCATCGACTCGGATCATCGGCTCTGAGGAAGACGAAGACGTCGAAACGTTAGCCGAAAATAAACATCATTATCAACCTCGTGTAAGCTCATCAAGAAAGAATACATATTGATTAGTGATACCGAGGTTCATGGAAAGTCGGTTTCGAAATATTACTACGCTTTGTGCTAGATGATATCTTGGTTTTCAAAGTTTTGTACAGCTCACGAAGAATCTTTATGCACTGATTAGGGGCTCCTTGACCATCAAAGGCTTCCATGACTGCTTCTGTCTCAATTAAATCAAAAGCCTTCTGCAAATCGATGAAAGTGAGACAGAGCGGTCTTTTGCACTCTCGATACTTCAATGAGTATTGTTATCGCGTGGATATGGTCCATCGTACTATATCCCTTTCGAAACCCTGCTTGCTCACATGGCTATCCTTCGTGTAGTGTTCTGGCAATGATGTTTAGGATGACTCGAGTGGAAAATTTGTAGGCGACAGGCAGCATGCAGATTGAGCGGGACCTTGCATTCAGACAGGTAATCTGTGAAGAGACGAGCCACTGTGTTTACGAGGACTGGCGCTGGTGTTCTTGTCTTATCCTTTCCGGACCCGGTGCTGTTCGATTTTTCACCAACGAAATGGCATGTCGGATTTCGGAAGGGAGAACCGGTAGTACAACATATCCATCCTCCTTTATCTCATATTACGGATGGTGGACGTGGCTATCGAAGAGATCTGAGTAGTGTTCGTGAATGATTTTTTCCATTACGTTTCTGAACGCTGTAACTGTTCCGTCTAGGCTTCGAAGTGTAATCATTTTGGTCCTGTAATTGGCGAACCTTCGGTGGGCTTCGCGAATGCTTTTCGCGGCCTCTTCAGCTTCGACCATTACTGATGCTCTTTTCTCCTTAAGATCCTCTTTTATCGCATGTCTGCATTGTTTTGAAAGTTCGGACGTTAGTTCGCTGTTGGGTGCAGCTCATGCGATTCCCCACTGGCGTATCAGCTCGAGTGTTTCTCGAGAGAAATGTCTCTTGGTGAGTTTCGAACTCTGAGCTTACATAGCGCTGAGGTGAAGATGTCGAATGAGCCAATCGTATTCTCCGTTGATGTTATCGGCTGCCGCATCATCCTGACAGCCGATTAATGAATTGAATAAGTCCCAGTTTACGGTGATTCTGTGACTTTGGTTTTGGAATTTAGAGGGTTTTTCTCCTTTTCGCGAGAAACAGAATTTTTCACCAAGGAGACGATGGTCTGATCCCGTGTAGATTTTGGGGCAACTGCGACATCGGTTAGGCAAAACATTCTATTTACTGTGATGTGGTCTATTTCGTTATGGCACTCTCTATTGAGAGACTCCCACGTCCAGCGTCGATGGTGGGGCTTCTGGAATTTCGAGTTGCCATGGATGGTCTCAGTCACCATGAGATAGCCGCTCACTCTGTTCGTTCCATTGTATTCCATGGGTCCCAATTTGATGCTCTGCAGACGTTCTTCTTGGCCCAATCTTGGACTTGAAATCTCCAATGATGACTTTGAAGAATGTATGGTCTTCTCTGTAAAACTTCTCCAAGTCCACATAGAATGCTTCGACTTCTTTGTCATAGTTTGATGTCGGCACGTAAACGACGAAGACTGTCAGAACCGAAATTTGTCAAATCGATCCACATCTTATTAATCGTAAACGTCCGATACTGATTGTAAGCCATTCGAATGAATCGGTGTTCATGGATAAACTCGTGTTGACGAAAACGCCGACACCGCCGATTCCTCTACTGTCGCATGTTCCGAGAAACACTTCTTCTTCGGTGTCGTAGACGGCGTTGAATGGGTGGTGTCGCCTCGTCTCGGCCAGGCCGATGATGTCGTACCTTACCCTTCTTCCTTGCATGAGCAAGCCCTCTATCGAGGACTCGGGTGAAAGTGTACGTGCATTGTACACATGTACAGATCGTCACCAAAGTACTTCCTAATCCAGGTAGCTTCCATTGGCCCTGAGGTTTTAGCAGCCTCTCCGTACTCCTTCTACCCAACGGTGCCGAACTGGGGCTTTTTCGGGATCAGGGGAATGAGGCCCGCTTTTTTTTTTACTGTGTTTAGCATTTCGATACCCACGTATAGCGTGCTGAACTTTGACCGTGGGGATTAGGTACACTCACGGGTAGCTTGCCAGACTTCCTCAGAGTAAACATAGAGCTTATTTGTTGGAGGCGACTCCTAATCGCCTTCCGTATACTTCCCTGTCACTTGGTTGCAGGCTTTTGGCCGAATTGATTCGTAGAATACAATCCGTATACGAACGAAACCACCCACACACGCATGCATGAATACGCCAAGCAAATGCAGAAAATATGTGCCAAATCAGCGCAGCAGAAACAGGGAGTCCATCTCCTGGATCCACCTGCGTCTCAGGGTAGCAAAGGTCGCTTTTGGTCCGCGATTAACCTCCTATCGGCCTCTTGTGGACCCACCACGTAGCCTCGCCACTAACCGGCTCGAGATCCCTCATTTCCTGAGGTCAGCCTGATCAAAGTCTGCCCTAGGTCTTCACCACCACAGGTAGTCGTAGTTCTTGTGGATCAGAAGGATATTTTCACCATGCGACATTGATACCAGGACTGTGGTGGATCCTGGTAATGGTTTACTCTTAGCTAGGCTTTCTTGTGGAAACGCCAAACTAATTCCCAGCTTGAAAACCCTGCCGGGAGACGAACTCCCGCTGTACATCGCTGTTCAACTCCCGGGAACACCTCCCAGCCACGATGGGCGGCAGACCGTTGGGAGGATAGCAACTATACGCTATGCAATTCGGTTCTTCTACGACTACTAACTTCTATGTTTTATTTTAATGTCTCCTAGACCTTTCTATGTATTTCTAATATTTTTGGCTTTCACTTCTCGAGTGTGATGTAAATTAGTCAACCAGCATGCATAAATGCCTTATTGATCAGTCGGCGACTCGAAAAGGAGAAATTAATGATTTCACAAGATTCTGGTGTGAATGGAAGGTTGGACACCAAATATCCTATTCCACAACATATAGATGAATATTGTATTGTGGAAAATCCGCCCTGACAATATGTGAGAGAACCACTATCTTATTAGATTATTGGCGCTTTTTCTTTTTTGCTTCATCATCCTCTTTCACGGACTCACCAATTTCGATGTCGACATGAATGACCACCCACTAGTTCTCGGCAACTAGAACGTATTTGCACTATGCCGTAAGAAACCGTTTTAATAAACCGTTTTCGTTTCTGGTGACTTGTATTGCTCAAAGTTAGAATTCCTTCTAGCTTTAGCAGCTTTCCGATGGTCTTTGTGCGGTACGTTACGTTGTCATGAATTTCCCCTTTCTGCGGTTGCTACCTTCGCGTTTTTATCATAGAACATTCAAGCTTCGGAATATTCTCATTTACCTTAACGTTTTCAAACAATGTCTACATCAGTGGATATTTGTAAATTTTACTTGTATGCTTAGGCAGAGAACGTCGACCATTAACTTGATGTTCCTTATGGACACGGTGTACTCAACGATGGCTTTTGGTGTCTTCGCGGTCGTTGAGCCCGTGTGTTAGTGGTGTCTCAGAAGCACCCCTTTTATGCTTCCTATTAACTTCATTCCAGAATTTTAGCTGCGCAGGATAAAAAATAAGAGCTCATTTTGGCCTTCATTTAAATCGTTTCTGATCGCTTGGGGAAACATCAGCAGTCTAATAATTAAACCGGTCGAGGTCGAGCCAAAGCTGCAATCAAACAAGGTTTAATTTTTCGCTTCATTATATTTTCACACATAATTGTAAGCACCTAGCTAGTCCGTTTTTACACGCCGTAGCGGCACGATTTTGTATTTTATTATTTTTCTTCCCACCGTCAGCTGTCATCCATGAAGTAGTTGGATTCATGCGTGAATTTGGCTAGTGTCCGACAACTTGTCACATTCTGTGCTTATTTTTACACACCTCTTTTAAAAGAGTATTTCCTCAACAATAATTGGTAGGGAATTCACTTATCGCTGCTCGGGAATACATCTACTGCTTCTGACCAGATTTTTGTAGAACTATTAACAAAGTGAAATATAACTTTAAAGATGTTGAGATATTTGCAAAACTCCGAACAAAAAATAGTAACTGCGGCCTCAGCTTAACTGGTTCGTTGCCCATTTTGGCTCCCCAGATCAATCCCGCTAACGGGTGATTGCTGATGGCAAAAAATCGCTACTAAGCTACCTTCCTATATAATTAAAATTAAAAAAACAGAATGGTTAAAAATGAAATGAGCGTAATTTCAACTAATACTGATGCATATACTAACACATTTGTGTTTAACATACGTTAATTCCAAAACCTTTCAGCCTCATCGTAGTTGGGAGTTGCTCCTGGGTGCCTGGCTGTGATGTGCAGCGAAAGGATTCATTCCCTTGGTAGGGTCACCGAAGCTGAAAGGGTTCACCATCCTAGGTAGTTGCCGCCCTTGTGGATCAAAGGAAAATTTGCCACCATGGGACCAGTTTGATACCAGACCAGCTGCAGATCCCGGTATTGATGTTTTCTTAGCTGGGCTTCCTGACGGAAACGCCGGACTCCTTCTCAGCTTAGGAGACCCTTCTGGGGATAAATCCTCCACTGTACATCGCAGTCCGACACCCAGGAGCACCTCCCAACCACGATGAGGAGGTAAACCATTGGGAGGAATCAGCAACCTACCAGTTTAAAGGAAAATTTGCTGAAATACGGACGATTCTCGTTAATGTTTCATGTGAGCGACAGCATGGAGCTAATTTTGACTACGTTAGTGACGCATAAAATAATAAAGACTGCGCATTTGTAAAGACAACAACATTTAAGGAATTGGTACGTAATGTTATTCATTTTAAGCTTAAGAAAACCATACGACACCAAAACAATATTTCGTCGTAACTAATGTGTATCTAACTTCATCTGCTTTCCAGGAAATTAGATTTACAGAGAAAGCATATAAATCTCAAGAAAAAGAGAAAGGAAGGATATGAATTGCCCTTGTTCAGAGCAGTGACATCTCAAGGTCATGTTTCCATTTAATGTCGTTGACTCTAATTGCTTCCTTTTTACCGAAAATAGGCGAATCGAACAACTAAAAATGGTTTATGCCCTATGCGAATGTGATCTTTTCAAGGAAATATTGTTGCTCTGAACGACTTAGCTCCAGAGTTGAGAAGAAGGAAACGAGCGGCTTGTGCAGCTTTGAAGAGCATCGAGGAAGCAGTGAAGAAAAAAAGGATGCCCACCTTTTCGACTCGACGCTACTTCCTCAGCTAACGTATGCGTCAGAAACCTGATTGATGCGTAAGCAGAATGAAAGATCACTCAGCGTTATCGAACGCGCAGCCGAAAGGATGATGCTAAGAGTATCCCGCGTCACACAATTAAGGGATGGAATCCGAAGCTCCGACCTACGTTGACGATCAAAAATAAAAGATGCCGTTTCGTGCGCCAAACATTCGTAGGCAAGGTGTGCCGGACACACAACGCGTACGAGCGACAACCGATGGGCAGGGGCCGTTAGTGGCTGGTTTCCTCGGGGTGTCAAACGTACTGCAGAAAGACCGCCGACCCGATGGTCAGAGTTTTTCACGAGGAGCCTAGAAGAAAGGTATGATGCTCAAAAACTTCCTGGAGCAAGCAGAACCCACTGGGTCGCTTTTGTACGCTACAGAGCAAAGTGGAAGATTTACTGACGCCTGCTCGAGTCACTCAACAACCAGCGGGACCACAGGTGATACAAGTGGTATTTTGTAACTTTGTCGGAGCACCTGTAATACAGTGGTCAAAAGCGCCTTGCAATAGACTTGGGATCGATAACGCACCCATGGTCCACCGAGCCATCCATCCCAGCGAGATCGGGTTGTCTGAGAAGATAGCAGCACTGGCTCGATACAACTGTAGGCCATAACAAGTCACTGCAAATGCCAGATTTCATTCGGTCGCCTCTAATTATGCTTAATGAAGTCGACTGCATGGCGCATCACTTAGGCACTGGTTAACACCGAGAGCATATAATATACATGTGTAGTGTATGTACACATCCACAGATCTTCCTCATGTGAGGGATCTCGAGCCGGTTAGTCGCGAGGCTACGTGGCGCGTCCCCAGGTAGCGGATAGGGAGAATCGCGGACCAAAAGCGACCTTTGCTTCCCTGAGATGCAGGCTGATCCAGGGAATCGACCCTGTTCCTACTGCGTTAATTTGGCACATACTTCTTGTATTTTCTAGGCGTATTCATGCATGCGTGTGTGGGAGCATTCTTGCTTTTGCGAATTGTATTCTACGAGTCAATTCCGCCGAAAGCCTGCAATCAAGTGACTGGAAAGTTTACGGGAGGCGGTTAGGAGTCGCCTCCAACAAATAAGCTCCCACGTTCAGAGCTCAGGAATTTTGATACGTGAGTATCAAAATGCTAAACACAGTAAAAAAAACGGGACTCATTTTCCTGATCTCGAAAGAGTCCCAATTCGGTACCGTTGGGTAGGAGTACGGAGAGGCTGCTAAAATCTCAGCGTCAATGGAAGCTGCCTGGATTTTAAAGAGCTATGGTGACGATTTGTACCCAAAATGCACGTACACTTGCATCCGAGTCCTCAATAGAAGACTTGCTTATGCAAGCAAGAAGGATAAGGTACGACGTCATCGGCCTGGCCGAAACGAGAAGACGCCAGCCTTTCAACGCCGTCTATGACACCGGAGAAGAACTGTTCCTCGAAACATGCGACAGTAGAGGTGTCGGCGTAGGCGATCTCGTCAACACGAGTTTGTCCATGTCCAGTTTGTCCGATTCATCCGAACAACGTAGAACCCGGATCGGACGTTTACGAATAAGAAGATGTGGATCAATACCGGCTTTGAAATCTTCGTAGTTTGCGCGCCGACACCAAACTATGACGAAGAAGTCGAAGCGTTCTGAATTAGAGATGTTCTACAGAGAACACCATACATTCTTCAACGTCATCAGAGGACATTTCAACGCCAAGAATGTGCCAAGAAAAACGTCTGAAGAACGTCACATTGGGATCCATGGATTACAATGGAACGAACTGAGTGAGCGGCTCTCTGAGTTTATCATGTCGAACGAGACCACCCATGGTAACTCGCAATTCCAGAAGCCCCGCCCTCAACGCTGGACGTGAGAGTCTCCCAATGGAGAGTGCCATAACGAAATAGACCACATCATAGTAAATAGAATGTTTTGCCTAACCGATGTCGCTGTTGCCCCAAAATAATACACGGGCGTCTATGAAGGCTCAGAGATCGAAGGTCACCAAGAGACGTTTGTCTCGAGAAACACTCGAGCTGATACGCCAGTGTGGAATTGGACGAGCTGCAGTTAACCGCGAGCTAACGTCCGAACTTGCGAAACAGTGCAGATAGGCGATAAAAAAGATCTTAAAAAGAGAAGAGCAGCAGTAATGGTCGAAGCTGCAGAGGCTGTGAAAAGCATTCGCAAAGCCCACCGAAAGTTCGCCAATTACAGGACCAAAATGATTACACTTCGAAGCCTAGACGGAACAGTTACAGCGTTCAGAAACGTAATGGAAAAAATCATTCGCGAATACTGCTCAGATCTCTTCGATGGCCACGTCCACCTTCCGTGATGTGAAATAAAGAAGGATGGATATGTTGTACCACCGGTTCTCCCTTCGGAAATCCGGCGTGCCATTTCGTCGGTGAAGAATCGAACAGCACCACGTCTGGATAGGGTAAGACCAGAACATCAGAAGAACCTCCCGCCAGTCCTCGTAAACACAGTGGCTCGGCTCTTCACACATTAATTGTCTGAATGCAACGTCCCGCCCAATCTGCATGCTGTCTGTCGTCTACAAACTTTTCACTCGAATCATTCCAAACAGGATTGACAGAGCGCTACACGAAGGATAGCCATGTGAGCAAGCAGGGTTTCGAAAAGGATTTAGAACGATGGACCATATCCACACTATAAAAAGTCTCATCGAAGTATCGCGAGAGTACAAAAGACCGCTCTGTCTCACTTTCATCGATTTACAAAATTCCTTCAATTCAATTGAGATAGAAGCAATCATGGAAGCCCTTGATTGTCAAGGAGTCCCTGCTCAGTATACAAAGATTCTTCGTGAGTTGTACAAAAATTTCACAATCAAGGTATCATTATTCCACACCGATTTTAACTATGACGTCAGAAGAGGAATTAGGCAAGGGAATACTATCTCACCAAAATTATTTACCGCCACCAACCAGAACGTTATGCGAACACTGCAATGGGATAATATGGAAGTGAAAATCGATGGTCGGCAGTTACATCATCTTCACATTGCTGATGAAATCGTCGTTACAACACCAAACATTAGCGAAGCGGAACGTATACGTGACGACTTTGATAAAGCCTGTGGAAAGATTGGTCCTCAACTATATCTCACAAAAACGGTGTTCATGAAGAATGGATTGGTTTCGCATGCTCCATTCATGCTTAACGGAACGAATATCTCCGAATGTTCCAGTTATCTATGTAGGTCGGCAAATCAGTATAATGAACGACCTACCTCCAGAGCTGAGCAGAAGGAGACGAACAGCTTAGAGAGCTTTCAAGAGGATCGAGGATGCAGTGGAAAAAACAAAAAACACGCGACTCCGTGCCTACCTTTTCGAATCAACGGTACTTCCTGCTCTAACGTACGCGTCGGAAACCTGGTCGCTTCGTATGCAGGATGAAAGGTCACTCAGCGTTATCGAACGCGGGGTCGAAGGGACGATGCTAGGGGTATCCCGTTCCACACAAGTAAAGGATGGGATCCGAAGCTCCGATCTGCGTCAACGATCAAAAATGAAAGATGCCGTTCTGCACGCCAAACAGTCGAAGATAAGGTGGGCCGGACATATAATGCGTATGAATGACAACCGATGGACAAGAGCCGTTAGTGACTGGTTTCCTCAGGGTGTCAAACGTACTTCAGGAAGATCGCCGACCCCATGGTCAAAGTTTTTCACAATGAGCCTTGAAGGAAGATATGACTCTGGACGAATCCCTAGAGCGAGCAGAACCCACTGGGCTACTCTTGCGCGCGACAGGGAAAAATTGATGATTTATGGCGCCCGCATGGTTTTCTCCTCATTGATGATGAGTTTTTTGATGGAGCACCTTTTGGAAACTATGCCATAATCTTAAGAATGCTGTAAGAATTCAGCTCCATCAAGTATGGAATGTTTTAGCTATGAACAATCATTATCGCGTAAAAACAAACAATTCTCCATTAATATGAGAACCTTCGAACGGTCGCTGCCTGTGGTTTCCTAAATGAAATAAGCTTTTACATTGGAGAAACAAAAGGTAATAGCAGTTGGCGCAAGTATTACGCACGAAACTAATTTCCCGTAATTGGAACAAATGTGGATTTCGTTTCCCACAAAGCAATTACGCAAGGAATTCGTTAGATTTCTCGTAGATTCAACAAATCATGAACATCAAACATCGCGTTACCTCGTCGTAAGAGTGGTTGGAAAAGTGTAAATTCCGAAGCGAATCTCCGGAAAGCCGAAACGGCTAGCAGAAAATTAAAAGGCATGAGGTGACACGAAGGCATCATGATGTGTAGATGAAGGATAGAGAGTACTACTAACGGAAATCGTTTTCTGCAGATGCGATTTTTCACACATTTTCCTTCTCTATTTATGCAGCCAATCGCTGAAGATTTTTTCTTCATTCTTCTCCTACGTGTTGAAGTTTATTTTTATTCTAATAGCAGTTGGTACTGTAGACGATTTAGAGAAGAATTTTGGGTGTAAATGTTAATACTTGTGCAGAAACATCTTCACTTTCGCTTCTATCGTATTATTTCAATCTTACTATCATTTAATTCTAATTTTTCTTTTATTTCGAGAGACCTAGAAAGCGTGTGGTTCAGTGGTCGAAGGTGCTCTGCAACAGACACGTTCAGTGGATCCATGCGCCCAAGGCCCACCATGCCTTCCACCCCTCGGAGTCGGAAAATTGCTACCAGACTCATTTGGGAGAATAGCAGCACTGGCTCGATAAATCGGTAGACCACCACGAGTTATTGTGAAAGCTAGATATGCATCCAATTACCTTGAAACGATGCCTAATGAAGTCGAATGCATGGCGCATCCCTCAGGGATTGATCAACGCCGAGGGATTTATCCTTCATCCTTTATTTCGATTCCTATTATGTACGATATCTTCTACTTTTCTTTATTTTTAACCGTTTTGTTATTCTGTTTTTTATTTTATTTTTATTTAGCAGCCTCAGTAGAATTCATCACTTTCGAAGGCAGCATCATGAAATCGAACAGATTTTGCCACCAGCGCATTTTACTGCAGATGTAGCTGTGTTCTATCATTGTATCCACTTACTATTTCTCGACTTATATTTTCACCTATTCACTGGTTCGTTGAAATCTTTTTTTTTTTATTTTATTCCAATGCACCATTTGTAATATTTGGGCAGTCGAAACAGTGCGGTGCTGAAAGGATCCCTGCTATGCACACGATCTTTGGAAAGCACCTATGGAGTTCACCAAGCCTTCCGTCTCTTTCCTGTCGCAAATTCATATCCCACTTATCTGGGAGAATAGAAGCACTGAAATTATAGAACTGCAGGTGACTAAAATTTATTTTGCAAGCCAGATGTACATTCGAACAATACTAGATGAAATCCACCGAATGCTGATCACTTCAGGTACTGACCAACGCCGAACCGTTTGCCTTTCTATTCTCAACACTCACTCAGTTTCTCCTAGAAAAGTGGTTCTTCATATAACATTTAGTAAAAAACGACAAACGATGACAAGTTGTTTCACCATTCATAGCCTTGCATTATAGATACAGCTTACTGAACCAGAATTTGGTCTTCTCCTCAATGTTTAGATTCTTTTGTGAGATTTCACATTTATTATAATATATACGGTTTCCCAAGGCTGGCGTTTCCGTGAAGAAGCCCAGCTAAGAGTAAACCAAGGCCAGGATTCACGACTGTTTTGGTATCAAACTAGTCGCATGGTGGCAAATCCTCTGTAATCCACAAGGGCGACGAATGTGTGATGGTGAAGACCTGGGGCAGACTTTGGCTGTGCTGACCATAGCACTGCAGGAAACCACAATGGCTAAACCAGCAAAACTCCGAAAGAAACGATGCTGAATCTCTCACAACCAATGAAGACAGGCTATCCAATTATTCAAATATATGGTCTGTCACCTAGAGGATATTGGAGAGGAAGCCAGCAGAATAAAAAATGAGTTGCACCGAGGCGATGTTGTTCAGTCTCAGGCCAGCGTTCTTGCAGTGGCGAGTTTCAGTCTACTTACTAATTTTCCAGGTTTTGTTTAGTCATGGTTTCTTCAGACATTATCTACTCCTAGGTTGTATTTCACATAATAGTTTCCCAAAAAAGTAATAGGCAGTAAGCAAAAAATCAGGCTTTGTTTACTTATAGTAATTCCCACGACTTACTTCCTGTTATTCTCAGCACTGATTGAACAATTTGTTGTATTCTTATTTATCAAATGTGACTCTTCCAGGTTCTGAGGAAGGTAAAATGCGCGGAAACGTCAGCTTGTGTGAAAGTAAAGAAATAAAGTAACACCTCGTGTTTGCTAAGCAAAATTACAAAGATTTGTTTACTTAATTCAGATATTTAGACTCTGTCTCTTCATGTGCCATTAGGGTACTATTTGCTTCCTTCATTCTTTTCCTTCTCTTGTAACCGTGATGCACAGACGTGTTACAAGCTGTGGGCGGGTGCAACTTGAGGATCAGGCGAACTACTCTCCTTATTGACTGACTGAATGTAGTTGTGCGAGATTTTCCCAGGAAATCCGAGACAACCGTGCTAGCACTTTCTCAGGTAGTCGCCATAGTCTCCATTCGACTATGTGAAAGGCTAAATCCGATTTTTCGAAGAAGGCTTTATTCAATTCGAGTATGATGTACTTCCACAATACAATGACCACTTTGTTTATTAATCCATCTTCGCAATTTTTTTCGTCATTTTCCTAGTTTTTCCTCTGTTTTTTGCACATTTTTCAAATCACTAGTGCAGTCTAAGAAGTTCTACTTTTGGGTCAAAACGTACTTTCGTTAACCGCAACGTAGCTGTTTTGCGCCAGTATCTCTAGAAATTTTAAAGCAAACGTCTCGTTTCCCATCGTCGCCGAAGTAAAAATTGACGAGATGAAACACGAACCTTTGTACATGTTCGTAGAAAAGGCACATGTTCTTCGGTTTTACAAAGGGCAGCTGCATTGTAGACGTGCGAATTAGGGAACTGAAGAGCTGTTGCAATTCATAGCAAACGATAATCATGGCCCAGGTATTGTGGGATACTTGGATGTCGTCTATCTTTAACCATAATACATCATAGCAGTTAATTTCCTAACTCTTCGAGATTTGCCCTTCGATGAGGGTTTTTCAATTTTATTTTATGTGATCCGTCTTTACATATACTGCGCGAATACCAGAACTTCTCGCATTCCATTCGTTTTCTCGCATTCATTGCCCACGAAGGTCTTCCAACTTTTACGTAAGGGTTCGCTTGCTGCTTGACGATTTTCAATTCATCTCGGATGTTGTAGAATACTGGTCGAGTCGATTCTCTCTGGAGTCCTGAGATAGTCGGGCTGGAGCGTTCCCACTTGGGTTGCAGAGAGTGAACTCTTCCCAGACAAGGCCGGTACCATTCTCTGGACCCCAGAGGGATGAGAGGCTTGGTTGACCTGGAGCGGAATTGAACTAACACCATGCTCGAGATGACGGACATCACTACCACTGTGCTACACGCCCTCTTTTACGATAAGGGTTACTTCGTAGTTATGAATATTCTTGGTAAGATTTGAGAAGAGTGTTAACAAAGACTTGGAAATATGTGCGATAGCATGTTTCCATTCTCATCCAAGAAAACTGTTCTCAGAGAAGAAGTATGTAAGATGCTAGAAATAACAAACAGTATATAAATTTAAAACACCTGCTTTTCAGTCTAGGACATCTTACGGTTTCCACTTTAGTTTATTTTCAGTATTGCATTAATTAAAGACTAACAGGGGTTGTGTTCAGATGGTAGATTAAAGAGTAAACAGGGGCCATGAGTGAACATAGAGAACATCTGCCGTGAAACACAGGACGAATCAAGAAAAGAACAAGTCGTATCTACTTCTGCGGAATCACATTTAACTTCCATATACATACAATTGTGTTCGCGGATATTCGCTTGATGTCCTCACTTACATTTACACAATTCCACAAGTAAATTTTATCGGTCAAAATACAAACCGGGAGGTGCTACATACCTCTCGTAAGGAGATGGTTAACGTTTTTCATAGCGGAAAAATGCTAGGATTCAAAAGTGACTCCTTCGTTGAAAACTCTTTTCAATGACTACTTGGCGAGTTTTTTGAAAATGTCATAGTCGATTGACAACTGGTGCAGAAAATACGCCGGATGGAGCACAGCTCTTTCTCTAAATTCTTTAAACTTGTTACTTTGTTAGTTCTGCCACGTGCGGTCAAGCGTTGTGACGAATAGGCTCCCTTCAAATGATCAATATCGGTCTCGGACATTGCCATCCTCTAAGTATGCTTTCCAAATGACGTTCCTGACAATAATTCTTCGCTGTAATGCTCTTACGAGGATTCAAAAAGTTATAGTGAATGAATCCATCTGCCGATCGTAATTGCTGCAAACCTTCCTTCGATGAACGACTGGCTTTGGAAAGTACCTTCTTAATACTTTCCAATCTGCTTAAGTGATCCGAAACTACTACTTTACACAGAAATATAATGTCCTCAGTTGATGATCGTGTATGATAGCCAGTAGTCCTCTGGCGTTCTAACCTTTGAGGTGCCATCTGCATCATGATCGTTTCAAAACCATTTTTGCATTGTAAAATCGTTGAAGATTCACTGGCAAAACGCTGCATTGTTCGTCCTTTCGGCAAACAAGCAGAAGGCTCCGAATGCAAGCCACGAAAATTCACCAGCTGTTGTCGATCGTTTTTAGTTTTCGCGGATTTTAAGCGTTCACATCTTCCGTCCAAGAAGGGACTAGAAACGTTAAGACCTCTGCTTTGTCTACCAACTAGCATTAAAGAATATAATGAGCTATTTGTGTCTGTCACCAGGAAATTTTTTCCTTTGTCTTCTGACGGTGATTTATTGTTCCGTAAGGAGGCCACTGAGCGAAGTGGATCTTGTTCGCAGCCAAAAATCGAGAATTCAAGCGAAGTTACCACTCTTCTGATCGAATAACACTTTGTAACTTTTAGTAGTGGAAGGAATACGGAGTGAAACTTGCTGCGAAGTTGAACATTCGAGACTCCAAAAACGGAGAAAGACTGGAAAAGAGATGGAAAATACCACGGATGGACAAATTCTCCGCGAATTGTAGTCATGTCCACTATAAATTCGCTAAATTGTACAATGAACATTTTAATCGTATATTATAAATCACTAACCAACACTTCCACCAGACCCAGTGTCCAACTCGGCTTAGTGTATTTCTGCAAAAAAAGCCATTTCAGAGAGAAAGACGGGATAGCCGAGTTGAAGGTCGGCTTTCGCGATTGATCTAGCCGCTCCTATTTTCATTGGCAATATATTTGAGAAATTCTTTTTTCGTAGGCCAAACATGGCTCGCTGCGCAATCGACGGCATATGGAATCTGACAGTAGCGAAATTCCTGCGTTTTCGTGGGGAGCCGTAGATGTTGACCTTATCTTGAATTCGATTTCCGCCTCGATTCTAACGTCTAGTGTGTGCTTGCTACTACGCAATAACCACCGTCCAGTTGTTGACGCATTCAAAATGAAGGTTTTGCTGGTTGCTTTCGCTGGCGCTTCAGAAATCAAAATTAAAGTAGCAAGCAAGATTTGTACGTCTTTTACATTGCTTTCACCTATTGTTTCATATGGCCTGATACAACCAATTCCGTCATGAATCATTCATTAACACAGAACTAGACCTGTCCACTCCTCTGGCCTCGATGAATTATTAATTGGGATTCTCTTTAACTGGTTGCATAGCTGAATGGCTTTTCAAAGTCGTCTCGCGACTCTTCGGTTAGAAACCTAAGTCGATTTATAAGCTGAACTTGAAATTCGAAAGCAAGACTACGACATCGATATCAATGTTTTTGTCATCTCCATGAGCCGCTCCAGAACAGGAGCGGAAAATGCCGGAGACTAACATTCGAATCCCAATTAAATCTCCCATTGTACATAAAGACATTTGTTCTCTTTCTTACATACAACTGCAACAAGCATCACATAGGGAGGTAATGAGATGCTGGAAATATTCAATTTTCTCCATACTATTTTTTTCCTAAACTGGCAGGGCTGAATGTGCGTTGAATCGTATGCTGGTTATCGGATTTAAACCACGGTCATTAATCACAGTGTGAGAGCTTACAGTGTGTCATCCCTTTTTCCGCTTTCTTCTTTCTTTTTTCATTCTAGGATATTCTGTACGCAGGCGCTGAGTTCCATCAATATTTCATAGCCAGGGTATAAAAAAACTAAAAATTTGAAAAAATTAAAAAGTAACGAAATGAATAAAAACTGAACAAATGACGAATTAAACAATTATATTAAATTAGTGAGTGTGAAAAGGAAGAATTCAAAATAAGTGAAGTAAGCATAAATAACTAACGTGTATTCTTTCTTTGAAAAGCCTACACGTGGTTGATAAACGATTTTTATTCGGCAAACGTTTCGACGCGACGTCTTCGTCTTCATCAGAGCCGGCGATCCGAGTCGATGGTCCTGAACCTGGAATATAAATAAATAGTGTTAAACACTTATAATAAGTGTAACTAGCTAAGTATTTATTAATTATTAAATTAATTGAACTAACTTGAAGTTGAAATCATTCTAAATAAAAGTCTCGTGTTATTTCGTGATCACACACTTATTTGGTACATGTTCAATGTGTCAGAACATAATGCACTAGGATTCTGGGCTTTATCCTTTATTTTAGGATTCTGGGCACCATGCTCCTTTTTCATCATTGCACACCCAGACTACGACTCAGAAATCGCTGAGATAAGGTTAATATTGGCTTGGTTACTATTTTGCGTTATCTAGCGTTATACTAATGGTTCTTTCTACTTCTGTTTAGCAAACATAAGGTGTTATTTTATTTCTTTATTCACGCACAAGCTGACGTTTCGGCGGATTTCGCCTTCCTCAGAGCCTAGAAAGGTCAAATTGACTACAATCTACATGGCCAAACACCTCCATAACCAAACAGACAAGAAGCTGGACCAAAATTTCAATCACATTGAACACAGAATCCTTGTACACTCACCGCTTTCTATGAGTCTTCCACTAAATATGTCACATGGAGACCAACTGCACAGAGTCCACACGAAATCGTATTGTGCCCATCTCATCAGAATAACAAGCTTATATACTGCCCAATATCACGCGTGATAATGAGGCATTCCTCTCTGCGGTTCATTTCCGGATTCTTGGAATTAATCTAGAGTGCCTCGAGAGTTTTGCGCGCTGAGAGAGAACCCATATTTGGCCGTATAGATTGCAGTCAACTTGACCTTTCCCGGCTCTGAGGAAGGCGAAATCTCGTGTTTGCTAAAAAGAAGTAGAAAGAATTATTTAATCAATGCCGAGGTTAATAGAAAGTCGGAAGTGGGAGTTACTAACTAATGGATTACAATTGATTGGCCTCAGAGATTACACACGTTGTGCTTGGATATGCCCAGCTCTGCCGCATGGTCAGTTCCATCTAGGTGCAGTCTGTTCATCAGTGTAAATCAGTTATCCACTTTTCACCATATCTTTTACCCCATGTATTCACATAGTTTCTTCATACAGCGCAGTTAGGCCATCAGAGAATAATTATTCAATTGGCGTAACCATAAATGGGATTTTCGTGGAAAATACGATAATCGCGGCTGGAGTTAGAAAAAATTGTAATAGCTTCATGCGATATGTTTTATGTTTTTACTGCAACGTTATTCAAAATTTCTTTAGTATTCATTCAATGAAGTTCACGTTTCCTGCATTTTCTGGATATCACTTGCGTGTGTGCATGTGCATGTATGTATGTTTGTGTATATATATGTCTTGTGTATGTACATTTGTATGTGTTTGTGTATGTGTAAGTGTATGTGTCTGCATTCGTGTGTGTATATGTGCATGTGTGCGTCAGCAGGTGTATATATATATATATATATATACATATATATGGACGTTCTCATATGTGTGTTGTGCTCGTGTAAATGAATATATATATGTGCATTAGCGGGCGCATATATATATATATATATATTGTATGTGTTGTACGTGTGTGTATGTATATTATATATATATATATATATATATATATATATATATATATATATATAGTTTGTGTGCGTGTGTGTTTGGACACCTTTAAGCCATTCGAGGCCGAATTCGTGAGGGGCTGGAGTTAGCAGGATGACACCAGTGAGAGATCCTAGAAGTTATTCCTTGGCGGTGATCCTCTACGGCGGCATGGGTAGTATATCCGGGAGGATGTGGTTTGGAGACGATGGGCGGTGCTCTAAGCAGAAGCCAACACTCGCTCCTCACGGCCCGTCACACACTACGAGCAGCTGACAGATTTCTTAAGGAAATTGTTGAAAAACCCGTCCATTACCGGTCCTAATGAAAATGAAATTTTGGAGTGATGAGCATCATGGGCATGTTCTATGTTGTTACCCATTATTAACTATTAAACTTTACGGAATTTCTGGAAAACCCTTTGCAGAGTGTTTACGGCGCCTTTTTCCTCTTATTTTTCTCTTCTATTGTCTTGTGTAATTGTCTCTTTTATCTTGGAAAACAGTCTTAGTTCTAACTTCATTTTGAACTTATACGCATAGAGCATATTCTTTTTTCCTTCAGCGAAATAGTAGAAATCAGTGATACTAGTAAGAGCTGGCGATCGGGAACGTTGAAGTTTATTGAAAAGTATTTGTGCTGGCGTTCCATATCGAAATATGAATATGTGTGAATTTACGTAAATTCGTGAAATCTACTTGTTTGTATCTAATTACTTCTCTTTTCTCACTGTATAAAAACCATATTTTAGTTCGTTCTTGAGTACTTCACAATGGAATTAGCAATTCACGCACATTTTCATCGTAACAGTGGAGAATCGTCGTTCGCTAGAGCTACGCTTTTCTTTCGTATTTTGTAAATTCAGTTTAACCTCTTGCATCACCTTATATATACAACTGCTTCGACTTCTCGTCTGTGTGAGCAATGCGAGCCGACGCACATTCCTCACTCGTTTCTTTCTTCTGAGGTCCTCGTCATGGGGCCGTGGTACGCCATGGTACCTCGAGTTGTGCAACTTATCATCAGGTGATCTCTAAAGCAGCTGCTGCTAGAAGTAGTGCCAAGTCACGTAGACTATAAACCAATTCGCTCGTCTTTTTAGTGGTCGTCACACAGAGCGTTTGCATCTGTCTTCTAGGTCTTCTGTCTTCCATTCTGCTCTTTTATCGTCTATATTTAGTTGATTATTTCCATTATACGAATAGCTCGTCTATGTCATGGTTCCGAAGTATATTGTCTTGTACATGGGAGGCAAAATTTGAATTGTGAAGTCTGGCTTGATATTGTATGCGCCGTCTTGATATGTCAGCTGTAGCGCCAAGTGCAGAGAATTGTTGAGTCGAAAAGGTGAGGCCCAAGTTTTGGGCTCTTCACTTCATCCGTGGTTTTGCTGATAGTTCCAGGTTGCTCATTTTTTCGGATTTTCTATGAAGACCTTCATACTTGCAGAACAACTTAGTTGAACCATAGAGGTCACGTCAGCAACGAAAGAAACAGCTACCTATATTTTTATATCATCTGCCATATGTTTTTCATAAACTGATTTTTATTCTGATTTATGCTTGGTACTATTCTGTTTTCTGTTGAGCTCCTTTAGCGATGTCGATGCTACAGTGGAAGGGCGTGTGGCGCATTGGTCGGAGGCGCCCTGCAACACATACGTAGAATCGATCCCCGCGCCCATGGCACACCAAGCCTTCCATACCTCCGGGGTCGGCAAATTGGTACCAGACTTGTCTGGGAGGGTAGCAGCACCGACTCGATATATCGGTAGGCCACCACAAGCCATTTTAAAGGCCAGATTTGCATATTGCATTCAGTTAGCTCTAACAATGCTTAATGAAGTCGAGTGCATGGCGCATCTCTCAGGGATTGATCAACGCCGAGAGCTTTATTCTTTATCCTTTTATGCTACAATGGTATTTTTCGAAGAGTCATCAATGTCATAAACAAAAGAATATTTAATTCGTATCCCGTATTGTGGAAAACTTAAATTAAAAGTGGACCATTTCTTTTTAAGCTTGCAGTAACTGGTTTATCACTCAGCAACTTATCACCTAACAATAGCATTTCTGACCTAAAAGTCAACTGCAAAGCAACTCTCTTTTTCCAAAGTCATGAGGTGTCGATGTGCATATCAGACCACTTGCTATCGAGCCAGTGAGGTACGTAGGTCTAGAAGACTCGCTCCCTCAGGAATATCGATCATTTCAATGACCCGTGCTGAATGATTGAGCTTTTAAGCCTTTCGAATTGGTGATTTTTTCAAATGTTAATACGCGAAAAAGGTGAATTTTTTGCATAAATGTCCAAAGAACTTTAAGGCCATAAGTTGTTGAAGTAACACCATCAATTTGTGGCAGAAAATGGCCGATTGAAGTAATTGTTATAACTTGATGTCGAGTGTCTGCAAATATTTTCAACAACTGTTCAGGATTTAAACCCCTTAGAAGCCCTTGAAAGCGCTGAATTAGACGAAAATTTGTAAACATAGTGTGTTTTTCTCGTAGGTGTTTCGGCTCAGTAAGTGAGCTTCATCGGTGCCGCTGACGCGGTGCTCAGCAACTGATGGGACCCTTCGCTGATGAGCAATTAATTGTTGGCAAGACGATGGCCTCTTGAGGGACTTCATTCATCGGTTGTCATTAGCAACTCTCTATTTTGTCCTGTTTTACCATCTATCTTTAACCTTACATTTTCAACTTTTTTTTCAAGAACCTGAACTCATAAACTCTACTGAAAGTCGCTTGTTACTCTCGTTCAAGCATTCTAAGCAAAGCAACAAAAAATATCATTCCACTGAAGCTTTACCTGCAACATCAGCATTTGTCAAAGTTGAGCATCTTTCTGTTTAGGATTGTTTTCAAGAAGGCGCTCGTCTTCGAGTTGGTATTATGGACAAGAACCTTTTTCCAATTTTTTCTCTTTCCACTTGAGTTCTCTCACCTCTTTCTTTTTTCAAGATTTCCCATATCTGAAACGCCTGCTTTTATTAAGACGCTTAGTGTTTTGCTATTCACTACGACAAAGTAGTTTCGATTATCAATTCTTATTTCTATGAAAAGGGATCGGTTCGTGATTTCACGATCACGTCTACCACATTCTTTGTCTTTCGTCAGTTGTCGCTGGATAAAGTGTAAAGAACTAAATCTGAAACCCAAGTGACAATTATGCATCGTGTCGTCTCACTAGATTGCAAAGAAACCCTTTTGAACAAGGGGTGCTTATGAGTTTCAGTGAAGGGTGTCATCTTGATTGCAAGAAATGAATTTTTGGCGGTTTTCAGGATTCTTACGTGTGCACTGACGTCAGGAAATTTGTTCCATTTCTGCTCTCGTCTAATTAGACATCAATTACTTCAAGAATCCATGTAGCTGGAATCAAACAGAATGCCGAGATTTTGCTTACTAACTATGGCTGCCCCGTTATGATTGTATACAACGAGATTTACCATTTCCTTAGAGTGCTTTATTGCTTAGGCAGTAAAATAAACTAAGTATGTTCACTAAATGTCATCTAATCGGTGAAGACAATCGCTCTAATGTATTTCATTATCTCTTATGCTAAAGTATTCTGGTTCACAATCTTAACCCTTTTATTTACTGCCTTTTTCTTCTTAATGGCAGGATATGTTGCGAAATATAACTCGTATGAAACGCTGAGATATTTGCAAAACTCCGGTACAGAGTTTTGCAAATATCTCAGCATTTCATACGAGTTATTCCGGTTCAAACTTTGAAAATTATCCTCTAGATCCTCATCATGCTCTCAGTGATTCGTGGGGAAGCCACGCTGCATGCTGTGGAGTCTATAATTAGCCTTTCTTCATCTACGACGTCAAGGTTTCCACATAGTCGATCGCATCTCATTTCCATTTAATTCCAACATTTCCTTTTGAGTTTTGTAATGCTTCGAACCTGTCCTCTTATTTTTATTATGTAGTTTTAAAAACAACCATCCTTGGCGTGGTAGAGTACTTCAGAATGTAGAATAAGTTTTAATCGGTGCATTCAGATAAATGAAAACAATATATGTATGTATGTATATCCACAAGGTTGCTAAGTTATTTACAAAACTCTAGACTGCAGGTATCTGTGGTAGCGAACGAAAGCTCTATTACCCTTTCTGAGGGTTAACGCATTCAACACCACACCATGCTGGCCCTTCATATCGCCTGACTCAGCTCCTCAGTTTACGCAGCAATTCCGTTGACGAATGATTGCTGATGGCTCTAGTAGACAAAAAACTAGCTGAGAGACAGGCGAAACGAAGGGGCCGCATGATGTGGTGTTCAAAGCGATAGCCCTCGAAAAGGATATTAGCGTTTGTTCCACATTGCAGGCACCTACGCCGGAGTTTTGCAAGTATCTCAGCATCATTATGGTTAAATTTCACATAATACGCTACCGCGAAAAATTGTAGTCGTCAGCAAATAAAAAGTTAGCATGATATATTTATATATATTCATTATATTAAATGATATGAAATAAAGCATCATTTCGATTAACTTTTCACTTTGTAATGTTAATTGTGGGCGCGTGTAGCGCAGTGGTTAGAGGACCCTTGCAACACACCTAGGCTCTATCCCGCCCCCAGCCTCAGCAAACCTTCCATTCCTCCGGGGTTTGCAAATTCGTAGAAGACTTGTCTGGGAGGATAACAGCAGTGATTCGATACATTGGTAGGCCATCGTGAATCATTTTATAGGCCAGATATTCACTCGATCACCTCTGCGGTGCTTAATGAAGTCGAATTCATGGTGCATCTCCTCAAAGACTGAACAAAACCGAACACTACATCTTTTTGTCTTTTAATAGGAGAATCGTAGAAAGATGTTGATGGGAAGAGAACAGACATAGGCATGAGCTCATAGGCGTGTGACCGTGCGAAGAATCCTGAAACTGGAGGGTTAGGTGGTATTTTATGTGGTAATGCCCTTCGGGAAAAAGTACTTTTTGTTTGAGAGCTCAATTCTCATGCATTTTTGATGTAGCCCTCAATCTAAGGTGGGTAACCTATGAGCGAAAAATATGTTTGGGAAAAACCTTCACTTCTTTTGTCTTCATTCAGAGAAGCAAATTACTGCTACACACGCGAGTAATTTTCCAGCGAATTTCTGCTATTGTTCTGTAAAAGAAGCCTTATAGCCTCATATGGCCCCTGCCATATATCTTTCATGCAATACATTTGCTTTATGGCTTATCGCCTAAATTACTTCTAGTGTCGTCGTTGATCGAGTGGCTCATACTGGCATCAGGCAAATCTCTTCTTATTTGTTATCAGATTCATCCAGTGGCTCCGTTTGCTCGAAGGACATGGCGACGTTACATTTTTCGTAAGAGGCCATTGCTCTTAGTACTCTTACTGATAGAAAGTCAATGGCAAACTCTTTTGTGCAAGTGAAGGAGAAAAGAATTTTGGACTCTCATGGAATATTTGTGGGATCTTTTTTATTGGTGATAATAGACCAGTGGTGTTTATTTGATAGTTATGTCGCGTAAAATTCTTCATACCTAACCTGATTTATTTCAGTATAAAGATATTCTTTTGTTATTGTTGGTATAGAAGGTCTTCCAAAGTATCATACTTAGTGGAGAAATCACAGACAGCAGTCTGATCTCCCTCGTTTTATCAGTTTATTTTTTTGTCTTGCAGTTTTCACTAAGTGTGACTACGTATTAACCTTGTTTGGCTTTCTGGAGTTTCCTTCATTAGGATCACTCCATGTGGAGGATTATTTGCACTTCGCTTGTCTTACAATTCGTATCCCACCTACAGCACCTAAATCATTAGCGAATAATTTGCTCACGTATGAACAAAGTCTGTATTCGTTTCCATCGTCCATCATAACAACCTAGTAGTCCTCGCTAAATCGAAGGGTATGAAGGCTATCACACCGTAGGGTGACTCTTTTTTCTTCAATTTTCTTTCACGAATTCGTAGTCCTACGGGTAGCTCGCATTGCTTCTGGGCAGAAAAATCAAACTGTTTTTCAGCTTTCCTGGATTAAAATGAAAGTCTTAACTCTTTTATTTACTGCCTTTTTCTTCTTAATGGCAGGGTATGTTGTGAAATATAACTCGTATGAAGTGCTGAGATATCTGCAAAACTCCGGACCACAGGTGTATGTAATGGAGAACGAACAAGCGCTGTTGTCCTTACCGGGGAGCAGCGCACTTCACCACTACACCATCCGGGTCATCCGGACCTGTGGTCCGAAGTTTTGCAGATATCTCAGCACTTCATACTAGTTAAAATGAAAGTGTCAGTACCAGATATGTGGAATCAAATTGATTGTTAAATATAATTACTGATAGATAGTTATTATTGTAATACCAATGGTTTAATTCAGTTAGGTGATTTAATGTTGAATGTCCTATTGTTCTGTGAAATGTGGTGCTGCTCCTTCCACACATGTAGAGCACATGCAATAAAAACCAGCGCTGATAGGGCATAGTGGCTTTTCTTCTTATACAAATCAATTTCCACTTCCTAATAAGAGCTAAATAACGAAGCTTCAATGCAAAAAAAAGGTTATAAATCATCGAGAAAGCACAGGATTCACTTCTTTTTACTACACGGAAAGTGGAGGACGTGTAGAGCCACGGCACGGCATTTCGTTTGAAGATATTCTCCGTAGTCAACAGAATTCGTGATTACTCATGCCTCTCTTCATTGTAACCGCGAAAATTTTTAGGGTAAACATAAAGATGCCGAATATCACTTGACTTAGCGTTTATATTGCTTCCAGACAATGAGATCTTATCGAAATTAGCAATGGCAGCGTGTAAACGGCAGCACAGAAACCTCTTGCGAAGCTTGTTCTCAACTTATCGATGAATGTGAAATTCAGTTTATTTCTCAATCAAAGGATCACATTACACCTTATTTAATATTTCGTCTTTCCCTACCAGTGCTCTACCGTCTCAGCGCCGACAGTGATTTCTGTGAGCACCCAAATGCGAAAACATAAGAAAATTTGTATTGATTAGGGTCTCTCAACGTGAGAACGAGTTGATATTTTCATCAGAAAATCGAGCCAATGGTAAATTTATGCCAAGGTGAGATCGGGCATGCTTCATAGTTTTTCTTGCACAGGAAATTTGAAAGAGTGCGCATTCGTTGATGATGCAGTCCATCAGGAAACAAGGTGCTGCTTAAGACCTCTCTCCAACGTTTTTCTTCGGTCCCCGTAGGAATGCCTTGGCGTTGTTATGCAAATCAAAGCCTTTTTTCTAAATTTCCTCCGTGAAAAGTTTGTTTTGCCCATATTCTCGACTTCCATATGATCGGGTAAGAAATTTGCTCGATGACGGCGTCGTAGTTGAAAACTGTTCAGCATTGATGTTCTGTTGCTCATCTTTGACTTGAACTAGGCGCGAGAGTGCTCAATTTCACGTCCTCCCTTTTAAGTGGATAATATGTTGCTTCCTTAATAAACAGCGTGGTAACTTTAGTTCTCTAGCCATTTCCGTCTTTACGATTCGATGTCACGTAGAATGGAAATTAATTGCAAACATGAGGCTATTTTCTAACATATCGAGCCCGCTAGTTTGTACTCAGAGATTTATTTCTTCATTCAATTAATTATACATTGCTATCACATCGTGCAACGGCAAAAACAACAATGAAATTAGAGGTAGCAAGAAAATTTGGTAGTAGTGACAGTATGTAATTTAAGGTAGGAAATTAAATTGGTGTTAAAGACAGATCTGCCTCTAATCATGAATCACAGGGTAAAAGGCAGGAGAAAAGATTTTTTCACTTTAATGCCTGGTTCAGTGGAAAGTATGCCTTTCGAAACATTCTTGATGCCTTTTGTATCAAAGGAAATATTGTAATAATTTTTAGTTCTCGAATCCAGCGTCCTCCCAACGGTTTACCGCCTCATCGTGGCAGGTGTTCCTGGGTGTCGGACTGCGATGTACAGCGGGGGTATTCATTCTCCAGCAAAGGTATCCCAAGCTGAGGAGTTCGGCGTCTCAATTAGGAAGCCTAGCTAAGAGTAAACCAATACCAGGATCCACCACCGTCTTGCTATCAAAATCGCATGGTCCGTCTTCGGGATTCCAGGGAACGACAATGGCTTAACCAGCAAATCTCCGAAAAATGGTAGTTATGCTGGGGTCCGCACTAGTGGTGACGGGCTGTGCAACTATCAAGTAAGTAAGAATTCAGCGTGGGTATCATAAGAATTCCCACTACCTGAAATACTTTCTACTACTTTCTTGGATTGTCAAGTTGACACGAGGTAAATAAAAACTTTAGTCAACTAACGTCTCGGCGCCTTCTTCTTCTTCAGAGCCGGATTGATCCGAGTCGGTGTTCCATAGCTGGTTGCTGTCGCTATGTGGTTGTTCGTTATCGCATCGAGTAGAATCAAGTGGATGGTGAACCACTCGAATAGGGAACCTCAGCCAGCGGTGCCCTTTTATACAGCACGAGTGTTGATCGACTACCGTCTCCTACATGATTTATTTTTGGCGGGTAGTGCATACTGCAGCAATCCGTACTATGTTGGCTAGCACATAAAAATTCAAAATTTTTAAAGCAGACCATCATTTAACTTCCTCACTAGTAATCAATGTCTTCTTGGCTCATTAATCCAACACGAGGTTGACACTTTCCTACTTGCGTAAATGTCTCCAGTGAAAAGAAAAAGGAGCTTGTTTCTACTATCTTACTTAACTCTTCATCGTCTCATGCGAAGCTGCTTTGTGTAGCGTGGAATGGTTAATGGAATAAAATGAAATAACGTAAAACTTGAAAGTCGAGACTAGAACTCTGCAATTTCACCATTTCTTCTCTAAAGTTCACGGAGACAATTTGCTAGAAGTCGCTTAAGAGCAGCAGGTCTTGACGGTTTTGTCCCCACTCGTGAAAGAGCTACTAGTGAATCTTAGAGACAAATGCTCATGGAAAATAAATTTGGAACTCACTTTCCAGTAATGAAATACCCACCAAAATTAACCGCAATGCTCCAAATTTGTCCTTTTTAGTTAGGTTTCAACATGATCCGGAAACAAAAGTAAATTGGAAAAAGCGATCGAATTAAGAAGCTTTCGAAAATCAAAGTGCAAGCCGTAATGCTCCCGCCGTAGTTTTATCCTCTGAGGCGGATCTACTAAAATTTTGCAACCACGGAGTGATCAGGGTCCTTGCTAGTTATTGCTGGGAAGTCGAACCAGCGATTATGGATGTCGCAGGGCCCCTAAAACCAGTACGCTAGGCGAACATGAAATACGGAACGAAACCGAAAGCTGTTTGAAACAATTGTCTTTGTGGTCAGCTACTTTTCACAAAGAGAACCCGAGAAAAGCATAAACAGTCTAGAATCAAAGTCGTTTAACATTCTTTAATTGATCCTCCGATGTGGTCGCTTTAAGTGAAGAACTTTGAAATAGTGATTTTCAGAGGTGTTTAAAATAAAGTTTGCTTGCTGTTGCACAAGACATAAAAGAGGGAATAAAGCGTTCGGTCTTCGCATCGAGTGGAATCTTCTTCAGTGGAGCACGACTCGAATCAGTCTCGAACTTCACTTGACAGGGCTCTTTTATAAAGAACAGTTGATGACGATAGTCATTGTCTGTTAATACTTTTTTCCGGTACAATCCATCCTACAGCAGTTTGTGTCGCTATCAGGTAGCACAAAGTACATCGGTATCTAATATTGCTATTGAAAGTAAGGACTTCTCGGAAGGAACGGATTTAGCAGGTAGAACACTTAGAAGAAACCTTTCGCTTTTCTAATAATCAGACCGATTTTTCCTGTTCTACTATATTTCACTTTTTAAAGGTGGTAACTTAATGCACCGTTCGTGAATGTTAAAGGAGAACAGCTCAATTCCATACGCAAAAACAATTAGACTGCAACATTCCCAGAACTTCACCATTCTACACTTTCCGGACTTCTTCCATTATGTAGAAGGTGCAGAAAAATAAACTATTACATCATTAGTGGATCCTTTAAGCACCATATGAATCAATGAATCACAAAGATGGCGATGGTGTTCTAATCTTTTCCTGTTTCATGCCAAATAGGCGACTCTCCCGTGGAGGAATACAGAGTGTGTAATGTTTCATTTGCAACGCTTTTGTGATTAAGAAAAGAGTGAAGCCGAACACTAATCCCAATCAGTTGCAGCTGTCTACAGCGATTGTTGTTGGACCACGTGACGTGACGGCTTCAGTTCACCTTAATTTTAGCTCATGAGCGTGGAGCACAGTGGATAGAGGTGTTCTGCGATACATACGATGTCGTTGGTTCGATCTTGCACCCCATGCTCGCCAAGCCTTCAATCCCTGTTAGGTCAACAAATTCGCATCTGACTTGTCCTGGATGAAAGCAACAATGACGCACATGGGAACCTCTGGAACTCATCGTGTAATTCAAACATGTATCCAGCCACCTCATACGATGCTTGATTAAGCCGAATGCATGGCGGATCCCTCTGGAATTGATCATAGCCGAACGCTTTATTCCCTCGTTTATGTCTTGTGCAATAGCGAGCAAACTTTGTTTTAAACACCTCTGAAAATCACTATTTCAAAGTTCTTCACTTAAAGCGGCCACATCCAAGTATCAATTAAAGAATGTTAAACGACTTTGATTCTAGACTGTTTATGCTTTTCTCGGGTTCTCTTTGTGAAAAGTAGCTGACCACAAAGACAATTGTTTCAAACAGCTTTCGGCTTCGTTCCGTATTTCATGTTCGCCTAGCGTACTGGTTTTAGGGGCCCTGCGACATCCATAATCGCTGGTTCGACTTCCCAGCAATAACTAGCAAGGACCCTGATCACTCCGTGGTTGCAAAATTTTAGTAGATCCGCCTCAGAGGATAAAACTACGGCGGGAGCATTACGGCTTGCACTTTGATTTTCGAAAGCTTCTTAATTCGATCGCTTTTTCCAATTTACTTTTGTTTCCGGATCATGTTGAAACCTAACTAAAAAGGACAAATTTGGAGCATTGCGGTTAATTTTGGTGGGTATTTCATTACTGGAAAGTGAGTTCCAAATTTATTTTCCATGAGCATTTGTCTCTAAGATTCACTAGTAGCTCTTTCACGAGTGGGGACAAAACCGTCAAGACCTGCTGCTCTTAAGCGACTTCTAGCAAATTGTCTCCGTGAACTTTAGAGAAGAAATGGTGAANAAAGTAGCTGACCACAAAGACAATTGTTTCAAACAGCTTTCGGCTTCGTTCCGTATTTCATGTTCGCCTAGCGTACTGGTTTTAGGGGCCCTGCGACATCCATAATCGCTGGTTCGACTTCCCAGCAATAACTAGCAAGGACCCTGATCACTCCGTGGTTGCAAAATTTTAGTAGATCCGCCTCAGAGGATAAAACTACGGCGGGAGCATTACGGCTTGCACTTTGATTTTCGAAAGCTTCTTAATTCGATCGCTTTTTCCAATTTACTTTTGTTTCCGGATCATGTTGAAACCTAACTAAAAAGGACAAATTTGGAGCATTGCGGTTAATTTTGGTGGGTATTTCATTACTGGAAAGTGAGTTCCAAATTTATTTTCCATGAGCATTTGTCTCTAAGATTCACTAGTAGCTCTTTCACGAGTGGGGACAAAACCGTCAAGACCTGCTGCTCTTAAGCGACTTCTAGCAAATTGTCTCCGTGAACTTTAGAGAAGAAATGGTGAAATTGCAGAGTTCTAGTCTCGACTTTCAAGTTTTACGTTATTTCATTTTATTCCATTAACCATTCCGCGTTACAATGGTTGAGAGTGGCTGTATGAGTATCTGGCACACACAGTGGTTCGCTGTGGTCCACTAATCTATGTCCGTGCTGCTATCCTACCAAATAAGTCTAATACCTGTCTAGTAACCCCTGAGGAAAGAAAAGCTTAATGAGCGCAGTGTGCGGCATCAAACTTAAGACGGTGTGTGTATTGCACGGCACTTCCAACCAGTTTGCTGAAACAGCCCCATATGAAGTATTGGACGAACTAAACACAACTTCATGATACTTTATATAAAAATGTGGCAGAAACGCAAAACATCAATGCAACAGTGAAAAAGTAATCCCCGAAACAGCACACCCACATTGAACGAACGACTGTGGACCATTGCCGTGGTTCATCGGTTCTGAAAAAGGTGGAGACATCCGGAACGTTAACCGAATAAACCTCTTTATCAAACTCGTGTTAGCTCATCAATGAAAGAATACATGCAACTATTAGAATTTAACAAGGAAAGAATATCTATTCGTTTAAGATAGAACTAGAGTCAAATACTGGAGACCACCAGATTTCACCATTCCACGAAGGAAACTGCAGTGAAAAAATTTACGAACGATAATTGGAATTTTTTTGACTTTCTTCGGATGCCTATCACCGGCGGCACGAAAGGTGATGAAGGACTTGTTGAAAACGATATGTTCTTGACATTGTCACTTTAACATATTTGCGCCGATGTGAACTCCGTTGGAGTCGTAAGACGAGGAAATGACGGGCGTTTAAACTCTAAATAAAAATATCCCAGCCATCATCATCTTCGATCGTATTAGTTGGAACATAAGTGATTGGGGTTTACATTGCCGCCAAGATAAGAGTTCTTTTTCAGCTTTAGCACGATGAGATCCTGATTTTCTGGACCTTCTAACAGATATTTCGTCTACTTTATTGCTCCGCACTCATATTTTGAACAAAAAGCAAATGTGCGAGCAGAATTTCGTCCAACATGACACTATGGTGCTTCCTAAGACATTGCTTATGGCTTCAGCTGCTGTTGTTCGGCTGGAAATTCTAAAGGCTTAAACATCGCTACCAATCCAAATACATATAATATATATATATCGTATAATGTATATGTCGTTGTTGAAATAGAGCAGTTTCTTCAGTAGGTGTACAATGTTTCGAACTCCAGAAATACTCAAGTGATCGAGAATTTGTTGTCTGCTGTCGAAAAGCAAGCATCGTCACAAATACGTTAATCGGGATACTAAAATTTCCGGAAAGCTGGCTATTTCTTATTTATTCAAAAAACTGCCTCTACTAAGTTTCTATGTGCTGTTTGACATTTATATTCACCCAGTTTTGATCTCTTGTGCTCTAGTCTGTGCTGTTTCGGGGATTATTTTTTCACTGTTGCATTGATGTTTTGCGTTTCTGCCACATTTTTATATAAAGTATCATGAAGTTGTGTTTAGTTCGTCCAATACTATGGGGCTGTTTCAGCAAACTGGTTGGAGGTGCCGTGCAATACACACACCGTCCTAAGTTTGATGCCGCGCACTGCGCTCATTAAGCTTTTCTTTTCTCAGGGGTTACTAGACAGGTATTAGACTTATTTGGTAGGATAGCAGCACGGACATAGATTGGTGGACCACAGCAAACCACTGTGTATGCCAGATACTCATACAGCCACTCTCAACCATGCTTGATGAACTCGACTGCGTCGAGCGTAGAGTATCCCTCTTTATTGAACAACATCACGAGCTTTATTACTTTTTCACAGTTCGTACACATCACAGCATTATTCTACATCATAGCTAATAACGAAATATTAGGAACGATAATCTTACCACAGAAGTTTTTATGATGACGACAGACGTTTGTATTGACAAAATCATGTCGTTCAAAAGCTGCCTTCATGAATCCAAGGTTCGCTCTGAATTGTAACATATTGACAAAGGTGACACTGCCTGTGCAGAAATTATGTTTCAAAGATATTCAGACTGGTTTTTTACTCATTTAGAAAGACAAAGTAACCTGGAGATTACTGAATACTCTCATGTGAAGATTTTTATTCTGCTTTACATTTTTAGTCGCGACATTAGTTCGACTACAAAGTACTGTACCCGCAGCACTTCATATGCGGCAAAGTTGGCAGCTACCTCTCTCTTTTTAGTAGTGTGATGTAATTTATTATGCATTAATTCGCTAAAACAAGGCGTTATTCGATGAATGGTTCTACTATGCTGTTGTGGAAGAGTCTCTAAATATTAATAGCCATTATTTTTTATAAGGCTTGCCCACATCTAGTGAACAGTATCCTTGACTATTCCAAGTAGTCTCATTAAATATGCGCAGTGGTTTGCGGGACCTAGCGTTGTTAGGAGAGAGTGACTATTGCAATGTGCGGCAATCACGACGCTAGAAGTATTTGAAGACGGCAAACATGAAGGCGAAAGCCACTCATACTTTCCGTGACTGTGAATGTACAACAGCTTTCGGCAGTAGTTGTTTGACCTTTCATCGGTGCCGCGACGGGTCTACTTAGCATACTGTAGGAGCCCCGTCTGTATGTAAGCCTCCTCTGATAACTGGTTGTAGCGAGTGTGTGGGTTTGTGTCGTTGTTCGGGTACTTGTGACAAGAGCTTCGCCTCTCACTCCGAGCAGCCGTGCGTGCAGCCTCTCCCATCTTCGCCAAGTGCCAACAGCTCTATCCGTTCTTGTACGCATCTATAACAGCTACAATTGACAATATCGTTGGTCAGCCTGTCGAGCAGGCTAATATAATGTTTTTTCTTCCCTGGATTGGAAGAATGTTCACGTGTTTGATCAACAGCAATAATAAAGCCATTTCACTGATTATGAGTGATTTTTTGAGGAAAGCATTTCGGCCAGATCTCCACCAACTGGATTTCATTCATAGCGCTAATTTTAGCGCTGTTGCCAAATGAACGGTATCGTCAAAGCCATTTATACGTTGAACTTTCTAGTTGTCTTTATTCTTTGCAGAATTCCCTAAACTCGTTCAAGCTTGTATAGATCTAAATCCTCTTTGTAAGCTTTACAGCTTTATAACTTTGAACATAATTCACAGAAACCTCTTGAATTCACACTCGTAGATAACACCATTGTGTTTTTATTTGCTACACTTCAAAATCGGATGAAAATAGCCAACTGTAAAATTGCATTTAAATATCGTTCAACGTTTTTTTGAAAATCTATGGGGAGTTTTCTGCCAGTGAATTGGCATTTCCTCAGGCTATCTATAATGAACCTGGATTATGCTAACGAATATAAAGCTCTTCGTTTCCTACAATTTATCAGCCATTCATGGGTTAACTACAGGAGTTGGAGCGGCTAAGGCAAATGAGTCAAAAAAACAATAGTCGTTTTCATCATTTTAGAGGATAAAAGGATAAAGCTCACAGCGTCGATCAATCCCTGAGGTATGCGTCATGCATTCGACTTCATTAAGCATCGTTGGAGATGAGTGAATGCATATCTGGCCTTTACAAGGACTCGCTGTGGCCTACCGGTGTATCGAGCCAGTGCTGCTATCCTCCCAGACAAATCTGGTGCCAATTTGGCGAACCCGGAGTGATGGAAGGCTTGATGGGTCATGGGCGCCAGGATCGATTTCATGTGTGTTGCAGTGGCGCCTCTAACCACTGAGCCACTTGCGCCCTTCATCAGCACACTCTAGGAATTCTATCCAGATGATAGTAAACGAACTACAACTTAACAGATTTCTATAGTATGTCATGACCGCTTGCCACTGGTGTACAGTACAACCTCACCAACTATTAAACATTTTCAGGTGAAACTTAACACCTCTTTGAAATGCTTTTACATCTTGGATGCCTCCTATTACCTCAGGTGGATTTGCGCTGTGGCGACGAAGAAACACAAACATAAGATGAAATTTCGTTCGTATTGAAATTCCTTTAAGGGAAGCATATGCGATAAATATTCCACAGGAAACTACAGGAATTTGTTGACAGGCAAATCTTTTGAAAAAATCTGCTTGACAATGCTGTATTCTCTTTCGATCACAGCTGAAACGTTGTAGTGATTGGAAGCTGTTCGCCGTTCGTAACTGGAGAAGAACATAGTGTTGTGGACGTAAGCGCTGTAATGTTACGTAGCTGTAGTGTTTGCATAATCGGGCCGCCTGTCGAATGATGCACCCCAGCAACAATCCCAGTGTCTCGTTACCCGTAAATCGTCACCCACCAACCGCTACTCATATATTCTCATAAAACACGTAAAAAGGCGTTGTCACTTCTTCTATTCTTACCATAACTACTAGTATTTCAGCCTTACAGTCTTCTTTTGCTATTTGGTAGATATAGCTTAAATAACAAAAAAAAACCAGAGGGTTTAACAGTCATTGATTGTGTGTCAAAACGCGATTACAAGTCAAAGTAACTACTCAAACACCAATTCCTGTTTTCTATTTTTGGTCCAAGTATGTTCTATCGAATTTTCGGGGATAAATGACTTCAGCAGATTCTCACTTTCAAAGCATCCTTCGTTCTCAAACTGCTCTTGCGTTGCTTCTGCTCTAACCTAGGAAAGGTATGTCGCTGTTTTTTTATTTCAAAGAACGCCTAATATTCGGTTGCATTTCCTATTTAAGTCAGAAGTCGACAAGCTGATTCTGTGCTTTGACTTTCAATAGAAATCGCAACGAAGAGCGTAGCGAAGGTGGAGAGTTGTCGCACTTTGACAACGTGCTTGTTTGCCCTCACCTGTCGATCCTCCAAATCTCATCATCTGAAGGATCGATTGTTGTCTCGGACAATGTGGTTTTTGCTCTCACTTACTCCCTCTCTCAATTTCGCCACTTTCCTTGTCATTCTAGTTGTCTGTTCATCAACATAAACTCCACATTCACGCAAAACTGTCGACATGATTGCGAAGAATGCATTTAACACGAATGAAGCCCATTTGAAATAACGAAAGCCATAGGATTCTTTGCCAACCGGATGCAAGCTTTCTTATTTGAAATCCTATAGGTGTTGCTTTTTCGATGGCGCTGCCATGTCGAAAATCAAAATAGCTAAGCATGTGGGGTTTCGCGCAGTTGGACCGTATGGTGATCTCCATTGTAAATCTGGTCTCTCCTCCTGCTCTGCGTGCGTTGAAATTTCAGAAAATTTGGTAACCAGTTCTTCGGTAATTTTCATTTTAAATATATTTCAAATTACAAGAAATTTTTATTAAAAGTGCACATAGGTCAAGGTAATTGACCAAGACTCTTCTATTAATCTGCCTGTTCTATAAATCTAAGGTCTTTTCTGTAAATCTTCTATAGAGGATAAAAAGGGTAAAGCATAAAGCTCTTGGCGCTGATCAACCACTGATGGATGCGCCATGCATTCGATTTCGTTATGCATCGTTTGGAAGTGATTGAATGCATATCTGTCCTCTACAATGAATGAGTGGCGGTGGCCTACCGACGTATCGAGCCAGTGTTGCTATCTTGGTGAGCCATGGGCGCGTAGATCGATCTCATGTGTGTGTTACAGGGCGCCTCCGACCATTGCGCCACACGCGCCCCTAAATTCTTCTATGTATAAATGAATTCTCAACTCGTCAAACAAAGCACTCTAGTGTCGTCATTTGTAGAAAAAGTAGCGTTGGGAGTTACGTGTGAGATAACCATCCACGATCAGTGTAACTGTGCAAACCTTGCTTGACAATATTTGTAGCTTTTCTGCTATTCCATTGTTATTCTTGCAATTATTTGTGGCTGCGAATTTTTTCCACCACCTCAACTAATTTGTGAGAGAAAGTGACTAAGAGGATTCAATAAAAAATTCGTGTAGTTGTGGTGTTGACAGATGAGAGCACCGAGACTCACCGCATGTCCAAATCGGTCTACCACCCATTCCTCATTCGGTATGGATTGGCTCCATATACCGGCTAACTAAGCCTGTTAATCCTCTTCATTCAAGTGCTTTATTCCTTTTCTACTTCATTTTTTCCTTTTTTGGTTATGTTCTTGTCGTAGGTTCATGTTGGTTATGTTCATGTAGTTCTTTTCTTCATATAAACCGCTCTATATGGCATCTGTTCGTAGTTCTTGCTACTTTATGTAATTGAGGTACCCAAAATAATTAACCTAAGATGCTTTCATCAAACACTGCTTTCAAATTAATATTCTCGAAAAAACCATTGCATAGACAAATTATGCGAAACTTACCACTTGTCACCGGTCACATCGGCATATGGTACTGATTTGAAATGGGGAGAATTCTCACTGCACTTCGATCACGGATGACACGAAGCACGGAGTTTTCTCCTACTACTATGATTTACTTCTGAATATAATGTCTTCTTTGTCACTTGTTATTTCCACATCAAATACGGTGCTCCTTAAAAGAGAAAATGTTCAACTTCTAGGGATCCGGTTCAATCTCATGTTTTCTCCAGTTTTTAAGACGAGAGGGGTTAAATTTTCTAACAGTGTCAAGATATGAATATAAGTGGTGATTTACTGCGAATTTTCGTCTTTTTTTCATAAAATTACTATATCTCACGCATATTCAGTTAGACTATCTGATAGCTAAGTGCTTTTCTAGTCATGCACTATGCTCTCTAACTTTACTCCTTATTATCAACATTGTGTCTTGTTAACAAAAAGTTTGTGAACTACAACGACGCTGAGACATTCGCAAAACTTGAGCCGTGGACCAGGTCTCTTTTTTTCTTTTCCGATTTCTCGTGGGTATCCCTATCGTGGTTCGATCTGACCCGGAGTCCAAGTTTTGCGAATATCTCAACATCGTTTTGGTTGATTTCGTCTAATACGCTGCTGTGAAAATTGTAGTAGGCAGTAAACAAAAAAAGTAAACAGTTCATGAACTTCAATGATGCTGAGATATTTGTAAAACTCCGGACCGCAGTCGTATGCGGTGGGGAAAGAACGCGCTATTGTCCTTTCCGGGAAGTAACACGTTCACCACCACACCATGCGGGTCCTTCGTTCGACTGTCTCTCAGCTAGTTCTATCGATCTTTGCCACCTCAATCACCCGTCTCCTTCAATCCGGAAGGGATTGAAGTTTATGAACTGTTGCAAAATTGAACAAGTTCAGTTTAACCATATTCCTTTCTCAATCTCCTTGTCACTTGTGTTAGACGATTTCTTCTGTATAAATTGCACTAGATGATTTCCTATTCGATTTTTTTAAAACAGGCGCAAGTTTCTGTCTCTATTGCTACTTTTCTATAATAGTTAGCTGACAGTCTTCTAACCTCCTTTAGTATGTTATCTAGGATTCATGTCATAGAGCCACTTTTTTGTCAGTTTAGCCCTCACTGTGATCCGTCTATCATGTTCTCATGCTCTTTTGCCCTAAAATTCGAGATTAATATTCTTCACTGAGCTCCCATGGATTCGTTACCTACATATTTGCAATGCCTTCACTCAAGTGTTTCTCGAGTGAAAAATGAACTAACAGTCATAGCTTTCGTAAATTGATTTTGTTATTATTTCGAGATTTGCACGGCACTTTCAACACGCTTTATGAGTACTTCGCAAGGTTCTAGGAAAAAAACTTGAAAATCAGCGATCTATCCTAGTCTTCATTGCAGGGTTACATGGCTCGACTAGGAGCCAGCTGGCCCGTGGCCATCGTAGTGGCGGTGGCCGTGATCGACTCCGCTCAGTCCACGAACTGCTCGGCCGCTGACGCCACCAAGAACTGTGTCGACGGGCTCGTCGTGCCCATATGGTGAGCTCGTCGCCAATCTCTGTGCTCTGGTCCTCAAACCACGCAGGCGCTCGCGACTGGTTGCCAAATCGATCGACGTTGGCTTCAAAAAACAAATCTTGGAAGGGATTTGGAATTTTACACCGTTGTGAAAACGTGTAATGTTTTTTTGCTTGATAACAAACTGAAAATCAGTGTTATAAATACAAACAAGATCCACTTCATACTTCCTCGTAAATGGAGAATCAAAGATTTAACGCATGCATCGATTTCAATGCATTTGAAAACAACTTTAAACTTTAGGTAATGTAGGTTTTTTAGCTTTGTGCCAACATATCGTAAAACACTCCGAGCTCCATTTAATTCCAAACAGAATCATTAAAATCTATAGATAGTTGTCCACAGGAAATACAAATCGCCTTATTCTAGGCGAGTGAAATTATGACTTTTTGAAACCCAACGAACTTTTTCACTTTTTTTTTCATCGAAGCTCATATTTTGAACACGAAGGTGACCGAATGAGCAGGAGATTAGGCTATTCTCAACCCTTCTGTGGGACTCTTCTCTTGCATTGGAAGTTTCCATTTCGCTACCGTTTCTTTAAACTTGCTTAGAATCACAGTTGACTTCTTAGAAACTGTGATTCTAAGCAAATTTAAATTTGAGACAGTACTTCATAAGGGTTATTTATACACATTTGGCTTATATTTTATACAGAGCAAAGTCTCTTCTGTAAGTCGAAGAAGCTTTCGGCTTCTCAAATGCTCGGCTAAGGAAATTACCATAAGTTGTCAATAAATCAGCATCGGATGCTATCTGTTGAAAACGCGAAAAGAAAACAGCATGGAAATAATGAGTTAAATGTGGAACGAATTGTTCATACAGTCCACCATTAACCTCCTCGACCAATCCGGCGATGCTAGCCCCTTTAGGTAACAGAAAAGTTGACTAGTAGAGTCATTCCCAAGAAATAAAGTTGCAAGCGAAACCGAGATGTAGATTCTCATTTGAAAAGTTCTCGACATTGATCAATCCCTGAGGGATTCGCCATGCAGTCGACTTCGTTAAACATCGTTTGGAGGTGATTGAATGCATATCTGGCTTTTACAATGAGTCGTGATAACCTACCGATGAATCTAGCCAATGTTGATATCCTCCTAGACAAGTCTGGTACCAATTTACCGACCCCGGAGGGATGGAAGGCTTGGTGGGCCATGGGCGCTGGGATCGATTCCACGCATGTGTTGCAGGGCACCTCCGACCACTGAGTCACACGCGCCCTTTGAGTTTCACTCACCTTGCGTTTATAAAAATGGTATTTTGGAAAATTTAATGTACCAGCAACGAGCTCATGGGTATAGTTCCACACTACAAACATTCCAACAACGCAAATTTGCTGCCAACTTCTCCTGCTTACCTGGTGTTTGTTGTCCTAGCGAAATTTCCTTTAGTTCTAGCGTTCAGTTTACTGCGGAAGAATTTTCCAGTTTATTTGGCTGTCTTATGGCCAAACTATGGAATTTCATTATTCTCGTTATGTGTGTGTGTGTGCTTTCTTCTTCCCTCCCACTTACACTTTTTCGTTTCTCCCACGTGCAGCTTTTTCGTACTTGTTATTAGTCGATCGTATTTAATGCACGATACAGTGGATATCCGTCATTCCTCCGCAAACTGATGAAATCAACCATTTATCATTTCTTTTGTTTATCACGCAGCAAAAGAAAAAGCATCGAGCAGCCGGCTTCGACGATTTTTCATGCGTTCTGAGCTACGCCATTGTGGTCAGTGAACGACGTGCTTTTCAAAAAACTTCGACAAATTATGTGCGAAGACATACTGTCTGCAAAAGTTGAACTACAACGCTATGCCGTGAAAAATTGACGGCCAACGGATGAAAAGTTATACATTATCTCCAAGAGGTTCCACCTATAAATAAAAAAGAACAAAGCTCTCGGCGTTGGTCAATCCCTGAGGGATGGGCCATGCATTCGAATTCATTAAACTTCGTTTGGAGGTGACCGAATGCATATCTGGCCTTCACAATGACTTGTGGTGGCCTACCGATGTATCGAGCCAGTGCTACTATCCTTCCAAACTAGTGTGGTACCAATTCGCCGACCCCGGGGCTATGGAAGGCTTGGTGGGCGCGGGGATCGACCCCATGTGTGTGTTGCAAGACGCCTCTGACCACTGCGCCACACGCACCTATATGTTGTGCAAACATTTGAATAGCAGGAAATTTCAGCGTTTCTATGATTAACGACTTGACATATTCCATTGAGCATTTTGTAGTTTGGAGCCTTCTTGAAAAACTGCAAATGTTGATAATCTTACTATAGAGTTGGGATTAAGCTGGCAAATAAGGTTCGTTTTGCAATTACTTTCATTTCTTCTTGCTGACTAGCTCTGAGCAACTTCATACCCTCAAGGAACTTCCATTGCAGAGCGTCTTCGCAATATCGTCTTTACATTGTTAGAAAGCTGGTGGTCTGATTCTTTATTTTCTCGCTCGCTTAACTGATAAATAAATGATCATATGCGGTTTGAAAGCTTAGAACTTCATCACGGACCTACGCATTCGAAGGAAAATCACTTAAATAGTTTTTTTTGATTCTTTGTTTTTGTTTACCACAAGACAAAAATTTACGGACTTTTAAAGGTGCATTGTTGCATTGAATGTCATGATTTAGAATACATGGAGCTTCTGCTTATACTAGTATTCTTAGGAGAAATATGCACGCTTTGACTCAGTGGGAGTAATAACAACCAGTTTGATAGATGAATACATTATAATTGTTTCTATTCTGTGTACTTTCGTTGAGTTCTATTATGAGCGAGGGCTTGTCTAAACCGTGTTGTATTTGGCTGAGTCTTTTCCTTTTTTAGGCCGAAATTAAGATGATACATAAATCTGATGGTTCTCAGATTTGATCAATGTCGATCCGCCCCATTTTTCTTACACTGGATCATTCGGCTCAAGACATTTGTTCACTTCCTTGTATCCTGCTAGTTGCAACCGTCAAAAAATCGGTTAAAGCTTCAATGATAGGCAACTCATAGAATGCTATCGTTGTTTAGCACATCTTTGATGTGAAGTTGCCGGTTAGCTTCAGTATCACCCTGAACAACTTTTGTAACGAAACATCCAACCGTTTAGCCGAGGATGGACAATAGAGAAATGTAACCCTCACTTTGAGTGGGTGAGGCAAGTTTTTTTTAAAATAAGTAAACGTTTGAAAAGTAGAGGAAGCAATATTTTTCAAACGAGATGTCATTTCACCTCGGCATTAATAATCAATACCTTCTTGGAATATTAAGCTAATTATAATCACTACCTTCTTGGATTGCGAGGTTTTTATAAAACTTTTGTTCCACCCCATCCACTCACTTAGCTGAGGAATGGAAAATGAATAAGATGGTTATCGGCTCTGAGGAAGACGACGTATTAACGTTAGCCGAATAAAAGCTTATAACAACCTCGAGTAAGCTTAATAATCCAATCGGAAATTTCACAGTATTCGGACTGGTGGACAATTTTGCCACCGATGCGATGAGGAGAAAAGCTCGAAGGTTTTTTATACCTCGGGGAGCGAAAGATTAATAAATTTCTTCGGGCTAAACTATTGAAAAACGAGCACATTGATTTGCAAAACCTCATTTAGGCGTCCATTCATGGACCTGACTCCAGGCGACAAGATCCTACGAGGTCTCATTTACTTCGTCGTAATTGCCTATTGCTTTCTGGGAGTTTCTATCGTTGCCGATCGCTTCATGAGCAGTATTGAAGTCATCACAAGGTATGAATAGACCACGTTTCCTTCACAGTTTATCATAAACTGATGCTAAACATTTCAACAAAAGTCCGGTGGTACTAAAAGTTAGAACTCAATCACAGACAGCAAGTTTATGAGTGCGAAATGAAATTATGGCCTTCCTGATATTAAATTGCCCTGCCGGTTTATTAGGCCTGAGAGATGCATATGTTAGGCAGTTACTGGCAGAACTAAGTATCTGTTTTCTCAGTTAAAAGAAGCTTTGCTTGCAAAGTTTTTTGGATGATACATCCCGGGTCAATATCTAATTGACTTTATTAAAGTGTGGAGAAGAACTGTCACCATGTTGTTATTCGCCCTTCTAGTATCTCCACCCTCATTAGCTAATAAAAACGACTTGAATATCCAATCGAGCAACCTATGAGGGAAATCTTTCAGTATGGAGCGGAGGATCATCGTAAAGCGACCAGGTCTCGAACCAATGGAAGTAAATGTTCGGATATGGAATGATACCGTATCGAATTTAACACTGATGGCTCTTGGTGAGAATTCGTTGAAAACTTTACATCTGTACAGTGTAATCCAATTGCTTCCTAAGTCGATTGTCAATGTTTCTGTGCAACACAATGTGTTATTGTTTTGGAAAGTTCCTTTACAGGCTTTAGGAAATTTTTCATGGTTCGTCTGTGTGGAAGGACACGAGAGCTTTTTCTCTCTGAGCAAATTTAACAAACTTCCATTGATTGACTTGTTAGGGTAGTCTCAAGCTCTCCTCTCTATGCACTTAAATATATGATCCTTTCAGGTTCATCAGCTCCTGAAATTCTTCTTTCTATCATCGAGGCTAGTAATTGTTTGTTTTGCTTTTCTCCTATCAATAAAACTGGGCAGTTATGTTGAAAATACTGGAAATTTTGCAGTATACAACAAGATTTTTTTAAACCACTCAATACCAACGACTACCTCAGCGACCTAATCTTCTGATCTTGAATGAAATCTAAGATGCTAAACAAAATGGTGAAGTTCATAAAGAGGATTAAAAAGCGCGATAGAAGACTGACAGTTGGGAGTTATGGTATTTGGCAGAATCATTTTCACGGAGTATCATTTCTACATTTCTTTGCAGAAGAGGCAGACGTCGAAACATAGCCAAATAAAAATACGACAACGGCCTCGTTTAAGCTGAACATTCTAAAAAGCATATTATTTCTGCACTTTTCTTGTCATCTCTGTTCTATGAACTGATGATGACGCTCTTGATGATGAAGCTTGCAGGTAATTGCGAAAAAATTCGAGGCGGGTGATCTGGGTCCGAACACAATCGTCGGTTCTGCTGCTTTCAACCTCTTCATGATCATTGCACTTTGTGTGGCTGTCATTCCTCCTGGAGAAGTGCGCAGACAGAAACATCTCGACGTCTTCTTCGTCACCGCCTCATGGTTAGTACCTCTACTATTCTCGGGAACCTATACGTTTATCTTTCCCGAAATTAATTTCATTTTAGAAACATTACCCAATCTGTGATTTCCATCATTTTCGAAATTTCAATAGAAATTGTTTATTCGTTTTCATATTTAATCTATTCGCTTTTTTCATTTTGAGCAATTCATCTGCAAGGAAGGCTTGCCAATAAAATGAGGCATATTTTTTGTGCGATTTAGGTGATCGGAGTTAACATGCACACATTGCAACGTCGGAAGATAACGAGAGCTTACGGGGAAAAATGCTACGCGGCAATTCTTCTATGAGCTCTTTTCCCTACTTCGTTCATATTTTTTGACAACGAATGATAACTACATAACATAACAGCACTAATTTCAATTCTGGTACTAATATCCCACTGAGAAGGCCCAACATTTCATTCATTCTAGGGGTAATAGAAGGTAATCAGTGGTGAAACTATTTACGTTTTTGTAGAAGCGTGATGAAGCCGATTCCCTGGAAAGCGGAGCCGTTGCCTCCTTACGTCTATGAGAGCGCAGTTTTCGAGTAATCACATACATGAACTGCTTTGTGTTTATCTCGTAGCTGGAATCGTTTAGCAGTTTTGATGAGACGTTAAATGAAGGCTATGAAAGCTATTTACAGTAGAAAAAGGCTACTCAAAACGATCTCCATGAGTACAATCACAATAAAGGATGAAGTATTCGGCGCTTATCAAACGCTGAAAGATGTGCAATGTCGTTCACTCCATTAAGCACCTACGGAAGATAAGATGCATTTGTTCCGGCAATGAATGACTCTCACGGCTTTACTGAGGTGACAAATCACCATATTTTTTCCCACAGACATTTTTAGAATTTTATTTCTCGACCCGGATTGGACTAAGGCCCTGTTGTGTACTCCACGTTACCTCTAGCGATACCGCTATGCATACTTCGATACTTGGATACTACTGGACAGTCCGTCTTCACAAGTTGTGCGGACCCCAGCACATATGCCATTCGTTCCTTTCTCTCACAATCATAGTCCATGATTGTGATCTTGTTCGAGCATGGTTGCGCGTGCATGGTTCTTATAATCACAATTGAAACTCATAACTTATTCGTTCTCGAAGGTTTTATCAAAAAAGTGTAATCTTACGAAGCAAATATGTTTTTGCCGAATTTCTTATGAATACTAAAAATTTTTCACATCAATATCAATATGGTACAGGTGGTGGTATAGCACAGTGGTAGTGTTGTGATGCCGGTCATTACGAGCATGGTGCTAGTTCGATTCCGCTCCAGTCCAATCAGGCCTCTCATGCCTCTGAGGTCGGAACGTTGGCGAGAGACTTCTGGGAAAAGATCACTGTCTGCAATCCAATTGGTAACGCTCCAGTTGGACTATCTCTAGACTCCAGAGGGAATCGATTCGACCAGCATTGCGACATTCAAGATGAAAGGAAAATCCTCAAGCAGCAGCCGAAACGAAACGTAAACGTTGGAAGAACTTCGTGGATAATGAATGCGAGGAAACGAGTGGAACTGAGAAATGCTGGGATTCACAACACAAACGTGAAGACTGGTCATATAAAAAAATTATAGTACGGCTTTTCTGTCACTTCTGAATTTATTACTAATGTTGGTGCTTCTTACAAATAAACTCTAAAGGTAGCTCGAACACATCTGCACGACCACTGTCACCTAAGCAAATCAGTAATAAAAAGTTAATGGAGAATGTTCCAATGCAAATTTGTTGGAGAATTTTCTGAAGTTATGCTGTAAAACCGATAAAAATTACTTCTGTCGATGAAAAAACGTTGGTAATTCAGTTTACTAGCTTCGGTTACTGGATTAAGTTGGGTCCGATTTAATTTATTAGAAATTTAGGTCAATTTTTGCCTACATTTGGATGTACGTGATACTTGCTGTCACATCACCGGGAGAGATCGAAATCTGGGAAGGCCTTCTTACATTCGCCTTTTTCCCTCTCACGGTGGTCACCGCCTGGATTGCGGACATTAAGATCATTCAGGTTACAACCATTTAAAAAGCATGTTGGCAATCGGACTGTTTATCATTTTTTTACTAGTCTCGGCTTTTTTTCGGATTCGTTCTTTTGAAATCAACTATTCGATAGCAAATACTCTTCAACTAATCATTTTCTATTATTTTGTCTTTTACTTAGGTAACGAATTCAGACACGTTTCCTTCCCCGTCGCTATCGTCGTAGTTCGCATGGCGTGATCGCAACTGAAGGAGAGGAAATGAAGATGCTTGAAAGCAATGGAATCACTCAGGCTTATAAGGATTTCACTCAGGTACGCTGTCACTGTAGAGCAATTCTTCTTTACTATCTTATAAGTAAGCTTTTTCTTGCGTGACTCCTCGAACGGGTGAAATTTTTAAATTTAAAGGTTTGGGTCGTATTGCGAGGGAAATTCAATATCCTTTGTTTATTTTTGAGAAAAAAAGGTAGACTGATTCGTTCAAGTGTATGTCGAAATCCATGTTTCAGCCGGATTTTGTTGATCCCGCAGTGCGTGCCTTCGAAGAGCATCGAAGAGAATTCATAGAGCTTATGAGGGAAATTAGGAAAAGGAATCCTCATATCTCTCCTTCTGATCTCCAAAAGCAGGCCGAATACGAAATGATCGCGAGGTTCGTCAGTGATTCCACACTACGTATTCTCTAGAATCCGCTAATGTGTTACACTCAGTTTTCAAAGTGAGGCAAAAGTGTGAGTAATAAGTGAGGACATGCCAAGGAATAAAAAACATTGTCGGCAGTGGCAGACAAATTGAAGAAGCAAAAAATCCCTAGGAAGAAAAAAAACTAGTGGATGATAGATATGACTACGACGATTTTTGTCTACTTGCCGTAGATTCCTTCAATTCTTCAGAGGTCCTAAATCTCGAGCGTTTTATCGAGTGCAGGCCACGAGGCGTCTAGTCGGCGGTGGTGACATTGTGAAGAAGAGAATCGATAAAGAACACAATAAAGCCATCGATATGGTGAGGATTTACAAATATCCTACTGCATGAACTTCTTACTGTCGTAATTTTTATTGCTCACATCCTTTTTGAAACGTGGTTGGAACGGCGTTGTTTTAAGTCGTTCAAAAGCAGTTCATCACTTCCACTTTTAATCGAGAACTCGTCGTGCCTTTGAGAACCTACAGCACTCCAGCCATTCTGTCGCTTTTCCAAAGGCGTAGAAATTTACAAACTTTGAACACCACATACCAAATGCTCATGAACTATGTAATCTAACTAGCACTTGTAAAATCTACTTCATGACTTGAATCGAGAAAGAGGAAATAGTCCATTTCTTTCTTTTTTCTTTGCTTATCATATCGATTATGTAATGGGTAGAAAAAAGAAACGCTCAGGAAGTCGTAACCCCACGACCTAAGGGCTTTAAGCTTAAAGGTGCTGATAGCGTTGTGAATGATTCTGCGTTTGCCCTCTTTTGTTTGTATAAATACTCTGACGGTGATTCTGACAATGGTCCAGTAATCTTGTGTGCTGTAACACGATTGTCGAATTCAGCGAGCTGCCACAACATGTATGATTCAACTCGGCGCGTATAGCAGCCTAATGGTTAGAGGTGCCCTGCAATGCACCTGTTGGTTAATTCTGCCACCCCTAGCTCACTGAACCTTCCACCATCCCGGCGTCGACAAATTGGTCCCGTCGGAAGTTAGTGCACAGACGAGATATACATTCAGCCACCTATAACGATGCTTAGGTCGAATACATGCTAAAACTGCCAGGGATTGATAAACATTAAAATGTTTCATAGTTTGTCCTTTATGCAAATAAAATTGCTCTATCTATGAAATGTTATCGGAACTAATACAGTCATTTCTCTGTTGATGCTTTACAATAACTTTCAGTGTGATCTGCTACTAACCCAATCCACCATCCATAGTCTAATCTGTTTCAGTTAGTACAGGCGCAAGAAAAACAGATAAGGGAGAACACTTGCAAAATATTCTTCGATCCAGCTCACTATACCGTTCTAGAAAACATCGGAAGTTTCGACGTAGTGGTTGGACGGTGAGCTCTTCCAAAATTGAATAGTTAGGAGGAATTCCATGCTTTTTTCATAAAACGCTGTTCACTCCTCGTATGAATTGAGGGTGAATAAACTGAAGTACAGGTAAACAGGGTAAGAGTAAACAGAAGCATTGATCATGTTCTGTTTTGGGGAGATTATATGTTATTTTAAGGATACAGCATAAGTTGTCGGTAAGACTTTATTCCTTGCCCACTAAATATATAGTCTGTTCAAAACCAAGCAATAAGTGTAACCACTTGCAAATTTATTTAACAGGAGTGTTCGCTTTTTCTGTCCAAGGAATTAGGGTAAATTAATGGAACAAAATAAAATCACTGTCAATTTATTGTGTTCAATGCCGGTTTGTGCTCCCCAGATCAATCTCGTTGACGGGTGATTGCTGATAGCACCGATAGGTCAATACCACGGCTGAGAGGAAGGTGAAACGAGGAATGTTGCGCTGGTGAACGCGTTGTCTCCCGGAAAGGGTAATAGCGTGTTAGGTCTTCACCGTCTGCAGTTTTGCAATTATTTCCGCATTATTATGGTTATGTCGTCAACTTATTTAACCATTAGTTTTACAGTAAAAGAATTTCACTGGTATTTCACCTCAAGTCTTTTAGAGATGGAGGTCCACCTGGTCTTACGGTAATGGTGGACTATTACACTGAGGATGGCACTGCAAATGCTGGATCGGACTACATCCCTGTTAAAGGCACTCTCACATTCTATCCAGATGACAAACATCAGGTATGATGAATACTTTTCTGAACTTCTACAGTGAAAACTATTATATGAGAAAATATTACTAGCTGCGGTGGAGAACGAACGCGCTATTACCCTTTCTGGGGCTAACGCGATAACCAACACACCATGCGGGTCCTTCGTTTCGCTTGTCTCTATGTAGATCCTCTTGTCCTTCAACAAAAAAAACCAAGTTAAACAATCTAAACTGTTTTTATGAGGTTACCTATAAAACGCGATTGCTTAGATAAGGATCATTTAGATACTGAATGATCCGCCAAGTATTTGCACGGATCACTCCCATGTAATAAATCTGTTGCTCTCTTTTTTACAGCAATATGATAATAACAGTATTTTGTATTTTAATACAGTGCAGTAATAATAGTAATACATGATAGCAATATAATATGAACAATAAATAATAATGATAATAGTAATATAATGTAATGCGGTTCGGAGCTTTCAAATATTTTAGCATCTAACATCTATATATTTAAAGAAAAGTAAGATAAGGTATCCATCTATTTAAAATTCATAGCCGACTTCCATCAACGTAGAATTATCTTTTCACGCGTTCTTCGTGTGGAACGTAGAATCTTTATTACTACACTACACACTACACTGGACGCTGATGTAAAATAGCGATCAACGATAATACTTCGAAATTTTTTTCCAGGAAATCACCATCGAAATTGTGGACGATGATGTATTTGAAGAAGACGAACACTTTTACCTCCACCTGCGCAACCTTCGCGTTCGTACAAAGGACGGCCTCATTTTAGACCCTTCCCGTATTGGAGGGTTGCCGGTGGCGCAGTTGGAAATGCCGGCTACTGCCACCATAATGATTTTAGGTCATCACATATTTTATACTAACCGGCTTATTTTTTTCTATGGTTCTACTCGTTTATTGCTTACACTCTCAGCTGAGAACGTTTGGTTTTGAATTATTGAAGAAAATCAAGAAAGTATGATAGCACAAGTTATCATATCAAGCAAAAAAGACGAAATCCCGATTTTTTTTAAACCCCCTTCTATTCGCTTTTCATACTTCGCCGTTTTCCACTCAGATGACGATCATGCTGGCGTGTTTTCTTTCGAGTATGATCATTTCGAAGTCATTGAAAGTTGTGGACATCTTTCTTTAAGAGTTCTCCGACATTCTGGAGCGCGAGGAAAAGTCATCATTCCGTTCAAGTATGACTTTTATTCAGTCTGCATGCTTATACACATTTTTAATTAATCCTTCTTTCTTAAAAGTCCAAGATAATATTCTGCAGAACTGTTGATGGATCGGCTATTGGGGGAAAGCACTACGAAACTAAAGAAGGAGAATTGGTTTTCGACGACAACCAAACTGAGTGAGCGTTTTATTTTTACGACTTAATTAAAACGAAAAGCAGAAAGTAATGTCATGGGACTGTAATCTCAAAATGAATTTCCATCATATTTGTTTGAACGACTTAAAATTCTGGTGAGCCTCTTTTTCGGGTGTACCTGCTTAACATAGATTCTTTGATGAATGAAGTACAACTCGAAGTTAAAAGGATAAAGGAGTCGATCAGTCCTTGATGGGTGCGCCATGCATTCGACTTCACCAAACATCGCTATCGATGACTGAATGGAAATCTGGTCTATACAATGACTTTTCATCGTTTACCGATGTATCGAGCCAATACTACTTTCCTCCCAAACATGTCTGGTACCAATTTGCCTACCCCAAGGGGTTGGAGGGCTTGGTGAGCCTAGGGCGCGGGTTCGCATCCATGTATATTGGGGTGCACCTCTAACCACTGCCCTATAGGGGTAACTGGAAATTCTTTTCTAGAGAAGCCACTTCTGAAGCTGCTAGCGCTGCAAATTAACGTGCTCAATAAGTAACGACATCATCGAACTTTCGAACAAGGTAACAAGAGCATAGTGTGAAATTCGCACTGCTCAAACTTTGAGGATGGCTGGGAAGAATTGAGGGTGTTAGTTTTTGTCTCCATTTTGTACTGGAGTACTCTGCACAATACGGGACGCATGTACTTATGGTCTGCTTTTGCTCTATCACCACGTCCTTTCGTCCTCTCTCGACAAGACTGAAGAGGTCTCTCAAGTGTCTGGCAATACTAGCTAACAAAGGCTAACAAAGCAGACGTCAAGTGATATTACTCGTTCATTTTCTCCAAACGGAGCAGAGATTGGTTGAAAGCTAATAACACGGTTGTCGTCGGTGAACATGCTCTGGTTCATGGGCAGAATTTTTACGTTTATTTTTACAGAGAACGTACCTATACAATATAAATAAACAAAGTAAATGCCCAACATGCATTGAACATGGACCTTGAAGACATTTCACGGAAGAAGGGAAGCATAAATAGGCTAGTAGTGCACTATTCACAATTAGCCACCTACTAGCAACGAAAAAAGACAACATCAAATAGTAACAACAAGGTAATAATGCCAAATTTATAGGTGTTCATCAAGAAAACACTGAGTTACTTTCCACGATTAAACATTTCGTAGCGTCCCAACGGCTTACCGCCTCATCGTGGTTGGGAGGTGTCCCTGGGTGTCGGAATGCAATGGACAGCGGGCGGATTCATAACCCAGCTGAAGGTCCCATGCTGAGAACGAGCTCAACTTTTCCGTCAGTAAGTCAAGCTAAAAGTAAACCAATGCCAACACCAGAGTTCACCACCGTTTTGGTATCAAAGCAGTCGCATGGCTGCAAATTTTCCTTTGGTCTACAACGAAGGCGCCTGCCTGTGGTGGTGACAGCCTAGGGCAGACTTTGACCAGGCTGACCTTAGGGCTCCAGAGAAACACTTTAGCTAAACCAGCAAAACTCCAAAAAATGGGGACTGTGCTGGAGCCTGCACAACCAGTGAGGACGGGCCATCTAGGTATCCACCTAAGCAATATTTAGTAGAGCAATTCCATACTAATTTTGTTCGACGCAGTTGCATTATCTGACCGCTTCGAAGGCAACGTCGGCGGACCATAGCTAAGCTGTGCTTATCAATTCTGCAGAACATTGCTGGAGTATAATTAAAATTTCATTAGTTTCAGTTTTTCTAGTCGAGAGCATCAAATTTCCCTTTCGAAATCCATGACTGCTATGAGAATTGCGAATTGAATGAAAGAATTGAATTCCTAGCTTAATCGTGAACAAAGAACAATAACACCTCGCGTTTGCTCAAAAAATACGAACAAAATCACTGTTATGAGAGTTGAACACCTTTTTTTTTTACACAAGCATGATGAATCTTTTATCAATTTCATATTAGGATTCCGACTTTCTTTAGGTTTTTTCTAACTTTGAAAGTTTTTGTTTATTTTTTAGTATGTTTTGCTGAAGAGTAATCGGTTGAATTGGTTTCGTTTCAGAGCTTTCATCGAACTTGGAGTGATGGACACTGAGCAATATGAACGATCCGACTTCTTCTTCATTGAACTTGGCCCTCCCATTTGGGCTAAGAAGATGAGTGGTACGCGAAAAGAGCTCATATCATAATTTATTGAACGTTACGAAGAAAATTTGAATCTCTACGTATTTCTATTAACAAGCATAGAAGAAGATTTCATCTCCACATAGCCACCACTCGGGCATTTCTTCTTTCCGGTTGAAAGTTGTCTCTTTACGCTTTTTGTTAGCTTCTAGAAAGAGCATTCAACATGTCAACGAATTTGTGTCGTGATTGTGTTTGTGGAAAAACCTGCACCAATGTCACATCTTTCTTTAGAAGCATCGCCTTCAGAAGCATGTTACGCTAGGAATGAAGCCGAAATCAAGAGAAAAAAAGTGGCATCTTGAAAGGAATTCAACCGTCTATGCTTTAGTTGTTTATCCGCCTATAAGTACAAAGCAAATGTTCAACTTTGAATATTTTGGCTTCATTCACCTAAGCGTTGAAGAAAACAGGTTCCAGAAGCCGATGGTTATGCTACTTGCGTTGATCAGAACCTAAATCCGCGGAAAAAATCGAGTTCGCACTGAATTATTTTATTTCAAAGAAATAAAGCTCTGATATGTCACCTGTTTAATGAGCATTTGATTAGCGAATTTCAGTCGTAGGACATGTGGAATCCCAGAATGCCATTTCTTACCAAGATGTCTTCGTAAAGAATGTCATTCGTGCTTTGTCACGAAAATGAGGCGTTTCTAATCAGCTTAGTATTCGAAAAATGAAGAGACAATTGGGTGCTTTGAGCAAAGAAGAGATGCGTAGTGACTTTCTATCTAAACCGTTGAATGTCTCTCTAGCTTAACGTGTCGTGATTGTGCAGATCTGAGCAAAGTGCAGGAGCGATTCCAGCGCCGATTGGAGCAGAAGCGCAGATCATCCATCGCTTTGGACCTCAAAGAAAGCAGTGAGCGAGGTTTATCTCATCTCACATTTCAACCCCTTTTGTCAACACGTTTCCATCGAATTAAATTTGCTTTGCTCTCATTTTAGAATCCTTTGTTACCTCTCTCTTAAGACCACAAACGACTCACTCCTTTACGAGATCCTTGCATGTTTCAAACCACCTTTTTTAAAACTTTGTAAGACCTCTATTTTAATGAAGGTACAAAAATAAACACTTCTTTAGTAATCCGATAGAAACTCACAGGCACTCCTATCCCTGCACATTCGACGACACGAACACCATTCTCCGACTTTCTCGCATTGGATCCAAGCAATAGGGCTGTATCGGCCTCGCCAACTCTTAGCAATCGTTTCAAAACGCGAATGGGATCGTGGATCGCCGGCATGAAAGGTTCTTAATGTCAGCGAATTCGTGCATGATTCTTCTCATGCTATTGCTTGTTAATTGCATGATACAACACACGTGCACTTTCTGCAGTGTTATATGCCTTCCTGGACACTATCGTTGACTCTCCGTACAAAACATATGCATCGACTATTTTAATGAGTAGACCACTAAGTGTATTGATGACGTTAACCGCTGATCTCATAGATATGCTTAAACTTTAGGCCACAGATGACCTGGTAAGCCATGAAATAGTTGACTGAGTTATTCTAGTTGCAGTTAGTGTCTATGTTTATAGTGCGTCTTGCTTATGACGAAACGAATAACAACTTTTGTAAGAGACGAGAAAAGCTTTTTAAGAAAATGTTTTTGGTGAATAGCAACGTCCTCATATATTCCGTTACGTTGTTGTTTTTTCACTGACTCTTGATTCCGCAACTATAGGCTTTTCGGTGTTTGCGACCTACTGTGAAGGTAGCGCATAAAACTAAAATTCAAGTGAGCTTTAGCTTTGGTTTCGTTTAGCACGCTTTTGGATTTCGTTGTTTCGCCAGACAATGTGCATATCGAGAGTCAGTGAATTGAACACATTCATGCCCTATTAGTAAAGTCAAACTAAACAATGCCAAACGGATACCACAAGTATTTCTTAACATATATGTTCTCCAGAGTGCTATAAAAATTGAAAAATGGTACTGTTGGGAAATACGATTTTGTGGAGGGCCCATTACAACGATGTTGTAGGGACCGACGACGGTCAAGTAACCAATTTAACAGCCGACCAGCTGGAAGTCGCCGAGTTAGGAAAACCACGGCTCGGCGACTTCACGAGGTGCCAGATAACTATCAAGGAAAGCAAGGAATTCCAAGTGTGTTTTTAAGCGTATGCACATGTTTTATTCTGACCTATGAGGCTTCAAAGCAACTCACAAACAAATAGCCAAGCTCCACAATTGGAACGGTCTAAATAATGAAAAGGGCTAAAATTCTTCGAGCCTTCAAGCTGCCTTGGTTTTGATGCAAACTCTTTTTGTTTTAATCGAAAAGGCAGTCGACGTTGGTGCTTGCGGTCCTGAAACATCATTATATTCCACGTTTAGGTACTCAGTAGTGTATAAGTGTGAAATATGTACATATGCAGGTGTTTTCTATCCATGTTATCTGCGCTTTATATTATTTCTGTCAACAAATTACCCTGATGTGTGGGGGATCCATCGGATGTGCATATGTTTATGTGGCCTTAATAGGCATTATTTGAAGCATTGATACGGAGCACCATTTCTTGTAATTCTGAAAAATTAGCGACATTAATCAAAGCAGAATTTGCATAGACGCAGAATCTTGATAAGCACTTGTCTATTTTTTCGTCTAGTAGCTTTATGAAAAGGTTCGATGTGTTGCGTGTGTGCACTTGACGTCCCGTGTGACATAGCCGCTAAGTGTTCTTGTTCACGGGTTGTGATTAAGACGAATGACGTATACAGCCCACTTGACTTTCTTTGTTCGCGTTGTGGCCAAATCTTCGATCTCTGATCTTGCACGTAAGTTAATGCTTCGCCAGCTCCTCCTGAATTTGGTGATGAGGGATGTTCTTAACGTCATCGTTCAATACGATGTTCGATAGCGATGACTAATCCATGTTAGGTTCCAGGTTTTTAAGGGTATGCGTCAAAGTAGGAATAAGCGCAAGGTAGGCAAGAAGCCGGATATTCTTTGTCTTCTTCATTAAATTATTCATGTTTTCACGAACCAGCCATGTTATCCGTTTATACCGGTGGGACTTAGAGCCGAGCTTTTCATGTTCGCCTCGATGTTACGGCCTCGAAGACCATCACCGTAAGAAGAAAGAGCTGCCGTGGACACTTGATCCGGATCATCGTGGCGCTTATGATAGAATTTGCAGGAACGAATTATCTATCCTCTCTGGGATAAAATTAGACCAGATTAACGTCGCTGTTTACGACATGGGATGTTGTGGATGATCTATTGTACTGTAATGGAGCGCTTGGTTTCTTTAACTGATGTTTCTTACAGCGGTGCGTCAACGATTAGGCGGTTGCTAAATATTGTCTAAGCCTTAAAGGAATGCAAATCTCTCTTATTTCTTGCTGTTGATCGCTAACCTAGCTTTCAAATTTTGGTTAAGATCGGAAAGGAACGTTGCAAAAGAACTAACAAGAGTTAGAAAAGAAAAGTTATCTCACTTGGTTTTACATCCTTACTGAACGTTCAACTGCCTCTTAGAAAGTATCGATATGAGGGGTCAAAGCGCTGTTTCAACTGAATGCAGCTGTGTCGAAATGGAGATGAAAAACGGACGCCTTAATTAGAGTGTTGAAATATTTTTTTTCGAAATATTGACTATTTTTGTTATGGTATATTTGGGTAGTTTTCCACTCTGAAAAGACTTTGTTCATGAAAATTCCCTAGGTTCACCTGTATCATCTGTAATCCCATTGATCGTCAAGTGACTCGAGCGTACGCCAGTAAATCTTCTATTTTTCCCTGTCGCGTGCAAGAGTAGCCCAGTGGATTCTGCTCGCTCTAGGGAGTCGTTGAGCATCATATCTTGCTTCTAAGCTCTTCGTGAAGAACTCTGATCATCGGGTCGGTGGTCTTTCTGCAGTACGTTTGCCATCCCGAGGAATCCAGTCACTAACGCCTCTTGTCCATCAGTTGTCGTTCATACGCATTAGGTGTTCTACCTACGTTATCTTCCATTTTTGATCGTTGGCGTAGGTCGGAGCTTCGGATCCCTTCCCTTAATTATGTGACACGGGATACTCCTAGCGTCGTCCTTTCGACTACGCGTTCATTAACGCTTCCTTAGGTTATGCTTGAAAAACATGCGACCATATGGGTTATATATGATTCTTACTGTGCTAAATAGGATCACCTTCCACATTAAAATGAGGAAATTTCTTCTCGCAGTGATGTTTGTTTACTGAACCAGAAACCAGGAGAAAGTCCAATTCCTTGCCAACCAAAAACAAGTTCCATTATTCTACCAAGACGAAATTTTCAAATCCTGAAGCATACCAAAAGGCTTTTATCCCTTTTCGTTGTCTTCTATTTCTTGAGTCCACAAAGCATTTTTCGCCTTTGTTTTATTGAGAGGCGTAAAATTTAGGGCATTGTTGACCGGATGATCAGAAACGCCAACACGAAGTTGATGCTGGGGACGTCGTCATGGAGGGAGCAGTTCATCGACGCCCTCACAGTGAATGCCGGTGTGTCCCGCCATTGGATGCCACGACTATCAAAGGCCCAAATGCAGAAGTTCATCGCTGACTTTGTCTCAAATTTTCTTTAGACCACGGCGACGATGACGACGATGAGGATGGAGAGGAAGGCATGGAAATAAAAGAGAGAATGCCACCGAGCTGTCTCGACTATTTCATGCATTTCTTGACGATGCCGTGGAAACTGATTTTTGCCACTATTCCCCCTACTGGTCAGTGGTGTCCAATCATCTCAGTAATTGAAATAATTATTCCTTATTTATTGGCTAGAGCACCTTAATAAACTTATAGAACATCTCCTCTGATCTGTAATGGAAAATGTGCACAGGAATATCGGTACCTTCTTTTTGATAACATTCGTCTATTGAAAATGAAATTGTTCAATTTCAAAGAAATTACCTCATCTCATTTGTTTTGCTTCTAAGTGAGATTTATCAGGAAAGTTTTTCTAAAGTGGTTAATCAACATGTTCTTGTGCATTATAGACTATTGGGATGGATGGGCCTGTTTTATGGTGTCGATTTTCATGATTGGTGTTCTGACAGCCTTAGTGGGCGATCTCGCTTCACAGTTTGGTTGCTGGGTTGGTTTGAAGGATTCCATTACTGCTATATCATTCGTCGCTCTCGGAACTTCAGTACCAGGTGTGTAAAGTGCTTGTTTTAATTTTCCTCTAACGTCTTTAATTTTTTTTCATGATTTCCGGGCAATGATACAAGATATAAATGGTACACGTGCATGACATTAATACATATATATATATATATACTTGTTACTTGATACGTGAATGGTCCGCCCTCACAGGTTGTGCGGCTCTCAGTAAGCTGAGAAGTCCGTCGTTTCCATCACGAAGCCCAGCTAGGAGTAAGGAAATACCAGGATCCACCACTGTCCTGCTATCAAAGTCGCATGGTGGCAAATCTCTCTCTGTTCCACAAGGACGGCGACTACCCATAGTGGTGAAGACCTGGGGCAGACTTTGACCAGGCCGAACTCAGGCGGCACTCCGAGGAACCACAATGGCTAAACCAGCAAAACTTCGAAAAATGGAGACTGTGCTGGAGCCCGCGCAACCAGTGAGGACGGGCCGTCAAAGTATTCCAGTATATATATATATATATATATATATATGCATACATTAAATACACACATATACATGCATAATTATGTATATATACACATACATATGTACTCAAGTTGAAACGTATATATCTTAGCTTGTAATATTTTGGAATATTTGATTTGGAATAAATAGAACCGGAACTATAGAAACCTGCGAACCAGATATAAGTTTTTTGTTCCACCAAGATGAAGTTCTGATATTTCAAGTTAGCAGAACCTAATCATTTCAATTTTTTGTCTTCGTTGTAACTCGTATTCCAAAATCCATAGTACTGAGCAAGCGAAGTTTTGCTCAGAAGTATTTCATTTCAGAAATACTCAGTAAAGATGTATTTTCTAATGAATCAGTTGGGTTTCTCTTCATTTACGTTGAGAATGTTAAAGACCTCAAATTCAGTATAAATTGAAGGATGTATTAAGGTAAAGTGAAGTCAAAAGTGAATCAGAGCGGAAGCAAAATAAAGAAGAAGTGAGCACAGTGGTAGTGATCCCTTTCATAACGTAGACGATCCAACATACGCGAGCTTTGGTTCGTCCCCGCCTCACGTCCATCTCCTCATCTTTTCGGCGTCGGGAAACTGGTACTGAACTTATCTGGAGCAACTTCACTCCCATGTTCCATGTGGGGACGACCTGGAACGCATCTTAGGATTCCAGGTAGAATTAATTGAAAAGGTATACGGCGACATTCCTGTCAAAGACGAAAAAAAAAATCCACAGCAGCAGCCAAAGTCAGTCGCAAAAAAAATTCGGAGGTCTTTATGGATAGTGGATGCCAAGAAACGGATCGAATGCAACATGCGTACAATGTGGTATATGTGATATAGGGTCATAAAAAGCAAATGGTAAAGCTTTCGGACATGATCAATACCTCAAGGGTGCACCATGCATTTGACTTCAGTAAGCATCGTTAGAAGTGACTGCAGGCTTCTCTGGTTTATACAACAACTTGTGGTGCGCTCTCGTTTTGCAAAGTTAGTGCTGCTATCATCCAAGACAAATCTGGTATCAATTTGCCGATCTCAGACGGATGGGTGGTTTGGTGAGCTCTTGGCGCGTGATCGAGGCAGAGACCATGTGCGTGGAAGGACATCTGTAACCACTGCGTCACACGTGATTGAGTCCGGTCATGTGATAGAAAATAAATAATAAAAGTAAAGTGTTTTCTATTGATTTGATGGAACTTTTCAACACCTCAACAACTCTTGTGATTGAGAAGTTAACCAGCAGTCATCGAAAAGCCAGCATTGTCGCGAATGTGCTTACTCATGCCGCCTGGTATGGATGCTATAATGTCCGTGCGTCCTTTGTCCATTGGACAATGTGGACACTATGGTGGGCATTTTCAGTTTGATGTGTTCCGGATTTTTTTACAGCACAATCACTATGGTCATTCCATAGAATGGGTGAATATAAAAAACACCGAAGTAGATTCAATGGCAGGACATAATACTTCCAAATGCTCACAGCAGTGATTTGTATAATGAACTATAGCAACACTATTTTAACTGATTATTTACTGCTTACTCTTTTTAATGGCATGGTCCATTGCGAAATATAACTTCAATGATGCTGAGACATTTGGAAAACTCCAGACCGTAGGTGTCTGCTATGGGGAGCGAACACGCTATTGTCCTTTTCGGGGAGGACTAGTTGAGAGAAAGGCGAGCCGAAGGCCCCGCATGGTGTGGTGGTGAACTCGTTACTTCCCGGAAAGGACAATAGCGTGTTCGTTCCCCGCGCAGGCACCTGAGGTGCGTAGTTTTGTAAATATCTCAGCATCATTGAAGTTATAGCGACACTCAGTAAATAGAAGTTTGCACATCATTCACACTCATAGAACGGTAGAACAAGATTTCTTCTAAACTCTATCATGTTCACAAGTTCTAAGGTGCTCTGGTTATTCAAAAATTGCTTTTTATCAGAATAGCCAGAAAATATGCTGCCGATAATGTTAGTAACATGTTGTGCGCGCCAAAGATGCAGAAATCTTCTGACAACACTGAATAACTCTCTCGGATAACATAGAACCCATAGAGCACACAGACTGTTCTTGATTGCTAAACGGAAACACGTACTTAGAATAATGAGTGGATGAGTTTTCCTGTCAACATGTCAAAAATGGAGGCACGGATGTTTTGGGTTCGAAGAAAGCAGGTTGTTTCGGGGATGTATGCATTGCAAATAAATTTTAATTTTCACAAAACATTCAGGTTGTACTGTTAGTCCAAATAAGAAAGATTGTATAAAGCAATGTCCGCGATATCTGACTTTTTTTTCCATTTCTAAAAACTTCCATGCAAGAGGTATTTTTAGATACTTTTGCATCCAAAGTATCTGCTGTGCAAGATAAATATGCAGACAACTCCATCGGAAACGTGACGGGTTCTAATGCCGTTAACGTTTTCCTGGGCATAGGAATCGCTTGGTCAGTCGCTGCCACCTACCACTTCTTCAACGGAACAAAGTGAGTTCTATGGTAACGCGCTCTTAGACAACATCGCGACAAACTCCTCCATCTCGAAGACAGTTACAGACAGACAGACAGACAGACAGCTACTAGCGTGTGCACAGGAAGACAGCAGAGAGAGGAGTCCCGGAACTTAGCGCCGCAAATAGCCATTTCTAATGGCTACGAAACTGTAGCTCGGGCAGGTGTAGGGGAAATCCGAGGCCCCAAACGACAACTCTAGCGATAAAAAGGTCCCGTTTATTCTACCCTTCATCTAAAATGTTATAACTATAAAACGCTGTTTAAGAAGGGCCGGTCTAGAGAATTCGGCACCGATAATTGAAATACCACCGAGTAATCTAAGTCGCCAGCTAGTTCGTAACCGCCTATACGGCCGTCTATGTGCAACGCAAAATTGCATAATTTGCCCCAATGGTAGAGACGGTGACTGCATGAGTTCGGGTACAGTTTATCCGATCTCTTGTAATGCGTGCTGGGACGAATACGTTGGCGAAACGTGTAGACCACTCTGCGTGCGTATAAAAGAATACCTAGTCGGCAAACGTAAACCAAATCCTCCACTAAGCACGCATAGGACGCAGAGACATAACGGAGAAGATTTTGAAGTAGAGGTTGCGATCTTCGCGCAAGATTTGAGAACACAAGCGCGCAAAACTCTTGAGGCGTTCTGGATTAATTCCAGGAACCCGAAAATGAACCGCAGGGAGGAGGTCCTCATCATCACACGTGATATTGGGCAGTATATAAGCCTGTTATTCTGATGAGACGGGCACATTACGATTCCAGTGTGCAAAGACTCTGTGTTCAATGTGATTGAAATCTTGGCTTAGCGTTTTCTCTGTTTGGTTATGGAGGTGTTTGGCCGAATAGATTGCTGTCAACTTGACTTTTCAGGCTCTGGGGAAGGCGAAATCCGCCGAAACGTCAGCTTGTACATAAATAAAGAAATAAAAAACACCTCGTGTTTACTAAACAGAAGTAGAAAGAATTATTCAATCAATGCCGAAGTTAATAGAAAGTCGGACGTGGCAGTACCTGATAGTTCTTCTGGAATGAAGGAACTCCACTTTTCAAGCTAACCTAGCGCATTAGTCCAACAATATGATAATAAACTATAAGCCATAGTAAAGTCGTAAAAGTGCATTGGACGTGGAGTAAATATTTCAACGAGTTAGTTAAGCTTTTGCACTAAAGTTGACTGAAGGAAAATGTCAACGAGAACGCGGTGTCAACAAAAATCCATATTGTGGGCTCACCAGCCCGAATCTAAAATTGTTTTTCATAGTAGTTCTTTAACGAATATGTCCCAATTAAAGGTTCCTCGTGGATCCTGGGAATCTCGGATTCTCCGTGCTGGTATTCTGCCTCGAAGCGTGCGCCTGTATTACAATAATAGTGTTAAGGAGAGGAAAACTTGTCGGTGGAGAACTAGGAGGTCCCATCGGATATAGGGTATGGTCATTCTTTCTATTTGTTCTGGAAATTGCCGACTTGATAACACTGTTGTTTTTTGTTTGTTGTGGCTTATCGATTGGATGGTGTAATCCAGTTTCGTGTTCAATTTTCCTCCTGTTGATTTTTTAGCAGGTTTCCAACATTTTTAGACTTGTTATAATTACCCTTTCATGATATATCAATATGGGATATAGGAACATTTTCAGTTTTCTAACTTTCGAAATCTAGCATTTGCAGTAGCTATAAGTGAGAAGCTTTTACATTCTACTTAATTTCTGCAAACATTGTTACCATCCCACCTAAGCTTACTTTTTACGAAACAAAATTATATATGTCTACCACTTCGCTAGGACTCGTGTGGCGCAGTGGTTGGACACGTGGAATCAGTCCAGCGCCCATGGCCCACCAAGCCTTCCATCCCTCCGGTGTCGGCAAATTGGTACCAAACTTGTCTGGGAGGTTAGCAGCACTGGCTCGATACATCGGTAGCCCACAGCGAGTTAAGGCCAGATATACACTCAATCACCTCCGAACCATGAGGTGCTCAATGAGGTCGCATGCACGGCGCATCCCTCAGGGATTGATTAACGCCGAAAGCTTCATCCTTCAGCTCACCACTTCATTACTGCGTATAGTCGACAATGACGATGAACGATGATATTAAATCTATTACGTGAAGCTAATAAGCATGATTTTTGTAGAGATTGATTCTTGGGCTTTTTCAGGTCCTCACGTCTGCCTTCTTCGTTTCTTTATGGTTTTTCTACCTAACCTTATCAGCACTTGAAGCCTACTGCATTATCCATTACTAAGGATGTAGTATCAATCTAGACGATGTTTTGGCCGATCTCACCTCTTCGGCTAACCTACAAATAATGTTGTTATGTTTGTCTTATTGTACTGCATGTCAAGTGTCTTATTGTGGATGCAGTTTTCAGCGACTATTATTTGTTTTCTATTATAGGTTGAATAGGATTCTTTTACGTGTACAATGGGCAGTGCTTATAATCTTCGTTGTTCATATATTCCCGTTCATTAGTATTGTTAATTATTTCTATGGTGCCTTCAGGAATTCTCTACCGAGAGCAATGGTACGTTTCCGTACGAATTTCTACTTTCCTTCTGAACTGGGCATCAGAGCAACCAACACCGATGTTTTTCGCAGCACTTTATGTCCGGCTTTTCGCTGGTGCTTGGAATTTATTAAGAAAATAGTTCATGGAACAGACCGCCATCGAACATGTTCCCACTTCTCGTCTTTGAGCGAAATTTCACTATATGCAAGGATACAGGTACTTCCAGACAGGTCATCAGAAAATGGTAAGCACTTTATGAGTGCCTCTCTAATTTTGTGCTTACCCTGATGTCCTCTTGCATTAGGAATCCACATGTGTCGGACCATTTTTAAGACGTGCCATCTCGTTCGTAATGACCCCGATATCATTTTCCTCATTTCAGTTCTTTGAACCTCCCCGTTCATTGCTTTCGACTATCGAAAAACTTCTATCCGGCCTTTGTCGATTTGTGATCCAGATGTTTGAATAAATATTTTTATCTTCAGGAAAGGGATGTACATTTGACGTGATCCCTATTCGAATACGAAATTGAAACATTTGGTAAAATAAATAGCGATTTGAATTGCTGTTGTAAAATGTACAGAATGGATTGAACATAAATTTACTGCTTAGATTTTAGTACCTATTAATGTTCACTTTCAGGAAAGTAAGTTTAAAGTAAGTACACTTCAGCATTTTCGTCCCAAAAGTTTGTATCTAGAAAATATTGCGCAACACTTTAGGCTATCGTCGCGGAGCGTAGAATAGTGGTATAGAAAAAGGATACAGATACACGTACTTTACCACACCGATATCTGTACAAAACGGCCGATGGTTCCTAAAACCTAGGGACGCTATGGCACAGCTTCCTCTGGTTTTCAGAGAAAAGATCTTTGCAAGCCAGCACGAACCGCCTGCCTCATAAGAATTGTGGCTCACACCATACCATATCTCGGTTCCCTGGGGAACACACGCGATGGGTGAACATTGTATTACCCTGGATATATGAAGACATAAAAGGATCAAGTTATAAACTATTCCTCCACCATTATCTTCTTCTAAAATATTACAAGCTGAGGTTAGGGTGATTTTCAAGGCAACAAAGAAAATAAGTGGATTAGGTTTAAGGAAAAATGGCTGTACCCCAATTGAGGCAAGTCTTCCCGTACAAATCAACTGATAGCGTAATCACAACTTTGCATCTTCAACGAGTTCGCAGTTCGACGATATTTTTCGCGCGAATTTAAATAAAACAATGGTGGTCAGACATTCGCAAAACTCGGACCCCAGGACAGCTTCGAAACCATAATGACACTTTTCAAGTGGTTTGTATTTCACATAATGGCCAACCACGAAAAAATAATAGATAGTAGATAAAACTTAAACATTGGGATTTCAGCTTAGGTAAACTCCATCCTGACTTGTGCTCTCTAGGTAATTCCTGCTGACGAGTGATTGCTGATAGTACTGTTAGGCTAAGGAATTGATTAAGAAAAAGACAAAACAAACGCCTTAACGGTGCAGTGAGTAGTCCGTGAGCTTTTGGAAAGGATAATCACGGGTTAAATCTGGCCTAGAGTACAAGTTTAGCAAATATCGCAGCATCGTAATGGTTGTATTTCACACAGTATCATGGTATGAAAAAATAATATGTGCTAGATAAAAAGTTTAACAAATTTAAATATGTGGAGATGGGCAGAGCATGAATGTTTCTCGACTTTATTACATATTAATTATATTAAAAATGCTAATGGTGACGGAACATTAGTGATCTACTGCTATTTTGTTGAGCAGCTTAAGGATAAAGCATAAAAGGACAAGGCTCTCGGCGTTGATCAATTCCTCAGGGACGCTTTATACATTCGACTTCATTAAGCGCCTTTGGAGGTGATTGAATGGACATCTGGCCTTCACAATGACTCGCGGTGGCCTGCCGATGTATCGAGCAAGTGCTACTATCCTCCCAGACAAGTCTGGCACCAATTTGCCGACCCAGGAGGGTAGAAGGGCTTGGTGAGCCATTGGCGCGAAGATCGACCCCATGAATATTGCAGAGCGCGTCAGAGCTGGTCAATTCATCCAGAATTTCGTATTTGGACTCTGTCGTTGTCGATGATATTGTTCGCATGTCTAAAAATCACTCAGCTGAGATTGAAATTTTGCTAACGGTCTGCAACAATCGTAAGCTTAAGACCACTCTTACTAGCGTAAAGTCTGCGAGAAGGAGTACTGAAAGGAATAGTAGAATTCTACAAGGCTTTTAACATCTAAAACATAGAATATTGAAAAATAGCATACAATTACGGATGGGCCTGAGAAAGACGAAAAGAAAGAAGAAAACGGTCTTAAAGATGAAGCCACGGCGAATAAGCAATGAAGAACGCAGTAATCAAACAAAGGAACCATTGAAAATATGAGAAGAAGGAAAGGTTCCAGATAAACTGGTGCATTATTAGGAAAGCTGATACAGTAGCATACTGATATGGCCCAGTAAGTCGAGGCCACATATCCTTAGCATGCAGAGGAGCTGCAAACCACTACATAGTAACGGGTCGGCCAGAAACCATTGCTTTCTGGAACTCAATGCCTTTTCACTAGAATTATTCCACCACCTTTTAAAATCATTCTTTCACCTGTGCCTGACCGTTTCAGAGCACAAATTCTACCATAGATTTGTTTCAAATATTTTTTTTGTGACAACCTGTGTTTGGCTGCTTATACGACGATTGGTATTCAAGTTAACCTCTTGAAATAAGCAGAAAAAACTGGTGCATCTCGGCCGATTTTTGTTAAAGTTCAAACCTGGAAAGCGCTCGTACCGATGTCCAGAGAAATGAGTGGTAACGAATGTACAATGCAAAGTAAGCTTCAAAAGGTTCGTGACGGGATCAACGCCTTGAACAAGAAGAGTGTCGCAAACGAACCCGCTTTCATCCAGTAGCAAAGAATAAACGTTAAAAGAAGCAGATCATTGCACAACGGTTCGAAAGAGCTCGAAGATGACCCACAACCATCTCGGCGGAGTCGGAAAGTGAAAAGGAATGTATTTGCGTCACGAAAAAAAAAAGAGAAGTTGGGAAATTATTCGATGTCATGACGACCTCTGTCAAATGTATTCTACACGTACGGTAACTGACAACGATTTTCGGAAGACAAACACAAAAGAATCCAGATCCTTCGAGGAGTCAAATAGGTATCAGCAAAAGGATATAAGAAAGCTCTTGGGTTGATCAATACCTCAGGGATGCGCCATGCATTCGAATTCATTAAGCATCGTTTGGAGGTGATAGAACCTCCGATGTATCGAGCAAGTGCTGATATTCTCCCAGACAAGTCTGATAGTAATTTGCCGACCCCGGAGTCATGAAAGGCTTGGTGGACCAGGGGCGCGGGTATCGATCTCATGTGTGCGTTGAGGGGTGCCTCCGACCACTGCGCCACACACGCCATTGGTTATGCAATATGGAAATCAATCCTCTGTGGCCTGGCTATATTGGTTTTGGGAGCAAAAGTCGTAGAAGAAAGTATGGAAATTGAAAATGTAAAGCTAGCGGGTCCATAATGGCTGCAAATGTGTGCAAACTGTGAGTAAACATTGTTCATTGAAGAGAATGCGAGTTCTGAATGTGGTAAATAAAGCGCAAAAATGTTAGTTTTTACGTGATTGAGGTGACACAGGGTCGGTACAAAATCTTTTATTCAGTTTCGACATCTTCGTCTACTTCCGCACTGATCTGAGTCAATGGCCCACAGTTGTTCCTTCTTCCGATATGAGTCTTCATGATCATGATCACATCGAGCCGAATCCAGTTAAGAACGCACCGCTCGAAGGGTTGGCTTCACTCAGTAGTATCATAGAGGATATTGATCGATTCTCTGCACCCAGCATGATCCCCCTTTCGTTGGCCAATCCGTCCTGGACCAGTCTGTAGTTCATTTGCTCGGACGTAGCGTGGAAAAGTCTAAAAAACTGACTTTCATTTAAGCTCAATAATAATCAACAGCTTTTTTGCTAGATTACATGATTTTGCACGTAAAAATGTTTATGCTCGGAGTGGAATCCGGTACAGATGCCTTTCAGAAGACCGATTACAGCATTGGTAGATGGCCTGAATACGGGTTGAAAATGTGCAACCTTCCCAGAGCTTCAGTCTAAACATTAATAAGTGCATGCATTGTGTGGAGGGCGCTTGTAGCGCAGTGGTAGGAGGTACCCAGCAATACACATGGGATTGATCCCGGCGCCCGAGGTTCAACAAGCTTTCCATCCGTCCAGGGTCGGCAAATTAGTACCAGACTTGTCCGGGAGGATAGCAGCACTGGCTCGATATATCGGTAGGCCACCACGAGTCATTGTAGAGGTCAGACATGCATTCGGTCACCTCCAACGATGCTTAATGGAGTCGAGTGCATGGCGTATCCCCCAGGGATTGCTCAACGCCGAGAGCTTTGTCCTCCATACTTTGTGTATGGCATAGACATTCTCCTTAACACAAACGTCTCTACAGAAGTTTCTTTTGTAATTTTACATCGTATCGTAGTGATGAACTTCGCCTAATTTTTGAGATGCGGTTTTCAAATACACCGTTTATATGGCCATTCGCCACGGAATAAACTCGAGCTGGAAAAGGTCCTTGCAAGCCATGGTTTTTTGTAAATTTCACATGACTCGACTTCACATATTGCGCGGATTTCTTTCAGTCGGTTCGTTTCCTCGCGTACGTCATCCATGATGATCTTCGGTTTTGCACGTCAGTTCGGTGCCGCCTGAGGATTTTGGTTTTCCTCATGAATGTTCTTGGACATCAACCGAATAAATTCTCTCTTGAATTACTTGACAGCATTACTAAGGTGTTCCTAGGTCTTCACCATACTCAGCCACACTCTTCGTGGATCGCTAGGAGTTCCCGAGACACGATTGATACCAAGTTCGCCACCACAGATGCATGAGGAGGGAGGGCTATTTGGCCTAGTATGGGATCAAAGCAAGGCCACACGCACATTCTTGAATGGCATCTCTCACTCTGCCTTAGCAGCGCCCCTTTGGAAATTACTGAGGATTGTGAACAGCTTTGGCGGTGCATTTCTACTACATCGACCGTGTTTGGTGTTGCCGGCAAATTATCGGTTCAGTGGGATAGGTGTCGTAAGAAAACGACCAAAATAAATGAAATAAAATAAATATAAAATGAACAGCCCGAAGAATGCACTCCTTTCGATCGCCTAGTGACTCGAGCGGATGCCAGTAAACCTTCCATTTTTCCCTGTCGCGTGCAAAAGTAGCCCAGTGGTTTCTGCTATATACATATGAATAAATACATGCATATATATGTATATGCATATATGACTGTTTCACTTGGAAATCTAAGGATATAGCAGTGGACATTCAGCTTTCACACCAACTGCGTTACCACTTCACAAAGTTGTCGTGTTGATCGTGAACCGATTCCGTACTTGCGGTCTCTGCGCATTGCGTTTCGCGCAAATAAGTAAATGCTCTCCCTCATTACATCATTCTCGCTATTATTTTCCAGGAAAGGATGGTTGTTTGGTGGGTGTTATGTTCTACTTTTCTGATCTCCCTTTACTACTGTACTGTCATGTTTCAAACCTTCGTATGGTGCCATGCATGTGAGTTTCAGGATATCTTGCTGAATATGGCAGTCGAAGATGAGGGGAGTAGTCTGGACAACACAATCGGTACCCTGAAGAGATGTCTGCGTATCGCTCATGGTCGAGCAGTTTCTGAACCGTGCAATTCTAGCGATGTGGATGTTGTTCGATTCTGTCTTAGTTCGAGACTTATTATGTCACGTTCATTTTAGGGTACATTCACTTCACAGCCAAACGAGGCCTTGTGGCGCTATCCGCGCTTTAATGAGGAATCTAAGGGGAATGAGAGAGCTGCGTCGATCATACTCGTCGACTACAAGGTATTTACTTCGTACTCCATTCACTTTTTTCCTTGTTTTTCCTTTCATTTTTAAACTATTTTTTTGGTACCCCAGCCAGTCTCTTTTTCGCGATTGTAAGTCTCTTCATGTTGGGACCATTCTTTTCATTGCTCCTAGACTGTATGTGAGTTCTACTGATACTCCATCTAGCTTTTGAGACGAAATTTATTTCCCGCCCGTAACTATCTATGCCGAGGTTTATAGAAAGTCGGTCTTTCGAGTTATTTCTTCACTGTTTCTTGATATCTAGCTGAAGGTTAACACTGTCAATCGTCCTAGCAACGGTTTATCTTAATCCGCAAGTATTTAATCTTTCTCGATAAAGTGGTTATAATGTCAGCCTTTTATTTTTTGCCTACTATAATTTTTCACGGCAGGGTGTGATGTGAAATACAACCACACCGATGCTGAGATATTAGCAACTCGGACCCTGGGCCAGATCGAACCACGTTTTCACTTCCCGGGGTGCTCGCGCATTATGCATTTCACCACGGAGGCTGTTGCTCTGCGTTTCTCCTGGCTAGTTTTCTACCTAGTGCTGCCATCAGCAGTCACCCGTCAGCAGGAAAGTGGTTATATTTTTACTTCATGTACAATCATCAAGGGCGGTTAGCGCAGTGGTATTGGCGATAGATGCTGTTATCATTTCTGCAATATTCGCTACGCTTGGTGCTTTTCCCTTCCATGATTTTGTTGGTGCAAATAGTAACGTGTTCATTAGGTTACCGTGTTATTCAGTGTTGACTAAATGTGTCTTTTGTTCGTGATCCAGGGAAAGTTCTATGGTTTATTAGTTTAGTTTAGTTTGGTTCAGTGTACCCTTCCAGGATCTGAAGAAGGCAATACTACCGAAACTTCAGGCTACTGTTGTATTGCATGTGTTTTTGTACGGGATTAAACGTATGGATACTTCCAACGGTTTACCGCCTCGTCGTGGCTTGGAGGTGTTCTTGGGTGTCGGGTTGCGGTGTACAGCCGAGATTCATCTCCCGGCAGTGTCTCCTAAGCTGAGAAGGAGCCCGGCGTTTCCACCAGGAAGACCAGCTGAGAGTAAACCAATAACAGGAACCACTGCCGTCCTGGTATCGAACTAGTCACATGGTGGGAAATCTTCCTTGGATCCACAAGGACGGCAGCTGCTTGTGTTGGTGACGACCTGAGGCAGACGTTAGACAGGCTGACCTCGAGATTACAGGGAAACAGTGGCTAGACCAGCAAAACTTCGGAAAATGGAGATTATGCTGGGGCTTGCTCAACCAGTGAGGACGGGCCGTCCAAGTATCCGAGTAAGTAAACATATGCTGTATAACAAGCTGACGATTGCTGAGAAAGAAAACGACGTATCTGTGGTTTATGTTATGATAACAGTTTCAGTTTTCTTCTTAGGTTTCATTTCGACTATTTATGCCATGTTTTTAAAAGCGAGGGTTAATACAGGCGGAGTAGAAGTGCTAAATTCAAGCATCCGTAATCGTGATTGTGGAGTTCTTCAGGTGTAGCTGTCATTCAGGTCTAGACTTGGAGGTGAACATTTGCATTGTTGAAAGTGTAATTTCCTCTGTCAAAAACTTTTACATCTTCTCAAGATATCTACTATTTCATCGTTATTGCAGATGGATACAAAGCTGTATGCGGCAGAAGTCAGTACAATGAATAATCCTTTTCAAAGCCGATATTCATGTTTGGTATAGGAGTGGTCATACTCGTGCTGTGGACTCTAACTCCAACAAATCGTTTTTGGCCTGTACTAAATGTTTTCCTGTTCTCATCGTCGTTACTTCTTCTTTCCTCTAATTTTAGGATTTTTTCGTTTGAGTTTCTAATTCATCACCTTAGTTCTCGATTTTACATTCTGTCTTCATGCAACAGTTTTAGTGCCGTCTCCCTATTCGGCTTTCCGTACGTCATCTTTTGATGTGTATTCTGGGTTAGCTGACCAATGTTCCCTAGATGTAAAGCTGGTTTTTAGGGTAGTCTTTAAAAAGATATGATTTGCTATTTACTCATTAGAGAGCAAGTTTTCATTTGGAACACCTCTAACACGTTGAGTCAACTCATAAACACGCGTATACACGTGCTGGAGGATTTCCACCTACGTGCTGCTCATATCAATTTATGGCAGAATCGCGATTGTTGATATCCGTTTAATTCAGCATCCTGTAGTAGGATACCGCATGTTACTTTTTTTTATTCGGATGTGATTTCTTGATGTGAGCACAGTCTATTTGGAGCGGTTCTAGTGTTCAGGACATGTTCCTCATCCGAAATTTGAGCTTAGTTTTATTAACAACATTGTTCTGTCAGCGGTTTACCAGGGAGTTCATCCCCTGGCAGGGTCTCCCAGGCTGAGAAGTAGTCCGGCGTTTCAATCAGGAAGCCCAGTAAAGAGTAAACCAATACCAGGATCCACCACTGTCCTAGTGTCAAGCTAGTCGTATGGCGGCAAATCTCTCTCTGATCCCCAAGTGCGGCGACTGCCTGTGGTAGTGACGGTCTGGGGCAGGCTTCGGTTAAGCAGGTCTAGGTACTCCTGGGAACCAAAACGGCTAAGCCAGCAAAACTCCGAAAATGGAAATTATACCGGAGTCCGTACAATCAGTGAAGACGAGCCATTCAATTATCCAAGTAATAACGCTGTCATAAAGCGACAAGTTCCGTAGACTTTACAGGGGATTTTGTTCAGTCTTGTAAAGTTTTCAGGCGAAGATGATAAGCTTTTTCTTAACCTAACCTACATTGCAGGAGATCACTATTTTTAATAGTATTAAAATGGATGCATCGGCATCGTGTATAAAAGGGCATCACCGAGTAGGGATGCCTCATTCGAGGAGATGGCTCACTGAGAAAGACCTGACTCGACTCGAAGGCGAAGCTGCCACGTCAAAACGAGTAACAAGCGAGGACCATCGACTCGGTTCATCGGCTCTGAGGAAGACGAAGACGTCGGAGCGTTAGCCGAAAATAAACATCATTATCAACTTCGTGTAAGCTTATCAAAGAAAGAATACATATTGATTAGGGATACCGAGGTTCAAGGAAAGTCGAATTCGAAATGTTAAAATGGAAGGTCTAATAAAATGCTAGAAGCTAAGATGAAACTGCCGGTTGAGAGCAAGGCAAAGCAAGGGCATCAATGGTGTAATATGTGGCACTTTAGCCCCGGAAACGATAATCGAGGGTTCGATGCTATATTTGGGTCCGAGCTTTGCAAATATCTCAGCGTTGTTGTGATTCTATTTCGCATAATACGCTGTCAGGAAAAAATAATAGGCATGAGTGAAAAAATTAAAAGCTTTATGCTATATTTTAAAGTCACACTTTACTTACTCACTCACAATTACTTAAATCAAAGTGACTTAAAATCATAGTCACGATTTAAATCACACTTTTCATTTTAAAGTGCCAATTACTTCGAGGAGTACTTCGTTTAGGATGAGAATCAAATTGGCGATATCATGCGTCTTATAACTAAGGACCTTAGTGAGCCGTACTCCATTTATACATACAGATATTTCATACACAATTGGCCAGAGCTGTGTATTCTGGTATGTCTTATTTTCTTCATAATTTTAACAGAATCTTGAAGGTGGTGTCTCCGTATTAAAAGTCTTCGTAGTCACGTGTGACGTCACTTTACTTTGTTTGGCGAAGCTTTACGTCATGGTATCGTAATAGGTGTTACCACTCCACACAGTTGGAAAGGGTCTGTGGTGTTGTTACGTTGCTTTTTGAAATGTGTCCACGCCCAGCTGTATTGTTCACGAACGTTTCGTGTCATAGGTGAAAAAACGATAGGAAAGTTTGTAGTATATATATATATATATATATATATATATATATGTATATATATATATATGCATACATATATATGTGTATATGCATATATGGTACAGTGTAGTATTATACATTATATACAGCTTATACTTTGTATTATATTATATTATGTTATGTTGTATTATGGGGCGCAGGAGGTGCTCTGCAATAAACATGAGATCTATACCGGCGCGCCAGGCTCATCAAATCCTCCATACCTCCGGGGTCGACAAATTGGTACCAGACTTGTCTGAGACGATAGCAGCACTTGCGGTAAGCCACTGCGAGTCATTATAAAGGCCAGGTATGCACAATCACCTCCAACGATGCGTAATCAAGTCGAATGCATCGCGTATCGCTCAGGGATTGATCAACGCCGAGAGCTTTATGCTTTTATGTTCATTATTAAACTGCACTCTATTTTTATTGTTATTACGTTATATTATGGTCATTACCTTATATTTGTTATATTATCACTGTTGTATTATATTATTACTACGGTTGTGTGGGCTCCAGCACAATGTCCATTTTTCGGAGATTTGCTGGTTATGCCATTGTGGTTCCTTAGAATCCTGGGGTCAGCCGGGTCAAAGTGCCCGAGGTCTTCACCACCACAGACAATCGCAGCCTTTGTGGATCAAAGGGAGATTTTCCACCATGCGACTTTGATACTACGACGGTGGTGGATCCTGGTATTGGTCCTGATAGAAACGCCGGACTCCTCAGATTAGGAGACCCCCGCTGAACATCACAGCACGACATCCTGGAACACCTGTCAGATGAGGCGGTAAACCGTTGTGAGGATTATATTATTTGTATACTTGCATTAGTTTTTGTACTATTCCAATGCTATACAGTTTACTATATTATATATATATATATATATATATATATATATATATATAATATAGTAAACTGTATAGCATTGGAATAGTACAAAAACTAATGCAAGTATACAAATAATATNATATTATTTGTATACTTGCATTAGTTTTTGTACTATTCCAATGCTATACAGTTTACTATATATATATATATATATATATATATATATATATATGTATATATGTACATAATTGCTAAATAATAGTGTTAAGGGCTATTTTATCGCCGCATAACTCTGTATGGAAATAATTGATCAAGATGATACAAAGCTTATTTAAGGCGTATGATACGCTTTCGGAAGTGTATGTTGGAGCAGTTGTCTGCAAATTGGATAGAAATGCTGAAGGCCGACGAAAAGGATATTTGGCGATGCTAGCAATCGACGAGTCGTGTAGGAAACTGGGACTAGGTATGCTTCGTCTCCTTTCGGGTTTCGTAGCCTCTACTTCCAACTGCATTTTTCTAGCTCATGGGCGTCTCATATCTTTTTGCTTCTTATGTACCTAGTTTTTTCTTTCTTAAATTTTAGTTTCCTTACTTGTTTTTCAAATAAAGTTCATTAATTCGAACGGCCATTACTTGATTTTTGTTGTCGACACCATCCGTCTGTTCAACGGAACTTTTAGAATTCGAACTTAACCATAATTCCTGGAGTGAGTATGGCTAGCACTGTAGAAGTGATGCTGCAACACCGTGATTCGGTCTAGCATTTGTCCGTCCAACCGTTTTATTTACTAGTTTGGAGGACTGGTGCTAGATTTGCTTAGAATTAGTTCACTCAACATTTATTCACACCACAGCAAGGCTGTTTTCCTGGGTCTCCAAAGAGAATCGAATTCATTGACACTCACAAAGTAGACAAATGTCCTCAAGCAGCAAAAAAAACCCACATGTGAAACCGGAAAATTTTCCTGGATTATGGATGAGACGAAGTGAATGAATTCCAAGAAGTGTTGGGATCATAAAAAAGTCATTAGCGGTCACTTAGTATTTACTGCGTATTCTTTTTCATGGCAGGGTGTGATGTGAAATATAACTACAATGATACTGAGATATTTTGGGAACTCCTAACCACAGGTCCAGGTACACCTGCAGTCAGGAGTTTCGTAAATACCTCAAAATCATTGGTCTTTAGACGGTGTTTTTGCCATCAGTGCTCCTTGAAGTGAAGACTGTCTCTGTAGATAACAATTCTCTCAAGCTGTTTAGACTTAATTTTCTTTCTGTGTACTGGTTTTATAATACACCTTAGTCTTTGGTTTAATTATCCTTTCCGCGCTTTTCACCTATAATATGTTTCTTTTTCTAGGAAAAGAAGACCGATCTTAACAGAATATGTGTTTTGAGTGGCTTATTTGACTTGGTTTTAATTTTGTCGGATGTCATTACTTAGCCTTAATCAGTTCCTTGTATTTTACAGAAATGTGTTTAAATCTGTTACTTCACCCTAGGTATCAGCTCAAACCACTGTTCAACTCAAAGTTTTACTACCTACGTTCAATGAAGCGCACTAACTCAAAGTGGTTTTCGAATATGTTTATGAAAATAACTTTAGTAACTACTCTGTGTTGAACGTCTCGAAAGCAACCACTGTTGTCCCATCGTCAGGTTTGCATAGTTGAAGCTGTTAAGTCTTCTTCATGCAGACATTTCCTGCCAAACCCCTACGTTAACGAAAAATAGAAGCGGGTACTACTTTCTATTTCTAATTGTTTAGTTTTGCTTATGTTTCGGCTTCCTTGTGGTTCTACATCACATAATGCCCTCACATTAAAGGAATAGACAGTAAATAAGTGTTAGAAGATTGTATTTCTAATTGTAACTCGGTCACTATTGCCTTGTTTTTCTGTAGTCATTAAATCCTTATAAGCTACTTTAGATTCCTTGATTTTCTTGTTAACTAATGGGACAATTTTCGTATATTTTTTAGGAACGCGTTTAGTTCGTCGTGCCATTGAAAGAATGCAAGCCCAAGGGTGTGACGAAGTTGTTCTTGAGACAGAGGTTTTAAATGTGAACGCGCAACGGCTTTATAACAATTTAGGTTTCATCAGGGAGAAACGCCTAATGAGGTAAAATATGTCCCCACTGTTACTTGGAGTGCCTCGTTCATAGATTTCTGTAGATTCAATTGCATTCTTTTCTGTCACTGTGAATAATAGTGTGAAATGGCACGTGATGCAAAGACCAAAGATTTTACTTACAGGTATTATTTAAACGGTGGGGATGCTTTTCGTCTAAAGCTATTCCTTTCTCCTCCTGTGATTGTTGTAAGAAAGTCTTCGTTTGTATCGACAGGCTCACAACATGACAAGTAGTTTTCAGACTAAGGTTCTGTTTTAATACTTTGAGCCTCCATCATATTTGATTTTAGTTAGATTGCCTAGATAGTTGCTTTATGAGTTACTTCTGGTCTCAGTTCACCGTTGTTGTTCACATTGTTGCTCACAAAGTAATGCATGCCAAGTTTTATGCTATTAGCATCTGTAGTGCGTAACAATTCTTTCGTTTCTGTCTTGCGGCTTGCTTACGTGAAATAAATTCTTTCGATTGAGGCTGGAGATCTGATTTAGGTCTGTATATCACACACAGCGAGATCGTCATATAATTCCTTCCAACTACTGCAGAATTTCTACCTGTTAAATGTAGATTTAAGGCAAAATGACTTGCAAATTCGTGTGTCCGCATGAGCCAACTCGTGATTCTAAGCTATAAAATTGTCATTTGATCAAATCTCGCACAACTCGAGCAGAATCGAAGTTTGACAACAATAGACATACAATACTTGGTTTCTTTCCCACTTTACTTTTACTTTGATACTTTGATGGTCAGTCCTGACTGATTGTTCGGGTCCCTTCACAATCCCCATCTCTTTGGAGTTTTGCTCGTTTAGCCACTGTAATTTTCTGGAATCCCGATGTCAGCCTGGTCAAAGCCTGCCCTAGGTGGTCACCACCGCAGAAGGTCGCCACTCTTGTGGATCAGAAGGAGATTTGCTACCATGCGACTAATTTGATACCAGGACGTTGACGGATCTTGGTACTGGTTTACTCCTAGTTGAGCTTCCTGATTGGAACGCCTGGCCCCTCAGCTTGGGAGACTCTGCCATGGGGATGGGATCGCCCGATGTACGTCGCAGCCTGACACCCAGGAATACCTCCCAGCCATGATGAGGCGATAAATCGTTGGGAGGAGTTCTTTCCCATTAGAGGTAGAAAGTTTCTCAGAAGCATCACTGACACCTCATGTTTACCGCTTTCTGAAAAAGGTGCGCAGAGATTGCTGAAGAGCACTTCTCCTGGACAAATGCTCGGCGTTGCACTCTTACCTAAATTAATATTCGTTTTCGGGAATGTACTACATAACGGTTACGTCATTCCTTGGTACTTCAACAGTTGATGCATGAGTCTAAATCCACTCATAGGAGTTATTGAGAATAAATCATTGAAAATATTTCAACGTACCATTTATTTCCTTCGCACAAGATCATGTCTGAGTGAGAGTTCGAATTGTCCTAAGCAAGGCAACAGATACTAGTGGTATGTCAAGAAGGTGTTGCAGAACTACGTTGCAGAAGGATACGGGGACAATTTTGCACGAAATTTTCAAAAATTTGTGATTTTCATGAGACTTTTCTGAATTTTAATACTGCGGGCAAGGCAACTCTATATCGTCGCTCACACCAATTTAATCGTCATTTGCTGTATGTGGTGTGCGTGTTGGGCGATAGTTGAAGGTACCCAAGCGGTGCTCCACTCAAGAAGATGTGGTTCGATACGACTACGAAAGCCCACAACGCGAAGACGTAAGCCTACGAGCTATCAACTAGGATCGTCGGCTCTGAGGAAGACGAAGATGAACGTTAGCAGAAAAAAATTTGTTTCGCGACCTTGTGTAAACTGAGCAATCTAGCCGCGTAAATTCATTATTCATGACGAAGTTAAGTGGAGCTAAAACTCTCTAGACTTTTCCTTCCATTTTTCTTCTTGTCCTTACTCCTTTTTAACAGTCTCTCAATAACGACGATAATTTTGTTGGACATAAACGATGGTTTGAAGGGGAGCTGATCTTAGTTAGAAACATTTTCTGACAGAACCTTCGCCTTAGACCCAACCGGAGTAGCTGTTGCTTCCTATCCAATTAAGACGACTATTTGTTGTGTCAAGTATGTCCATTCCTTCCGCTCACCTCCTGTACACAAGCTCCCACCTCCTCAGTACATGTTTCTAATAAGTGTTTTTTGGTGCGTGAATTATGGGAAGAGGGGTAGTGGATCAGTACATGTCTATTATCTGGTTGCTGAACCACTTTATGATGTAGCCACATTCGGAAAGGGTTCATGTACCGTTTAAGAACAGAAAGCGGTTCTTTATAGGTACTTTCGAGCAAATTTTGTGTGTCTTGACTGTTCCCTTAAATAATCTAAGACATCCAAGTATTCTTATGTGGAAAAGATTGGTAAAACAATCAGCCACTGGTATACAGTAGAGTAAACGTCGGAAATAAAGAACCAGAATCTTCACTTTAAACAGAGAGTTATCAGTGAAGCTTTGTAGCTAAGAAGGTATTTGTTGAGATACTAAACAAACTTATCATCACGAATAGTGCGAGTCTTCACACACTTCCCATTCGTTTCCTTAGCGCAGTTCGCCCATGGTGATGGTCTGCTTCGAACATGGTGATGGCGTATTCAGTGATCCTTCAATCGCTGCTATCTGGTAATGCCGATGGTTGATGTGACCTATAAACACGTCTGCCCATCGTGTAGGCGTTCGCTGCAGAAAATGCTTAAATACTGTTGTGGTTCATTTTAGTTCACTGAACAGTCTCATTTTTCCAGCAGTATTCTGTTTTTCTCATTATATGAGTGAACAATCCATGTTTCGCTATCGAATCGTATTTGTTATCCGGATGTCCAAGATGGTTGACGATCTGAGCTGAGCGTTCTTATTAGACGTTGTGTGTCCCAGTTATATTTCGTAAGACATCGTTCAAATGATCTGTCTGTGGTGCACAAAATTCTTTACCTAGTTGAAGTATTAGGCCAATACTCTGCTGCGTTGTAAAACGCTGGGAAGACCGTTGAGTCAATAGGGAACGCGGAAGCTTCGGGTTCATTCGCTGATCTGTGGCTTCTCTGAAAGGAATAGACGTGACCCATCATGGTCTCCTTCTAATCTCAGTTTTATGCTACTACCCTTGTTTACTGAATTGAAAAAGTAAACGTACAAGGTGGTCGCTGCAATCAGAGAAGCATCGATTTGATTTGCTTCCACATTCAAAGTGAATTCCACATGAACAGGCTCTCAAACCTATTTATGCGTAGTCCCATCCCTGCCTCGTTGAGCTCATTGATTATCACTACAATGTTGCTGAGATGCTTGTAAACTGCATGTGTCTGCGGTGAGGATAGAACTCCGTATTGCCCTTTCCGGCGGTTAATGCGTTCACCACCACACCATACAGGTCTTTCGTTTCGCCTTTTTCTCAACATCGAGTGACATATTTTAACTTGTAGATGTCATTAGCAATCACCTGTCAACGGGATTGATCTGAGAATAGCAAACTGGCTTGTACTCAGTTAAGCTGAAGTTATAGTATAAATTTCAATGTCATTGCTTTTTATTTATTGCCTATTTTTTAATGGCAAGGTGGTATGTGGAATACAACCATAATGCTGATGGCGCTGATCGATAGAACTAGCTGAGAGACAGGCGAAACAAAAGACCCGTATGGTGTGGTGGTGAACGCGTTACTCCCCGGAAAGGACAATAGCGCGTTCGTTCCCCACCGCAGAGACCCGCGGTCCGGAGTTTTGCAAATATCTCAGCATTATAGTAGTTATATCTAAGCATAGGATTGGACCTGGTTTGCTTGTAGCATTCCGAAATATGGAGTCGCTAAGGTGCCCATCGGTTATCGCTCGGATGCATTGGCTACCGGCTCCACCTGATTTTCTCCATTTCGGTGTATCGTCTGGCATGGAACACTACTTGATTGAAGTATCCTCGTTCGACGAAACTTTTTATGCAGGATAGGTGCTGATTATATTGTCTAGAGAAAATTTTCTATGATTATTACTCGGAACTCTTCAATAGCCACATCTTCTTGCCCTCATGTGAAGTAAAGAGGGATGGATATATCACCACCAGGTGCCTTTTCCCAGATTCGACAAGGTTTTTTCTTGAATGAAGAGTAGAACACCTGATCCATGCAAAATAAGACTTCACAAGAACCTTCCATTACTCCTCATCAATTCACAGGTTCGGCCACTTACACATTGCCTTCTAGAATTCATGGTCCCGACTCAATGGAACATCAGAAAGCCATATTGACTGTCTGCTGCCTAAAAAGCTCTTCACTTGATTCATCTTGAAAGGGTTGACAGAACACTGGACGAAGGGCAACCATGTCGGCAAGCAGGGTTTCGAAAATGATTCAATACAACAGACCACATCTACACGACACCAAGACTTACTGAAGCAACACGAAAGTACAAGAGATCTCTATGTCTCACTTACATCGACATAAGGAAAGCTATTGACTTAGCTGAGATAGAAGCAGTTATGGAAGATCTCGGTAGCCATGGTGTATAGACAAAGGATCAAGGGGTACAGTTAAGGAATCGAGGGCTACTGCAGTGTATAAAGATTTTTTGTGAGCTATTTAAGAAATTCTAGCCAAGATATCAGCATTTTAGAACGATACTAACAACGATGTGGAAAGAGGGGCTCGACAAAGCGATACCCTCTCGCCAAAATTATTCACTGCCACCCTCGATCGAGAACTTCTTGCGAAGACTGAAATGAGGCAAGGTGGGAGCTCGATAATCGGTAATTACAAACCAAATGAAGCGAATATAGCCGATTTTTACAACACCAGTGAAATACTGGTCTTCGGCTAAATCTGATGAAACAATGTTCACGAAAACCGGATTGGTTTCCTATGTTTCATTCACGCTCAACAGAATGAATACATCTGAATGAATCAGGTATGTTTATCCGAGTCCGGATGTCAATATGTTGAACAACTTAGTCTCAGAACCAGGCGGAAGGAAGCGATCTGATTGTTAAGCCTTGAAGTGCATTGGATGCTGTGAACAGAACTAAGAATACGAGATTTCGTACCCATCTTTTCCATCTTCTACTAATCGCAGCGTACGTGCCGCAAACCTGGTCGCAAATGCAGAATAAAAGATCACTCAGTGTTGTGGCATGCAGTCGAAACCACGACGTTCGAAGTATCTCGTATCAAACGAGTGGGAGAGAGGACCCAAAGCTTCTATCTACGTCAACGATCAGAAATCAAAGACGCTGTTCTATTCTCCAACCATTCTGAGATAGAGCGGCAGGATAGTTAGTGCGTCTTAACGACAACCAGTGGTCTAGTGCTATTAGCGACTGGAAATCTCATGATTTTAAACGCATATCAGGAGGCCCATCGATCGGACAGTCGGAATCACTCACGAAAACTGTAGAAGAAACTAATACGAGGGAGTCTCTGAAGGGAGCAGAAGAACTGGGCTACTCTTGCTCGCGACAGAGAGAAATGGAAAGTCCAGTAGTCACTGGACGATTAGCTGAACGATAGGTGATACAGGTGATTCAATGTTGCTGCCGAACATTGCCTAACTGATTGTATTCGACACCTGTTTCCAAGTCTATTGGATCATAGTAGGAAGCAGCTCAAATATGTGTTGAATTCGAAAAGATTTGTTACCATTTTTCTTCGTGATGTAGTGCCACACTTCCGGAAAAGAAGCGTTATTCTCGAAAGTTTAATGTATACGCACAGATCTTAGCCTTTTTATTTACAGCTTATTCTTTTTAAAAGCAGAGTATGTTGCGAAATATAACTTCTGTGATGCTGAGATATTCGCAAAACTCCGGACCGCAGTTGCCTGCGGTGAGGAACGAACGCGCTATTGTCCTTTCTCTGGCGAGTAACGCGTTCCCCGCCACACCATGCGGGTCTTTCGTTTCGCCTGTTTCTCAGCTAGTTCTATCGATCACTTGCCATCAGCAATCAATTGGATTGATCTGTGGAGTCCAAATCGGCATTGAATTCATTTAAGCTGAGGCTATAGTTATAATCACATTCTTAGCTTTTTTATTTACTGCCTATTCTTTTTAACGGCAGGGTATGTTGCGAAATATTAAGTGGGTTCAATGCCGATTTAGGCTCCCCAATTCAATCCCGTTGATGGGCGATTTCTGATGGCAAGTGTTCGATAGAACTAGCTGAGAGACAGGCGAAACGAAGGACCCGTATGGTGTGGTGGTGAACGCGTTACTCGCCGGAAAGGACAATAGCGCGTTCTTTCCCCACCGCAGACACATGCGATCCGGAGTTTTGCAAATATCTCACCATTACAGAAGTTACATGCACAGACTTCAATCACGCATTTCTTGGCGCTTCTTGAGTTACTGGAGCATAGAGACGGGTAAGGATTTGTAAAGAACATGTCCCAATTTTTGTTGACAGTTTAAGGGAGCAACTTCCACGTATCTTTAATCAGGTGTTATGCTGATCATTCCACTGAAAAAAACTCAAGACAAAAGATCTGGCAAAGTTGTCCTTGAGATGGAAGTTCTAAATGTGGACGTGCTGCGGCATTACAGCATTTTAGGTTTCATCCAGGCAAAAAGTCGCCTGAATTTCACTCTGCTTCTTACGACTGCGAATGAAGACTGCTAGACGAACCCAGCAGCCTTTCGAATGACGGCCACCGGTACTCTACATCGAAAGGCGAGTGCTCCCACCCTGTCTACGGGGAAATACCATTGAGGTCAGTTATTGGAGAACCGTCATTAGAGGAGAATAGTGGGTCGGTCAGTGTTGACTTGTGATTTTATTACTTCAAATGCTAAAGTAACTTTAAGAGAGAAAAGAAAACTTAATTGCATAACACGGCTCTAAGAAGGTGTAAAAATACCGTTAACACAGGTGAGACGAGCCAGAATAGTCAAGGGTTGCCGGGTTAGGAGGTCGGGCTCCACGTAGGATGGCTAGTTCGTAGCCTTTGTATAAACGTCTATGCACAAGGCGAAATTGCATAATATGCCTCACCTGTGGAGTGATGATTGCATGAGATCGAGTGCGGTTACAGAGCATTTAAGTAAAGATTTATAACTGGAAAGACCGACTTTCTATAAACCTCGGCATAGATAGTTGATATATTTATTTTATTTACTTTATATTTATTTATTTTTGATATTCTGATATTTGATATCTTTGATATTTTGTATTTATTTTTGATATTCACCGACCCTTACTCTACTGTCGATACATAGACGACTGCTTCATCGTCTGTTCCACACAAGAACAAATGGATAAGTGCTTTGAATTATTAAACCGACAGCCAGAGTATATAGAATTTACACGAGAAAAACCTACCGAGAACTGGCTTCCATTCTTAAACATCCAAATAAAGCTCTCAGAAAGTGGCTATATAACAAAGTAGTATCGCAAGCCAAGTAGTAAAAACATTCTAGTTCACTGCCTCTCCTCTCATCCTGCACACGTGAAAGAAGCACTTATCAAAAATATATACGGTACAGCTAAAAATGTGTGTTCAGGAGAAGAGGAAAGGAAGGAATCGCGGAGCCTGGCACGAAAAATTGCCATTTCCAATGGCTACGAAGTAGAAGCCACTCGGGTTAGAGGAAAACGTTGGGTAGTTTCCCAAAATAATATTTCAGGCGAAAGTAGGATCCCCTTTACGCTGCCCTTCATATCAAATGAAGTAAGTCACGCCATTAAAAAGTGCTTAAGAAAAAGTGGCCTTGAAAATTATGTAACGATTATTGACATCCCACCCAATACCCTACGCCGCCAGTTAGTTCGAAACCGTCTCTATGATCGTTTGTGCAGCTCAGAAAACTGTATGATCTGTCCTAACGGGAGAGAAGGGGATTGCATGAGTTTAGGTATAATATACTTGATCTCATGTAATGGATGCGGCGAGGAATATATCGGGGAAACGGGTAGACCACTTTGTGTCCGCATAAAAGAACATCTGGATGGAAAAGCTAAAATCCGTCTAAACACCCCTCTAGGTACGCATAGGGCACAAAGGAACAATGGTGATGATTCTGAAGTGACTGTGCGGATCCTAGCGCAGGAATCAAAAACATCAACGCGCAAAACTCTTGAGGTGTTTTGGATAAATCACAAAAATCCAAAGATGAACCGGAAAGACGAATGCCTCACTATCACGCGTGACCTGGCGCCCTATTTCAAAATGATATTTTGACCTTGGGGTGTGTCTTGCTAGCGACCCCACGTGAACAACGCATGGGCCAGCCCACTCTTAACATCACGGTGAGCAGCCTTTCTGTTCAATATGACGTCTATTTAAAAGTTTTATCTTCATTAATACTTTAACCTTCTTTTCCACCGAATAATAAAAAGTATCCTAACATAAACTACGTGCAGGCTCTGAGGAAGGCGAAGTCGCCGAAACGTCAGCCATCGTTCAATAACATCAAAAACAACGACAACGACAACGACAACGACGACGACAACGACAACGAAGATCTGTACCAACCTTGCGTCAGCTTAAGAAGATCAGTTTATAAGATCACATAAATAAAGATTTATACTTAGGACTGGTAGACAACTCCGTCTCCATTTTAAATGAACATCCAGTCAGTAAGCTTAAAGTTAGACCAACTAGGCATACAAGGACCCGGATGGTGTAGTGGTGAAGTGCACTGCTCCCCGGTAAGGACAACAGCGCGTGTTCGTTCCCCACTGCATACATCTGTGGTCCGGGGTTTTGCAAATATCTCAGCATTTCATAGGCATACATTGTTGACAAAGCCATAACGGAGAGAAGTGTGAAGTAGAAGTCGATATCCTAGTCTAAAATATCGGTGCATGAAACACTTCAAGCGTCTTGTAGAATTCGCAAAACTCCAAAAATAAACCACAGGAACGATTGTTTTATAATGCGTGACCGCTTGCCATTCCTCCGGCTGACTTTTGACCTGAGCCAGCAACATCCTTCACCCATGTTAGACTCTGTGGGGCCTCTCTCTACTAAATAATTTAGGTACTTATAAAAAAACAAGAGGGTGAGTGTTTAAAAAGCTGTTTCCTATGCGAATGGAATTTATGTATTGATCCTTTTCCGCTTAGCTTATAAAAGTGTTTGACTGAGTAAACTGCATGTCAGCCTAACGTAACGCCTAAATGACAGCCAAAAATCACGTGGTTAAGAACCACTTGTCTGCTCAAGAAAAAAAAAGCAATGACTTATTGGACACTGCCGAGATTAATGGAATGTCGGCTCTGTGAACGTTCAATCCTGTCGCTTGAAGTAGCGCGTCTATCGACTTTTTTGGATGTAGCTATGTGCTTTCCTCTTACTGTGAATCGTAGTATGAAACAGTGTTCGATGCAAAGGCAACAGCTTTCACCTGCAGGTACCATTTAGACGGTGGGTATTTTTTCTGTACTAAAACTATCCTTTCTCATCTTGCGGCTGTTAAGGGTTCCACTTTAATTTATTTAGCTTTCACCATATTTAACTCTGTTGTGCTTAAATATCTTTCCAAGTCTGAGTTACTTTTGTTTGGTTGTTGTTCACGTTGTTGTTCACAAAACAATATGTGTCGAGTTTTATGACATCAACATCTGTAATGCATAGTAATTTCTCCATTTCTCTTTCACAACTATCCTATATAAAACAAAATTTGTTAGCTAAAGGATCGAGGCCTGAGCAGACATGTATATCACACCGAGACCAGCAAATACCTGGCACCTCGGACTATTACCCATTAAATGCAGATTTAAAGTAGGATGGATTAGGAATTTCTGTATGTGTGTGTGTAGGAAACAACGCGTGATTCTAAGCTATGAAATTGTCGTTAGCTCAAATCTCGCCCAACTCGAACTGAATCGAAGTGTGACAACAATGAGCGTACAATGCTTGACGATCCCTTTCCCATTAGTGGTAGAAAGTTCCTCAGAAATATCATTGACACCACTTCTTTACTGTCTTCTTGAAAACGTGCTCGCAAATTGGCGAAGAACACTTCTGGGTACATGTTCGGCGTTTCACTCCGATCTCAATCAGCAGTTGTTTTCTGAAATGTACTACATAACGGTTACGTTATTCTTTGACACTTCAACCATTAGTGTGTGAGCCTAGGTTCGCACACGGAAGAGAAGGTCCGCAGACAACTTTGCACGAAACCACTAGAAATTTATGATCTTAATGAAAATTCCTTGAATTTCAATACTGCTAGAATTTGCAAGTCATCTCTCACAGCAACTTTATTTTGTTTCCTGAATGCGTCTTATCCTTTTCCACTCTAATTATACTCACATATATATACATATATACGTATATATGTATGTATACATGTTTATATGCACATATATAATATATGTATATATAATGTATACATGATTCGCGTGTGGGGTAGTGGTTAGAGGTGCCCTGCAATTCTCAGGTGGTCCTTGGGTGGACCCATACAACAACGTTCCCCACTCCTACAGTGTCAGCAAATTAGCACAACGCACATATGGGAACGGATTCTTCTGATCCACAAAGGGCTGCGAGTGTTCTGGTGGAAGCCTAGAAAGCTTTAACAGTGCTTTGCCAGGATTCCCAGGAGAATATCGTTGAATCAGCGTTTAACGACGCTTAAGAAGAAGAAGAAGTCCTTAAATTATAAGCGGATCCACTTGAAAATCCGTACACTTTCACGCCCTACGAACTCAATACAATGAAACGAATGCAGTGAAAGATATGCTGGAATCAGCCCATTATATAACGGTAGATTAATGTTAGAACATCGTGTTTGCTATACAGAATTATTCAATCAATGCCGAAGTTAATAGAAAATCGGTTGTGGGAATGTTAGATTGGTTTGAAATCTATACGGGAGCATATAAAGCAAAAAGAATAAGGAATAAAGCTCTCGGCGTTGATCAATTCTTCAATGATGCGCCATGCATTCGACTTCATTAAGCATCGTTAGAGGTGACTGAATGCATATCCGACACATACAATGAGTAGTAGTGGTCTATCGATGTTTCGAGTCAGTGCTGCTATCCTCCCAGATAAGTCTGGTACCAATTTACCGACCCCGGAGGGATGGAAGGCTTAGTGAGTCTGGGGCGCGGAATCGACCTCGTGTATATTGTAGTGCGCCTGTAACCACTGCTCTACACGGCCCCTACAGGAATATGAGGAAACTTATTTTGCCTTGCATGTTTAAGCAACATTTCTTTGAAATGGAATAACATTATCTGTCAATACAAACCTTATTTTATCCACATTGGCTCTGCGTAATTGAATTATAACATGACTTTTTTTCACAAGTTTTGCAACTTAAAAATTGAGATGCAAAGACAGCCTTTTAGGTAAATTTGTTTTATGAGTTCATAATCGGTCGCAGTGCAGCGCATACACCGTGAAACGTTAACGAGTTACGGAGCCAAGGAAGTGCTAACGAATGCACAGTGCGGTGTTGGCTTCAAAAATTTCGTCGTGGAGAATTGGACGTTGACGACGGGGAAGGTTGTGGACGTACTTCCGCTGTAGATGACGATGAATTGAAGACTGGTAGAAATAAATACAAACACAAAAGTTCGAAGACTTCCGTTAAAAATGCGATATAAGCATACCAGTTGTATGGGTGCATCTGAAAATTGCAAAGTCGAAGAAGCTCGAGAAAGTCATGCCGTACGAATTCGATGGTCCTTCTCCACGATAGGACACAGGCATGCGTCGCACTATCGGCGCTGTAAAGGTTGAACGAGCTGGGCCGTGAAACTCTTATTCTTCCACCAACCTCTGCAGATCACATCTACCAGTTACTACTTCTTCAAGCATCTCGACAACTCTCTATGTCATAAATACTTCAGGAGTAAAGTCGAGGCCGATATTGACTTCAATGACTTCATCACCTCTAGAATTCCAGTACAAAATGTGTTTGTTTCAGCAGTTTTTATTCCGTTTAGTAAAGTTTGTTTTGGTCTGAGAATATGTCACTTAAACATAAAAGTTGAAAGTTCTGTATTATCTTCCGAACACCCTGATATGTTATTGATAACAATGTGCTTGTTACGAACGTAATTCTCCACAAACCTGAGGGATTTTGAGAAAATAAGGAGTAGATAAAGATTGAGAGCAGATTTAGTGCAAAATATGAGCATCACTAGAAATCCTGCCCATTTCCCATGTCCCGTTCCAAGAGTAATCACCACTTGACCGACGGAAAACACTACCATGTTGATGACGCATGGAATTAGAAGCCTGTAAGAGCATACTTTCGAATAATATTAAATTCTCCACTAAGATATGCAAAGCAGTGCAAGACGGAGTAATTTAATTCCGGAATTTAAAGTCTTGGTCATCGTTTAATTTAGCTTCGTCTCATTGCTTACCGATAATCTGTAACCACCAGTCGTCTTGCTGATCGCCGAGAGACCCGATCGGGCCCCAACACATCATCCATTTCGCTGTGTCGCATGCAAGAGTGGCTCAGTGGGTCCTACTCGCGTTAGGGAGACGTTTAACACTATACTCTTCTTTTAGGGTTTTCATTAGGAAATCATTCCATCCTCGACAATTTCGCTAATAGTATGGCACCTTTATCGTTAACGCAGATCGGAGCTTCAGGTCTATTCTCTTCAATCGTCCATACGAGATACCTCCTAGCATCGATCTTTCGACATCATGTTGTCTATGCAAAAAGGAGTGATCTTTTATCCTGCTCACGTAGCAACCAGGTTTCCGACACCTACTTTATTAATCACAGAATTAAAAAGGTGGGCACGGAGTCTTGTGTTCTTAGTTCTCTTCACCACATCCTCCGTGCACTTCATAGCTTCCCAATCAGACCGCTATCTTCTTACGGACTCTGCACTATTTCATATCATATCATATCATATTGACGTCTCAACTTAGACGAAATGCTTGACCTTCCATATCATTTTTTATTATTTATCCACGGCAGGGTAATGTGCGAAACACAACAACGATGCTGAGATACTTGCAAAACATGGACCCCATGCCAGATTCGAAAACGCGATTAACTATTTCGGATACTCACCTATTACCTATTGCACCGCTGAGAGACTTCTTCTGCGTTTCTCTCAGCTAACTTTCTGCCCTAACGGTGCCATCAACAACCAACCGTCAGCGGGAAAGATGTGGGGAGCAACAAAACGGCATTGTACCCAGTTAATGTCTTTTGTGATTTCGACTACAAACTCAGCTCAACTGGGTTCGTTGCCAAGTTGGGCTCCCTTGACCAATCCCGTTGGTGGGTGATTGCTGATGGTGCTGATCGATAGGACTAGCTGGGAGACAGGCGAAACGAAGGACCAGCGTGGTGTGGTGGTGAGCGTGCTGCACCCCGGAAACGACAATAGCGCATTCGTTCCCCACAGCAGACACCTGCGGTCCAGGATTTTACAAATATCTCAGCATCATTGTGGTTATAGACAAAAATGACCAGCAACGAACCTCTAGGCAATGGCCAATAGCATCTCTTAGCTACTAAGTCCACGACAAACAATTTATTAATCAGTGATTCACCTACTCTATTCATTGAGCCTTGATTGAATCTTGGTTGCTTCCAATTGTGTTCCCATTGATCACACTATTATCATTATTTTGATCCTTTCTAATACAAATCTGTTGCTGCCACAAGTTACCCTTTATGGGTAAGCACGTATTTCGTATCACGTTTTGCACCTTCCCATCTGGATGTAGTATTTCGTCCATCCGTAGATCGGCCATTATCAATAACAGTACGCTATCCTACCCTTCCTCCCGATCATGCTTCGTTTCCAACAACGTCACATACCATTACTTCTCCATCATATCACTAACACTATTCAATGAAGCTGAGATATTGGCAAAACTCCGGACCGCAGGTGACTGCGATGGGTAACGAACGCGCTATTGTCGTTTCCGGGGAGTAACGCGTTCACCACCACACCATGCGGGTTCTTCGTTTCGCCTGCCTCTCAGCTACTTCTATCGATCTTTTGCCGACAGCAAACACCAGTCAGCGGGATTGATCTGGCGAGCCCAAATCGGCAACGAACCCCGTTACGCTGAGGCCTTAGGTATAATCACAATCTTAATCGTTTATTACTCCCCGGAAAGGACAATAGCGCGTTCTTTCCCCACCGCAGACACCTACGGTCTGGAGTTTTTCAAATATCTCAGCTTCACTGAGGTTACATTTCGCAATATAGCTTGCCATTAAAAAAGAGTAGGCAGTAAATAAAACGATCATGATTGTGATACTAACATCATTGTTGAAGATATTTTAGCATTGCTAGTGCTTCATTTCTGCGTAGGTTATGAAAGTGTTTGACTAAGTAGATTGCGTGTTAATTCGACGTTTCCAGGTTCTGAAAAAGACGAAATTGCCGAAACGCCTGCTAATGTGAATAACATTAAGTGCAATAGCAACCTCGCGTCTGTCATTTATTGATCAGTGCTGAGATCAATAGAAAGTTAGTCCTGGGATTTCCTCTATGAATTTATAAACGAAGGACGAATTTGACCGTAAAGCACTGCGCATTTTAATTACTTCATGGAGGATTTTGCGCTATAATACTCCATGCGATTAACAGGAAGGTTCGATTCTCAGAACTTTCCAACACTTTTTTTTTTCAAAAAGACCTCTGTAAAAGTTGATTTTTTGGAGACGCCATGGACTCCGTGACTTCGTTTACGGTGCACTCGGCTTATGTAGACTTTGATGGTGTCGTCTGATGTGAACATTACGCAGGACATTTCGACCCAGGCTTCCTACTTACGAAGGGATGTGCGAAAATTATTGCTGCTGAGCTTCTCGAAGTATAAGAGAAAAGCTCACCTTCTCTCGACGTTGGTATGTGTCGTGTACATGCCTTCACTTGAAACCACAGATCTTAGCTTGAGGAGAAGAATAACTGACCACCTGAAATTTTCTTTGATAGCAGTAATTTATGCTATCAAAACACTTTAACTTGTTTTATTTAATTGTTTCATTATAAAAAGAGGATAACAAATACTGGAAACATTTCCAGGACTTCGACGTGCGGAAAATGGAAAGAGGAATGCTGAGGCGAGAAAATTTCTGCTTTAAAGGGATTGGATGCATCTCACATCTATACAATGAGTTGAAAGCAAACAGGATATACTTAGTACTTACTACTTAGAACTTAGAGAAACTATACTCAATATATATGAGATCTAGACAAAACTTTTACATCTCTATCAGATAATGAATAGGCTTCCCAACGTTTCATTTGCAGTTGTTTCTATCATTAGAGTCAATCTCTCCCATACATGTTGAGCTTTCCCTCTCATCTTCCAGATGTTCTTTCAAGTTACAAATACAGATGGTCAACGCGGATGGAGCACCTGTCTGCTAATCCTATAACCAGTTTCTGCTGAGAACAGCTAAATGCTCATAAGATCGTTATTTATTTTACATTTTCAACTTTTAACCTTTTCAACTGCTTTTCACATTACGTCTTCGAAAATGGGTCGAAATATTTGCGGATTGGTATCATCTTGTAGAACAGTTCTCTTTACGTTAGTGATAACATCGTTGTAGCACTACAAAATTCTGGTCGTGAACTTGTTCAACAGCCCATGACGAACTTCACCATACTGATCTTATTGTGCAGAACTTCCATGAGAGATTTGCCTCAGTTCCATCGAAGCCGTTTCATTAAGCCGTGAGAAGTAAAGGGAAAGGAAGTCTTGTACTTTAGCAATGTCTCAGTTCTTCACGTTCATACGGTTTATAGTACTAAGTGGTTTTCAAGCATCTCGTTGATCTCAGAGCTGCACTTCATTACCGAGCTGCTAGTGGTGTTGAAGATGATTTAAATGAAGAGATTGTGTATGGCACACAGCAAGCAGATTCCGTCATAGTTCCCTCGTTTAGGTCTCTCCTGTTCACAGCACGATACATCTGATTGTTCACAAATTTGGAACATTGTATTCCAACGGGCAGTGACTGTAAAGCTGAGCCAGCACGTATTGGAGAAATGGTAGTAGGTTGCACGGGTATTCGGCTGTAATAATTTCCGGAATGGATGCCGTATAGTTTTGACAGATGAAACACCGTGTAAGTCCTCGCAATGCACAGCGGTTTAGAGTATATATCCATCCTGCCTAGCATGATATGGAGCTAGTTAAGCGTCACGATTGGAGAGATTGGAGTACAAATCGTTTACAATTTTGCTGGCCTGGATGTAGTGAATATTTTGATTGGGTACTAGAAGGCGATCGTCTTTGCCTTACAACTGGCAGCGTATCGACGGTGATGTCTACATTCTTCGCAGCGAGCAATGCTGTTCTTCTCTTGTGGTCTACTTCTATTACTTATTTGCAGAGCTTCTTAAGTTCGCAGTTATGACGGTGGTTTTCTGTGTGGCTCCGCTTTTTCGCATGAACACCAGTATTCATGAAGACCGGTACCTCTCAGCCACATCAATGGACAATTCAGTTGCTAGTTTGCGTGAGCTCCAAGTATTGATCGTTACCATTGTTCTTCCAGACCAAAAGGTTTAACCTGAGATTTTGACACTCTTCTCGTATGGAACACTGCTGTATCAGGGGCTCTCTCGGGGTTAGGAGAATGAGGTCTTTTGTTTCCGTTAGTTCATAAAATTTTACGAAGCTGCTCGCGTTTTGCTCTCTTCCTCATCCGTACCCTGATGAATTCAGCGTTCCCAGAATGCTTCGAAAAGGAACACTGAGCTATTTAACAAGCATTCGGAACGGCAACCATTAGGCGTTAGACCACTTCATGAAATTTATAGTTGACTACGGAAATCAGAAGAGAAGGCTTTCTTAATTATGCAGAATTGGACTTGGAAATGGAGATTTAAAATTGAACGCGTTTACTGTTTTAGATAAGTCTTTTCCGCTATTCACAGTAGAAAATTGTCCTATTCAAAAATCAATGTATCAAGGGCTACTTCGAAGCACTACTTTTAATCTCATAGGTGCCACTTTTAACCCTTGGCCGAAAATGAGCCAGAGTTTTTGTTAAAAACTTTACCAACAGTGCTAATTCGACGTGTAAATTTCATTCTGCAGAAGAGAAATTTTCTTCAAATATTGAACGAAAGAAAGTCGAATGGGTCTAAACCAACGTGTAGAATATTATAGCAGGAATGATAGCAATCATGTTGTTGATGAGGAACATCGTCGACTGTCCACCATATAAGTAAAGTGAGATGTCCTCAGCCAACATTCCGTACGACGATGGTTCATAGTAAAAGGTTACGTACCACGACTGAAAGTGTGTTGCCAGCACCTAAAGTATAGTTCAGACTTTTATAAATACGCTAGTGCTATACATCAAATAGTAACAGAACAAACGTCCCCATTAACTTGTCGTTTTATGCAATCTTTACTTGTAATCATTTTTTTTTCTGAGAGGCTGGAATGTTCCCGACTGCTGAGCACGGAGTATTCACTGGCTATAATGGTCGCTTAAGCCAAAAAATTTCAACATTTACATTTAAAAGATCTGTACAAATGCCATAAATCATTGATGCTGTGGTATCAACTTAGAAGCACCAGTTTACGGATTATGCCAAATGTAGTACCTCCTAGTAGACTTGCTTCGGATTTCGGAGAAAATAAGTGAATACTTCAACTAGCAATAAATATACTTCAGTGCTACCCGCAACAGGCGCTTCTTTCAACGTGCTCGGACGGTAAGCCATGAGGTAAGAGCCGACCAAATCTTATGTTGCATATGGCGACAGCGGACCGGATCACAACAATAGGTCCACGACAAGCCGTATAGACTGCATCATATCCTGTATAATGTAAGTTGAGTCTAATTCGTCCTACAGCAGACATAGTGCGCCAAAACCTACACACAATTGACGAGAATTTTGTTCTGCTATTTAAATAGCGTATTACATGAGAGAAAAGTTACATTACGAAGTCTCAGTAAGCGAATTCTACGAGCACTTGGAGCATCAGTCTACAACGAAAGTGATTTCTGCAGATTTGCTGTCAGAAACTCTCACATCATATTAAGGAACGACAGTGAAGGTGAATAAATCATTGGAGAATTGGAAAAGGTTATCGATTGCATCCCCACAATTATAAGATGTGTACTTGCTGAATACTGGACCTGGTTACTATCTTCTCCGTTTGATGATTCGTTTCAGCCACTAACGAGGAAGGAAATTATCACTCAACAACAAAAGACTAGCCGTATATAACGGCGTTGTTTCGAATAAAACTATTTTAGAACGTGATATGCAGAATAGGGATTGTCCGACCAATGTCGATCTTCTGCGTGTGTTCAGATAACATTGTCGATCTGATGTAATTACACCTAACAATTGTGGTGAATGCCAGCTATAAAATATTCTGGTGGGAAGATCTACAGTGCTAAGCACAAAAAAGTTCTTAAACACAGCTCAAAAATGATCCAGTCTGAAGGAATGCACTCACGCACCATACGAATGTAGTGCTTTCACATAAGCCCTGATGAATGAAGATAACACTAGTAAAACCTTCTGCTAAGATTTAGAATTGACAACGGAATCATTCAATCCTGAGCCCTCCGTTTGCCCCACCCTTAATCTCTAACTTCGAAGTCTCTGCTAGAACGAAAACACGGCTAACTTCTGTTAAGATAGCAGCGAAGAGCTACTATCGTGATCGTGCGATGAAGGTACAATTCTAAGATGATTCCATACAATCCCCGTAGAGAAGCGGTCCTCGAAGTGCGGCATTATCCCGCCTAAACTCTCGGCACCCCACCGAAGTGGAATCAATAGTAAATTCACCGGATTTTGTAGAAAAAGTGTGTAAACACCAGCGAACTTTTGAAAATGAGATCGACAACTTTATGAGCCAATCGGTAGAATGAATAGGACCAAGATTCTAAGAAAATCAATACTACGTCCATTATACGAAAATCGTATATAAAAACACGAATCGAGATGAACGGCTGCTGATTGCAGAGACCACACCAACCTTGTGGTGTCCGGTAAACACAGGAAATACGGTTGTTCTAGTGCTACCATGTAAGATATGGAAGCGGCACCTTGATTTGGTCGTGATTTCTAGTTAAGAGTACAAAGGACGTTTGTCAAAGAAATATAATTGGAGCATACGCATAATTACATAGAAACATACAAAAACACATGTATACCCACACATACACACACACAC